>JAUIMM010000139.1:3000000-3400623 GCA_031769625.1 Taudactylus pleione | reverse complement strand
CCACTACAATCCTCTTCCAGAACACTGCCCAGCAACCACTACAATCTACTTCCGGAACACCACCCAGCAAACAATACAATCAACTTCCAGAACACCACAAAGCAACTACTACAATCTGCTTCCAGACGCCGACCTACAATCACTACATTCTACTTCCAGGACACTAACGTACAACCACTACAATCTACTTACAGAACACTGCACTGCTAACACTACAATCTACTTCCAGAACATTGCACTGCAACCACTACAATCTACTTCCAGAACACTGCACTGCAACCACTACAATCTACTTTCAGAACACTGCACTGCTAACACTACATTATACTTCCAGAACACTGCACTGCAACCACTACAATCTACTTCCAGAACACCACCCAACAACCACTACAATCTACTTCCAGAACACCACCCAGCAACCACTACAATTTACTTCCAGAACACCACCCAGCAACCACTACAATCTACTTCCAGAACACCGCCCAGCAACCACTACAATCTACTTCCAGAACACCGCCCATCAACCACTACAATCTACTTCCAGAACACCACTCAGCAACAGCTACAAACTACTTCCAGAACACCACACTGCAACCACTACAATCTGCTTCCAGAACACCACCCAGCAACCACTACAATCCTCTTCCAGAACACTGCCCAGCAACCACTACAATCTACTTCCGGAACACCACCCAGCAAACAATACAATCAACTTCCAGAACACCACAAAGCAACTACTACAATCTGCTTCCAGACGCCGACCTACAATCACTACATTCTACTTCCAGGACACTAACGTACAACCACTACAATCTACTTACAGAACACTGCACTGCTAACACTACAATCTACTTCCAGAACATTGCACTGCAACCACTACAATCTACTTCCAGAACACTGCACTGCAACCACTACAATCTACTTTCAGAACACTGCACTGCTAACACTACATTATACTTCCAGAACACTGCACTGCAACCACTACAATCTACTTCCAGAACACCACCCAACAACCACTACAATCTACTTCCAGAACACCACCCAGCAACCACTACAATTTACTTCCAGAACACCACCCAGCAACCACTACAATCTACTTCCAGAACACCGCCCAGCAACCACTACAATCTACTTCCAGAACACCGCCCATCAACCACTACAATCTACTTCCAGAACACCACTCAGCAACAGCTACAAACTACTTCCAGAACACCACACTGCAACCACTACAATCTGCTTCCAGAACACCACCCAGCAACCACTACAATCCTCTTCCAGAACACTGCCCAGCAACCACTACAATCTACTTCCAGAACACCACCCAGCAACCACTACAATCAACTTCCAGAACACCACAAAGCAACTACTACAATCTGCTTCCAGACGCCGACCTACAATCACTACATTCTACTTCCAGGACACTAACGTACAACCACTACAATCTACTTACAGAACACTGCACTGCTAACACTACAATCTACTTCCAGAACATTGCACTGCAACCACTACAATCTACTTCCAGAACACTGCACTGCAACCACTACAATCTACTTTCAGAACACTGCACTGCTAACACTACATTATACTTCCAGAACACTGCACTGCAACCACTACAATCTACTTCCAGAACACTGCACACCAACCACTACAATCTACTTCCAGAACACCGCCCAGAAACCACTACAATCTACTTCCAGAACACCACCCAGAAACCACTACAATCTACTTCCAGAACACCACCCAGAAACCACTACAATCTACTTCCAGACCACCCAGAAACCACTACAATCTAGTTCAAGAACACCACTCTGCAACCACTACAATCTACTTCCAGAACACCACCCAGCAACCACTATAATCTACTTCCAGAACACCATCCAGCAACCACTACAATCTACTTCCATAACACCACCCAGAAACCACTACAATCTACTTCCAGAACACCACCCAGAAACCACTACAATCTACTTCCAGACCACCCAGAAACGACTACAATCTAGTTCCAGAACACCACTCTGCAACCACTACAATCTACTTCCAGAACACCACCCAGCAACCACTATAATCAACTTCCAGAACACCACCAAGCAACCACTACAATCTACTTCCAGAACACCATCCAGCAACCACTACAATCTACTTCCAGAACACCATCCAGCAACCACTACAATCTACTTCCAGAACACCACCCAGCAACTGCTACAAACTACTTCCAGAACACAACACTACAACCACTACAATCTACTTCCAGACCACCCAGCAACCACTACAATCTACTTCCAGAACACCACCCAGCAACCACTACAATCTACTTCCAGAACACTACCCACCAGCTACTACAATCTACTTCCAGAACACTGCACTGCAACCACTACAATCTATTTCCAGAACACCACCCAGAAACCACTACAATCTACTTCCAGAACACCACCCAGCAACCACTACAATTCCAGAACACCACCCAGAAACCACTACAATCTACTTCCTGAACACCAGCCAGCAACCACCACAATCTACTTCCAGAACACCACCCAGCAACCACTACAATCTACTTCCAGAACACTACACTGCAACCACTACAATATACTTCCAGACGCCGCCCTACAAACACTACAATCTACTTCCAGAACACCACCCAACAACCACTACAATCTACTACCAGAACACCACCCAGAAACCACTACAATCTACTTCCAGAACACTACACTGCAACTACTACAATATACTTCCAGACGCCGCCCTACAACCACTACAATCTACTTCCAGAACACCACCCAACAACCACTACAATCTACTTCTAGAACACCACCCAGCAACCACTACAATTTACTTCCAGAACACCACCCAGCAACCACTACAATCTACTTCCAGAACACCGCCCAGCAACCACTACAATCTACTTCTAGAACACCGCCCATCAACCACTACAATCTACTTCCAGAACACCACTCAGCAACAGCTACAAACTACTTCCAGAACACCATACAGCAACCACTACAATCTACTTCCAGAACACCACCAAGCAACCACTACAATCTACTTCCAGAACACCATCCAGCAACCACTACAATCTACTTCCAGAACACCATCCAGCAACCACTACAATCTACTTCCAGAACACCACCCAGCAACTGCTACAAACTACTTCCAGAACACCACACTACAACCACTACAATCTACTTCCAGACCACCCAGCAACCACTACAATCTACTTCCAGAACACCACCCAGCAACCACTACAATCTACTTCCAGAACACTACCCACCAGCCACTACAATCTACTTCCAGGACACTGCACTGCAACCACAACAATCTATTTCCAGAACACCACCCAGAAACCACTACAATCTACTTCCAGAACACCACCCAGCAACCACTACAATTCCAGAACACCACCCAGAAACCACTACAATCTACTTCCAGAATACCAGCAAGCAACCACTGCAATCTACTTCCAGAACACCACCCAGCAACCACTACAATATACTTCCAGAACACTACACTGCAACCACTACAATATACTTCCAGACGCCGCCCAACAACCACTACAATCTACTTCCAGAACACCACCCAACAACCACTACAATCTACTACCAGAACACCACCCAGCAACCACTGCAATCTACTTCCAGAACACTACACTGCAACCACTACAATATACTTCCAGACGCCGCCCTACAACCACTACAATCTACTTCCAGAACACCACCCAACAACCACTACAATCTACTTCCAGAACACCACCCAGCAACCACTACAATTTACTTCCAGAACACCACCCAGCAACCACTACATCTACTTCCAGAACACCGCCCAGCAACCACTACAATCTACTTCCAGAACACCGCCCATCAACCACTACAATCTACTTCCAGAACACCACTCAGCAACAGCTACAAACTACTTCCAGAACACCACACTGCAACCACTACAATCTGCTTCCAGAACACCACCCAGCAACCACTACAATCCTCTTCCAGAACACTGCCCAGCAACCACAACAATCTACTTCCAGAACACCACCCAGCAACCACTACAATCTACTTCCAGAACACCACCCAGCAACTACTACAATCTGCTTCCTGACGCCGACCTACAATCACTACATTCTACTTCTAGGACACTAACGTACAACCACTACAACCTACTTCCAGAACACTGCACTGCTAACACTACAATCTACTTCCAGAACACTGCACAACAACCACTACAATCTACTTCCAGAAACACTGCCCAGAAACCACTACAATCTACTTCCAGAACACCACCCAGAAACCACAACAATCTACTTCCAGAACACCACCCAGAAACCACTACAATCTACTTCCAGAACACCACCCAGAAACCACTACAATCTAGTTCCAGAACACCACCCAGAAACCACTACAATCTAGTTCCAGAACACCACTCTGCAACCACTACAATCTACTTCCAGAACACCGCCCACCAATTACTACAATCTACTTCCAGAACACCACTCAGCAACAGCTACAAACCTACTTCCAGAACATCACACAGCAAACCACTACAATCTACTTCCAGACCACCCAGCAACTGCTACGAACTACTTCCAGAACACCACCCAGCAACCACTACAATCTACTTCCAGAACACCATCCAGCAACCACTACAATCTACTTCCAGAACACCATCCAGCAACCACTACAATCTACTTCCAGAACACCACCCAGCAACTGCTACAAACTACTTCCAGAACACCACACTACAACCACTACAATCTACTTCCAGACCACCCAGCAACCACTACAATCTACTTCCAGAACACCACCCAGCAACCACTACAATCTACTTCCAGAAACACTGCACTGCAACCACTACAATCTATTTCCAGAACACCACCCAGAAACCACTACAATCTACTTCCAGAACACCACCCAGCAACCACTACAATTCCAGAACACCACCCAGAAACCACTACAATCTACTTCCAGAACACCACCCAGCAACCACTACAATCTACTTCCAGAACACCACCCAGCAACCACTACAATCTACTTCCAGAACACTACACTGCAACCACTACAATATACTTCCAGACTCCGCCCTACAACCACTACAATCTACTTCCAGAACACCACCCAAAAACCACTACAATCTACTTCCAGAACACCACCCAGCAACCACTACAATTTACTTCCAGAACACCACCCAGCAACCACTACAATCTACTTCCAGAACACCGCCCAGCAAACCACTACAATCTACTTCAAGAACACCACTCAGCAACAGCTACAAACTACTTCCAGAACACCACACTGCAACTACTACAATCTACTTCCAGAACACCACCCAGCAACCACTACAATTCTCTTCCAGAACACTGCCCAGCAACCACTACAATCTACTTCCAGAACACCACCCAGCAACCACTACAATCTACTTCCAGAACACCACCCAGCAACTACTACAATCTCCTTCCAGATGCCGACCTACAATCACTACATTCTACTTCCAGGACACTAACGTACAACCACTACAAGCTACTTCCAGAACACTGCACTACTAACACTACAATCTACTTCCAGAACACTGCACTGCAACCACTACAATCTACTTCCAGAACACTGCACTGCTAACACTACATTCTACTTCCAGAACACTTCACTGCAACCACTACAATCTACTTCCAGAACACCACCCAGCAACCACTACAATCTACTTCCAGAACACTGCACTGCAACCACTACAATCTACTTCCAGAACACCGCCCAGAAACCACTACAATCTACTTCCAGAACACCACCCAGAAACCACTACAATCTACTTCCAGAACACCACCCAGAAACCACTACAATCTACTTCCAGAACACCACCCAGAAACCACTACAATCTACTTCCAGAACACCACCCAGCAACCACTATACTTCCAGAACACCATCCAGCAACCACTACAATCAACTTCCAGAACACCACACAGCAACCACTACAATCTACTTCCAGAACACCACCAAGCAACCACTACAATCTTCTACCAGAACACCACCCAGCAACCACTACAATCTACTTCCAGAACACTACACTGCAACCACTACAACATACTTCCAGACGCAGCCCTACAACCACTACAATCTACTTCCAGAACACCACACAGCAACCACTACAATCTACTTCCAGAACACCACCAAGCAACCACTACAATCTACTTCCAGAACACCACCCAGCAATCACTACAATCTACTTCCAGAACATTGCACTGCAACCACTACAATTTACTTCCAGAACACTGGACTGCAACCACTACAATCTACTTCCAGAACACTGCACTGCAACCACTACAATCTACTTCTAAAACACCACCCAGCAACCACTACAATCTACTTCCAGAACACTACCCAGCAACTACTACAATCTACTTCCAGAACCAGCACTACAATCTATTTCCAGAACACCACACAGAAACCACTACAATCTACTTCCAGAACACCACCCAGCAACCACTACAATCTACTTCCAGAAAACTACACTGCAACCACTACAATATACTTCCAGACTCCGCCCTACAACCACTACAATCTACTTCCAGACCACCCAACAACCACTACAAAATACTTTCAGAACACCGCCCAGCAACCACTACAGTCTACTTTCAGAACACCACCCACCAACCACTACAATCTATTTCCAGAACACCACACAGAAACCACTACAATCTACTTCCAGAACACCACCCAGCAACCACTACAATTCCAGAACACCAACCAGAAACCACTACAATCTACTTCCAGAACACCAGCCAGCAACCAATACAATCTACTTCCAGAACACCACCACGCAACCACTACAATCTACTTCCAGAACAAAACACTGCAACCACTATAATATACTTCCAGATGCCGCCCTACAACCACTACAATCTACTTCCAGAACACCACCCAACAACCACTACAATCTACTTCCAGAACACCGCCCATTAACCACTAAAATCTACTTCCAGAACACCGCCCACCAACCACTAAAATCTACTTCCAGAACACCACTCAGTAACAGCTACAAACTACTTCCAGAACACCACACAGCAAACCACTACAATCTACTTCAAGAACACCACCCAGCAACTGCTACGAACTAGGTCCAGAACACCACCCAGCAACCACTACAATATACTTCCAGAACACCATCCAGCAACCACTACAATCTACTTACATAACACCATCCAGCAACCACTACAATCTACTTCCAGAACACCACCCAGCAACTGCTACAAACTACTTCCAGAACACCACACTACAACCACTACAATCTACTTCCAGAACACCACACTACAACCACTACAATCTACTTCCAGACCACCCAGCAACCCCTACAATCTACTTCCAGAACACCACCCAGCAACCACTACAATCTACTTCCAGAACACTGCACTGCAACCACTACAATCTATTTCCAGAACACCACCCAGAAACCACTACAATCTACTTCCAGAACACAACACTGCAACCACTACAATCTACTTCCAAAACACTGCACACCAACCACTACAATCTACTTCCAGAACACCGCCCAGAAACCACTACAATCTACTTCCAGATCACCAACCAGAAACCACTACAATCTACTTCCAGAACACCAGCCAGCAACCACTACAATCTACTTCCAGAACACCACCCAGAATCCACTACAATCTAGTTCCAGAACACCACTCTGCAACCACTACAATCTACTTCCAGAACACCACCCAGCAACCACTATAATCTACTTCTAGAACACCATCCAGCAACCACTACAATCAACTTCCAGAACACCATACAGCAACCACTACAATCTACTTCCAGAACACCACCAAGCAACCACGACAATCTACTTCCAGAACACCATCCAGCAACCACTACAATCTACTTCCAGAACACCACCCAGCAACCACTACAATCTACTTCCAGAACACCACCCAGCAACCACTACAATCTACTTCCAGAACACCACCCAGCAACCACAACAATCTACTTCCAGAACACCACCCAGCAACCACTACAATCTACTTCCAGAACACTACCCAGCAACTACTACAATCTACTTCCAGAACACTGCACTACAATCTATTTCCAGAACACCACACAGAAACCACTACAATCTACTTCCAGAACCCACCCAGCAACCACTACAATTCCAGAACACCACCCAGAAACCACTACAATCTACTTCCAGAACACCAGCTAGCAACCACTACAATCTACTTCCAGAACACCACCCAGCAACCACTACAATCTACTTCCAGAACACTACACTGCAACCACTATAATATACTTCCAGATGCCGCCCTACATCCACTACAATAAACTTCCAGAACACCACCCAACAACCACTACAATCTACTTCCAGAACACCGCCCATTAACCACTATAATCTACTTCCAGAACACCGCCCACCAACCACTAAAATCTACTTCCAGAACACCACTCAGTAACAGCTACAAACTACTTCCAGAACACCACACAGCAAACCACTACAATCTACTTCCAGAACACAACCTAGCAACTGCTACGAACTAGTTCCAGAACACCACCCAGCAACCACTACAATATACTTCCAGAACACCATCCAGCAACCACTACAATCTACTTCCAGAACACCATCCAGCAACCACTACAATCTACTTCCAGAACACCACCCAGCAACTGCTACAAACTACTTCCAGAACACCACACTACAACCACTACAATCTACTTCCAGAACACCACACTACAACCACTACAATCTACTTCCAGAACACCACACTACAACCACTACAATCTACTTCCAGACCACACAGCAACCACTACAATCTACTTCCAGAACACCACCCAGCAACCACTACAATCTACTTCCAGAACACTGCACTGCAACCACTACAATCTATTTCCAGAACACCACCCAGAAACCACTACAATCTACTTCCAGAACACAACACTGCAACCACGACAATCTACTTCCAGAACTCCACCCAGCAACCACTAAAATCTACTTCCAGAACACTACACTGCAACCACTACAATATACTTCCAGACGCCGCCCTACAACCACTACAATCTACTTCCAGAACACCGCCCAGCAACCACTACAATCTTCTTCCAGAACACCACCCAGCAACCACTACAATCAACTTCCAGAACACCACACAGCAACCACTACAATCTACTTCCAGAACACCACCAAGCAACCACTACACTCTACTTCCAGAACACCACCCAGCAACCACAACAATCTACTTCCAGAACACTACACTGCAACCACTACAACATACTTCCAAACGCCGCCCTACAACCACTACAATCTACTTCCAGAACCCTACCCAGCAATCACTACAATCTACTTCCAGAACATTGCACTGCAACCACTACAATTTACTTCCAGAACACTGGACTGCAACCACTACAATCTACTTCCAGAACACTGCACTGCAATCACTACAATCTACTTCCAGAACACTGCACTGCTAACACTACATTCTACTTCCAGAACACTGCACTGCAACCACTACAATCGACTTCCAGAACACTGCACACCAACCACTACAATCTACTTCCAGAACACCGCCCAGCAACCACTACAATCTACTTCCAGAACACCGCCCACCAACCACTACAATCTACTTCCAGAACACCACTCAGTAACAGCTACAAACTACTTCCAGAACACCACACAGCAAACCACTACAATCTACTTCCAGAACACTGCACTGCAACCACTACAATCTATTTCCAGAACACCACCCAGAAACCACTACAATCTACTTCCAGAACACCACCCAGCAACCACTACAATTCCAGAACAAAACCCAGAAACCACTACAATCTACTTCCAGAACACCACCCAGCAACCACTACAATCTACTTCCAGAACACACCCAGCAACCACTACAATCTACTTCCAGAACACTACACTGCAACCACTACAATATACTTTCAGACGCCGCCCTACAACCACTACAATCTACTTCCAGAACACCACCCAGCAACCACTACAATATACTTCCAGAACACCATACAGCAACCACTACAATCTACTTCCAGAACACCATCCAGCAACCACTACAATCTACTTCCAGAACACCGCCCAGCAACCACTACAATCTACTTCAAGAACACCACTCAACAACAGCTACAAACTACTTCCAGAACACCACACTGCAACCACTACAATCTACTTCTAGAACACCACCCAGCAACCACTACAATCCTCTTCCAGAACACTGCCCAGCAACCACTACAATCTACTTCTAGAACACCACCCAGCAACCACTACAATCTACTTCCAGAACACCACCCAGCAACCACTACAATCTGCTTCCAGATGCCGACCTACAATCACTACATTCTACTTCCAGGACACTAACGTACAACCACTACAAGCTACTTCCAGAACACTGCACTGCAACCACTACAATCTACTTCCAGAACACTGCACTGCTAACACTACATTCTACTTCCAGAACACTGCACTGCAACCACTACAATCTACTTCCAGAACACCACCCAGCAACCACTACAATCTACTTCCAGAACAATGCACTGCAACCACTACAATCTACTTCCAGAACACCGCCCAGAAACCACTACAATCTACTTCCAGATCACCACCCAGAAACCACTACAATCTACTTCCAGAACACCACCCAGCAACCACTACAATCTACTTCCAGAACACCACCCAGAAACCACTACAATCTAGTTCCAGAACACCACTCTGCAATCACTACAATCTACTTCCAGAACACCACCCAGTAACCACTATAATCTACTTCCAGAACACCATTCAGCAACCACTACAATCAACTTCCAGAACACCATACAGCAACCACTACAATCTACTTCCAGAACACCACCAAGCAACCACGACAATCTACTTCCAGAACACCATCCAGCAACCACGACAATCAACTTCCAGAACACCACCCAGCAACCACTACAATCTACTTCCAGAACACCACCCAGCAACCACTACAATCTACTTCCAGAACACCACCCAGCAACCACAACAATCTACTTCCAGAACAGCACCCAGCAACCACTACAATCTACTTCCAGAACACTACCCAGCAACTACTACAATCTACTTCCAGAACACTGCACTACAATCTATTTCCAGAACACCACACAGAAACCACTACAATCTACTTCCAGAACACCACCCAGCAACCACTACAATTCCAGAACACCAACCAGAAACCACTACAATCTACTTCCAGAACACCAGCCAGCAACCACTACAATCTACTTCCAGAACACCACCCAGCAACCACTACAATCTACTTCCAGAACACTACACTGCAACCACTATAATATACTTCCAGATGCCGCCCTACAACCACTACAATCTACTTCCAGAACACCACCCAACAACCACTACAATCTACTTCCAGAACACCGCCCATTAACCACTATAATCTACTTCCAGAACATCGCCCACCAACCACTAAAATCTACTTCCAGAACACCACTCAGTAACAGCTACAAACTACTTCCAGAACACCACACAGCAAAAC
Organism: Taudactylus pleione; assembly: GCA_031769625.1. Lineage (NCBI taxonomy): Eukaryota > Metazoa > Chordata > Amphibia > Anura > Myobatrachidae > Taudactylus > Taudactylus pleione. Next base: position 3,389,144 of record JAUIMM010000139.1, on the reverse strand, counting down.
ACTACAATCAACTTCCAGAACACCACCCAGCAACTGCTACGAACTAGTTCCAGAACACCACCCAGCAACCACTACAATATACTTCCAGAACACCATCCAGCAACCACTACAATCTACTTCCATAACACCATCCAGCAACCACTACAATCTACTTCCAGAACAACACCCAGCAACTGCTACAAACTACTTCCAGAACACCACACTTCAACCACTACAATCTACTTCCAGAACACCACACTACAACCACTACAATCTACTTTCAGACCACCCAGCAACCCCTACAATCTACTTCCAGAACACCACCCAGCAACCACTACAATCTACTTCCAGAACACTGCACTGCAACCACTACAATCTATTTCCAGAACACCACCCAGAAACCACTACAATCTACTTCCAGAACACAACACTGCAACCACTACAATCTACTTCCAAAACACTGCACACCAACCACTACAATCTACTTCCAGAACACCGCCCAGAAACCACTACAATCTACTTCCAGATCACCAACCAGAAACCACTACAATCTACTTCCAGAACACCACCCAGCAGCCACTACAATCTACTTCCAGAACACCACCCAGAAACCACTACAATCTAGTTCCAGAACACCACTATGCAACCACTACAATCTACTTCCAGAACACCACCCAGCAACCACTATAATCTACTTCTAGAACACCATCCAGCAACCACTACAATCAACTTCCAGAACACCATACAGCAACCACTACAATCTACTTCCAGAACACCACCAAGCAACCACGACAATCTACTTCCAGAACACCATCCAGCAACCACTACAATCTACTTCCAGAACACCACCCAGCAACCACTACAATCTACTTCCAGAACACCACCCAGCAACCACTACAATCTACTTCCAGAACACCACCCAGCAACCACAACAATCTACTTCCAGAACACCACCCAGCAACCACTACAATCTACTTCCAGAACACTACCCAGCAACTACTACAATCTACTTCCAGAACACTGCACTACAATCTATTTCCAGAACACCGCCCATTAACCACTATAATCTACTTCCAGAACACCACTCAGTAACAGCTACAAACTACTTCCAGAACACCACACAGCAAACCACTACAATTTACTTCCAGAACACCACCCAGCAACTGCTACGAACTAGTTCCAGAACACCACCCAGCAACCACTACAATATACTTCCAGAACACCATCCAGCAACCACTACAATCTACTTCCAGAACACCATCCAGCAACCACTACAATCTACTTCCAGAACACCACCCAGCAACTGCTACAAACTACTTCCAGAACACCACACTACAACCACTACAATCTACTTCCAGAACACCACACTACAACCACTACAATCTACTTCCAGACCACGAAGCAACCACTACAATCTACTTCCAGAACACCACCCAGCAACCACTACAATCTACATCCAGAACACTGCACTGCAACCACTACAATCTATTTCCAGAACACCACCCAGAAACCACTACAATCTACTTCCAGAACACAACACTGCAACCACGACAATCTACTTCCAGAACTCCACCCAGCAACCACTAAAATCTTCTTCCAGAACTCTACACTGCAACCACTACAATATACTTCCAGACGCCGCCCTACAACCACTAAAATCTACATCCAGAACACCGCCCAGCAACCACTACAATCTACTTCCAGAACACCACCCAGCAACCACTACAATCAACTTCCAGAACACCACACAGCAACCACTACAATCTACTTCCAGAACACCACCAAGCAACCACTACACTCTACTTCCAGAACACCACCCAGCAACCACTACAATCTACTTCCAGAACACTACACTGCAACCACTACAACATACTTCCAAACGCCGCCCTACAACCACTACAATCTACTTCCAGAACCCTACCCAGCAATCACTACAATCTACTTCCAGAACATTGCACTGCAACCACTACAATTTACTTCCAGAACACTGGACTGCAACCACTACAATCTACTTCCAGAACACTGCACTGCAATCACTACAATCTACTTCCAGAACACTGCACTGCTAACACTACATTCTACTTCCAGAACACTGCACTGCAACCACTACAATCTACTTCCAGAACACTGCACACCAACCACTACAATCTACTTCCAGAACACCGCCCAGCAACCACTACAATCTACTTCCAGAACACCGCCCACCAACCACTACAATCTACTTCCAGAACACCACTCAGTAACAGCTACAAACTACTTCCAGAACACCACACAGCAAACCACTAAAATCTACTTCCAGAACACTGCACTGCAACCACTACAATCTATTTCCAGAACACCACCCAGAAACCACTACAATCTACTTCCAGAACACCACCCAGCAACCACTACAATTCCAGAACAAAACCCAGAAACCACTACAATCTACTTCCAGAACACCACCCAGCAACCACTACAATCTACTTCCAGAACACACCCAGCAACCACTACAATCTACTTCCAGAACACTACACTGCAACCACTACAATATACTTCCAGACGCCGCCCTACAACCACTACAATCTACTTCCAGAACACAACCCAGCAACCACTACAATATACTTCCAGAACACCATCCAGCAACCACTACAATCTACTTCCAGAACACCATCCAGCAACCACTACAATCTACTTCCAGAACACCGCCCAGCAACCACTACAATCTACTTCAAGAACACCACTCAGCAACAGCTACAAACTACTTCCAGAACACCACACTGCAACCACTACAATCTACTTCTAGAACACCACCCAGCAACCACTACAATCCTCTTCCAGAACACTGCCCAGCAACCACTACAATCTACTTCTAGAACACCACCCAGCAACCACTACAATCTACTTCCAGAACACCACCCAGCAACCACTACAATCTGCTTCCAGATGCCGACCTACAATCACTACATTCTACTTCCAGGACACTAACGTACAACCACTACAAGCTACTTCCAGAACACTGCACTGCAACCACTACAATCTACTTCCAGAACACTGCACTGCTAACACTACATTCTACTTCCAGAACACTGCACTGCAACCACTACAATCTACTTCCAGAACACCACCCAGCAACCACTACAATCTACTTCCAGAACAATGCACTGCAACCACTACAATCTACTTCCAGAACACCGCCCAGAAACCACTACAATCTACTTCCAGAACACCACCCAGAAACCACTACAATCGACTTCCAGAACACCACCCAGAAACCTCTACAATCTACTTGCAGAACACCACACTGCAACCACTACAATCTACTTCCAGAACACCACCCAGCAACCACTATACTTCCAGAACACCTTCCAGCAACCACTACAATCAACTTCCAGAACACCACAAAGCAACCACTACAATCTACTTCCAGAACACCACCAAGCAACCACTACACTCTACTTCCAAAACACCACCCAGCAACCACTACAATCTACTTCCAGAACACTGCACTGCAACCACTACAATCTATTTCCAGAACACCACCCAGAAACCACTACAATCTACTTCCAGAACACCACCCAGCAACCACTACAATTCCAGAACACCACCCAGAAACCACTACAATCTACTTCCAGAACACCACCCAGCAACCACTACAATCTACTTCCAGAACACCACCCAGCAACCACTACAATCTACTTCCAGAACACTACACTGCAACCACTACAATATACTTCCAGACTCCGCCCTACAACCACTACAATCTACTTCCAGAACACCACCCAAAAACCACTACAATCTACTTCCAGAACACCACCCAGCAACCACTACAATTTACTTCCAGAACACCACCCAGCAACCACTACAATCTACTTCCAGAACACCGCCCAGCAACCACTACAATCTACTTCAAGAACACCACTCAGCAACAGCTACAAACTACTTCCAGAACACCACACTGCAACTACTACAATCTACTTCCAGAACACCACCCAGCAACCACTACAATTCTCTTCCAGAACACTGCCCAGCAACCACTACAATCTACTTCCAGAACACCACCCAGCAACCACTACAATCTACTTCCAGAACACCACCCAGCAACTACTACAATCTCCTTCCAGATGCCGACCTACAATCACTACATTCTACTTCCAGGACACTAACGTACAACCACTACAAGCTACTTCCAGAACACTGCACTACTAACACTACAATCTACTTCCAGAACACTGCACTGCAACCACTACAATCTACTTCCAGAACACTGCACTGCTAACACTACATTCTACTTCCAGAACACTTCACTGCAACCACTACAATCTACTTCCAGAACACCACCCAGCAACCACTACAATCTACTTCCAGAACACTGCACTGCAACCACTACAATCTACTTCCAGAACACCGCCCAGAAACCACTACAATCTACTTCCAGAACACCACCCAGAAACCACTACAATCTACTTCCAGAACACCACCCAGAAACCACTACAATCTACTTCCAGAACACCACCCAGAAACCACTACAATCTACTTCCAGAACACCACCCAGCAACCACTATACTTCCAGAACACCATCCAGCAACCACTACAATCAACTTCCAGAACACCACACAGCAACCACTACAATCTACTTCCAGAACACCACCAAGCAACCACTACAATCTTCTACCAGAACACCACCCAGCAACCACTACAATCTACTTCCAGAACACTACACTGCAACCACTACAACATACTTCCAGACGCAGCCCTACAACCACTACAATCTACTTCCAGAACACCACACAGCAACCACTACAATCTACTTCCAGAACACCACCAAGCAACCACTACAATCTACTTCCAGAACACCACCCAGCAATCACTACAATCTACTTCCAGAACATTGCACTGCAACCACTACAATTTACTTCCAGAACACTGGACTGCAACCACTACAATCTACTTCCAGAACACTGCACTGCAACCACTACAATCTACTTCTAAAACACCACCCAGCAACCACTACAATCTACTTCCAGAACACTACCCAGCAACTACTACAATCTACTTCCAGAACCAGCACTACAATCTATTTCCAGAACACCGCACAGAAACCACTACAATCTACTTCCAGAACACCACCCAGCAACCACTACAATCTACTTCCAGAAAACTACACCGCAACCACTACAATATACTTCCAGACTCCGCCCTACAACCACTACAATCTACTTCCAGACCACCCAACAACCACTACAATCTACTTTCAGAACACCGCCCAGCAACCACTACAGTCTACTTTCAGAACACCACCCACCAACCACTACAATCTATTTCCAGAACACCACACAGAAACCACTACAATCTACTTCCAGAACACCACCCAGCAACCACTACAATTCCAGAACACCAACCAGAAACCACTACAATCTACTTCCAGAACACCAGCCAGCAACCAATACAATCTACTTCCAGAACACCACCACGCAACCACTACAATCTACTTCCAGAACAAAACACTGCAACCACTATAATATACTTCCAGATGCCGCCCTACAACCACTACAATCTACTTCCAGAACACCACCCAACAACCACTACAATCTACTTCCAGAACACCGCCCATTAACCACTAAAATCTACTTCCAGAACACCGCCCACCAACCACTAAAATCTACTTCCAGAACACCACTCAGTAACAGCTACAAACTACTTCCAGAACACCACACAGCAAACCACTACAATCTACTTCAAGAACACCACCCAGCAACTGCTACGAACTAGGTCCAGAACACCACCCAGCAACCACTACAATATACTTCCAGAACACCATCCAGCAACCACTACAATCTACTTACATAACACCATCCAGCAACCACTACAATCTACTTCCAGAACACCACCCAGCAACTGCTACAAACTACTTCCAGAACACCACACTACAACCACTACAATCTACTTCCAGAACACCACACTACAACCACTACAATCTACTTCCAGACCACCCAGCAACCCCTACAATCTACTTCCAGAACACCACCCAGCAACCACTACAATCTACTTCCAGAACACTGCACTGCAACCACTACAATCTATTTCCAGAACACCACCCAGAAACCACTACAATCTACTTCCAGAACACAACACTGCAACCACTACAATCTACTTCCAAAACACTGCACACCAACCACTACAATCTACTTCCAGAACACCGCCCAGAAACCACTACAATCTACTTCCAGATCACCAACCAGAAACCACTACAATCTACTTCCAGAACACCAGCCAGCAACCACTACAATCTACTTCCAGAACACCACCCAGAATCCACTACAATCTAGTTCCAGAACACCACTCTGCAACCACTACAATCTACTTCCAGAACACCACCCAGCAACCACTATAATCTACTTCTAGAACACCATCCAGCAACCACTACAATCAACTTCCAGAACACCATACAGCAACCACTACAATCTACTTCCAGAACACCACCAAGCAACCACGACAATCTACTTCCAGAACACCATCCAGCAACCACTACAATCTACTTCCAGAACACCACCCAGCAACCACTACAATCTACTTCCAGAACACCACCCAGCAACCACTACAATCTACTTCCAGAACACCACCCAGCAACCACAACAATCTACTTCCAGAACACCACCCAGCAACCACTACAATCTACTTCCAGAACACTACCCAGCAACTACTACAATCTACTTCCAGAACACTGCACTACAATCTATTTCCAGAACACCACACAGAAACCACTACAATCTACTTCCAGAACCCACCCAGCAACCACTACAATTCCAGAACACCACCCAGAAACCACTACAATCTACTTCCAGAACACCAGCTAGCAACCACTACAATCTACTTCCAGAACACCACCCAGCAACCACTACAATCTACTTCCAGAACACTACACTGCAACCACTATAATATACTTCCAGATGCCGCCCTACATCCACTACAATAAACTTCCAGAACACCACCCAACAACCACTACAATCTACTTCCAGAACACCGCCCATTAACCACTATAATCTACTTCCAGAACACCGCCCACCAACCACTAAAATCTACTTCCAGAACACCACTCAGTAACAGCTACAAACTACTTCCAGAACACCACACAGCAAACCACTACAATCTACTTCCAGAACACAACCTAGCAACTGCTACGAACTAGTTCCAGAACACCACCCAGCAACCACTACAATATACTTCCAGAACACCATCCAGCAACCACTACAATCTACTTCCAGAACACCATCCAGCAACCACTACAATCTACTTCCAGAACACCACCCAGCAACTGCTACAAACTACTTCCAGAACACCACACTACAACCACTACAATCTACTTCCAGAACACCACACTACAACCACTACAATCTACTTCCAGAACACCACACTACAACCACTACAATCTACTTCCAGACCACACAGCAACCACTACAATCTACTTCCAGAACACCACCCAGCAACCACTACAATCTACTTCCAGAACACTGCACTGCAACCACTACAATCTATTTCCAGAACACCACCCAGAAACCACTACAATCTACTTCCAGAACACAACACTGCAACCACGACAATCTACTTCCAGAACTCCACCCAGCAACCACTAAAATCTACTTCCAGAACACTACACTGCAACCACTACAATATACTTCCAGACGCCGCCCTACAACCACTACAATCTACTTCCAGAACACCGCCCAGCAACCACTACAATCTTCTTCCAGAACACCACCCAGCAACCACTACAATCAACTTCCAGAACACCACACAGCAACCACTACAATCTACTTCCAGAACACCACCAAGCAACCACTACACTCTACTTCCAGAACACCACCCAGCAACCACAACAATCTACTTCCAGAACACTACACTGCAACCACTACAACATACTTCCAAACGCCGCCCTACAACCACTACAATCTACTTCCAGAACCCTACCCAGCAATCACTACAATCTACTTCCAGAACATTGCACTGCAACCACTACAATTTACTTCCAGAACACTGGACTGCAACCACTACAATCTACTTCCAGAACACTGCACTGCAATCACTACAATCTACTTCCAGAACACTGCACTGCTAACACTACATTCTACTTCCAGAACACTGCACTGCAACCACTACAATCGACTTCCAGAACACTGCACACCAACCACTACAATCTACTTCCAGAACACCGCCCAGCAACCACTACAATCTACTTCCAGAACACCGCCCACCAACCACTACAATCTACTTCCAGAACACCACTCAGTAACAGCTACAAACTACTTCCAGAACACCACACAGCAAACCACTACAATCTACTTCCAGAACACTGCACTGCAACCACTACAATCTATTTCCAGAACACCACCCAGAAACCACTACAATCTACTTCCAGAACACCACCCAGCAACCACTACAATTCCAGAACAAAACCCAGAAACCACTACAATCTACTTCCAGAACACCACCCAGCAACCACTACAATCTACTTCCAGAACACACCCAGCAACCACTACAATCTACTTCCAGAACACTACACTGCAACCACTACAATATACTTTCAGACGCCGCCCTACAACCACTACAATCTACTTCCAGAACACCACCCAGCAACCACTACAATATACTTCCAGAACACCATACAGCAACCACTACAATCTACTTCCAGAACACCATCCAGCAACCACTACAATCTACTTCCAGAACACCGCCCAGCAACCACTACAATCTACTTCAAGAACACCACTCAACAACAGCTACAAACTACTTCCAGAACACCACACTGCAACCACTACAATCTACTTCTAGAACACCACCCAGCAACCACTACAATCCTCTTCCAGAACACTGCCCAGCAACCACTACAATCTACTTCTAGAACACCACCCAGCAACCACTACAATCTACTTCCAGAACACCACCCAGCAACCACTACAATCTGCTTCCAGATGCCGACCTACAATCACTACATTCTACTTCCAGGACACTAACGTACAACCACTACAAGCTACTTCCAGAACACTGCACTGCAACCACTACAATCTACTTCCAGAACACTGCACTGCTAACACTACATTCTACTTCCAGAACACTGCACTGCAACCACTACAATCTACTTCCAGAACACCACCCAGCAACCACTACAATCTACTTCCAGAACAATGCACTGCAACCACTACAATCTACTTCCAGAACACCGCCCAGAAACCACTACAATCTACTTCCAGATCACCACCCAGAAACCACTACAATCTACTTCCAGAACACCACCCAGCAACCACTACAATCTACTTCCAGAACACCACCCAGAAACCACTACAATCTAGTTCCAGAACACCACTCTGCAATCACTACAATCTACTTCCAGAACACCACCCAGTAACCACTATAATCTACTTCCAGAACACCATTCAGCAACCACTACAATCAACTTCCAGAACACCATACAGCAACCACTACAATCTACTTCCAGAACACCACCAAGCAACCACGACAATCTACTTCCAGAACACCATCCAGCAACCACGACAATCAACTTCCAGAACACCACCCAGCAACCACTACAATCTACTTCCAGAACACCACCCAGCAACCACTACAATCTACTTCCAGAACACCACCCAGCAACCACAACAATCTACTTCCAGAACAGCACCCAGCAACCACTACAATCTACTTCCAGAACACTACCCAGCAACTACTACAATCTACTTCCAGAACACTGCACTACAATCTATTTCCAGAACACCACACAGAAACCACTACAATCTACTTCCAGAACACCACCCAGCAACCACTACAATTCCAGAACACCAACCAGAAACCACTACAATCTACTTCCAGAACACCAGCCAGCAACCACTACAATCTACTTCCAGAACACCACCCAGCAACCACTACAATCTACTTCCAGAACACTACACTGCAACCACTATAATATACTTCCAGATGCCGCCCTACAACCACTACAATCTACTTCCAGAACACCACCCAACAACCACTACAATCTACTTCCAGAACACCGCCCATTAACCACTATAATCTACTTCCAGAACATCGCCCACCAACCACTAAAATCTACTTCCAGAACACCACTCAGTAACAGCTACAAACTACTTCCAGAACACCACACAGCAAAACACTACAATCAACTTCCAGAACACCACCCAGCAACTGCTACGAACTAGTTCCAGAACACCACCCAGCAACCACTACAATATACTTCCAGAACACCATCCAGCAACCACTACAATCTACTTCCATAACACCATCCAGCAACCACTACAATCTACTTCCAGAACAACACCCAGCAACTGCTACAAACTACTTCCAGAACACCACACTTCAACCACTACAATCTACTTCCAGAACACCACACTACAACCACTACAATCTACTTTCAGACCACCCAGCAACCCCTACAATCTACTTCCAGAACACCACCCAGCAACCACTACAATCTACTTCCAGAACACTGCACTGCAACCACTACAATCTATTTCCAGAACACCACCCAGAAACCACTACAATCTACTTCCAGAACACAACACTGCAACCACTACAATCTACTTCCAAAACACTGCACACCAACCACTACAATCTACTTCCAGAACACCGCCCAGAAACCACTACAATCTACTTCCAGATCACCAACCAGAAACCACTACAATCTACTTCCAGAACACCACCCAGCAGCCACTACAATCTACTTCCAGAACACCACCCAGAAACCACTACAATCTAGTTCCAGAACACCACTATGCAACCACTACAATCTACTTCCAGAACACCACCCAGCAACCACTATAATCTACTTCTAGAACACCATCCAGCAACCACTACAATCAACTTCCAGAACACCATACAGCAACCACTACAATCTACTTCCAGAACACCACCAAGCAACCACGACAATCTACTTCCAGAACACCATCCAGCAACCACTACAATCTACTTCCAGAACACCACCCAGCAACCACTACAATCTACTTCCAGAACACCACCCAGCAACCACTACAATCTACTTCCAGAACACCACCCAGCAACCACAACAATCTACTTCCAGAACACCACCCAGCAACCACTACAATCTACTTCCAGAACACTACCCAGCAACTACTACAATCTACTTCCAGAACACTGCACTACAATCTATTTCCAGAACACCACACAGAAACCACTACAATCTACTTCCAGAACCCACCCAGCAACCACTACAATTCCAGAACACCACCCAGAAACCACTACAATCTACTTCCAGAACACCAGCCAGCAACCACTACAATCTACTTCCAGAACACCACCCAGCAACCACTACAATCTACTTCCAGAACACTACACTGCAACCACTATAATATACTTCCAGATGCCGCCCTACATCCACTACAATAAACTTCCAGAACACCACCCAACAACCACTACAATCTACTTCCAGAACACCGCCCATTAACCACTATAATCTACTTCCAGAACACCACTCAGTAACAGCTACAAACTACTTCCAGAACACCACACAGCAAACCACTACAATTTACTTCCAGAACACCACCCAGCAACTGCTACGAACTAGTTCCAGAACACCACCCAGCAACCACTACAATATACTTCCAGAACACCATCCAGCAACCACTACAATCTACTTCCAGAACACCATCCAGCAACCACTACAATCTACTTCCAGAACACCACCCAGCAACTGCTACAAACTACTTCCAGAACACCACACTACAACCACTACAATCTACTTCCAGAACACCACACTACAACCACTACAATCTACTTCCAGACCACGAAGCAACCACTACAATCTACTTCCAGAACACCACCCAGCAACCACTACAATCTACATCCAGAACACTGCACTGCAACCACTACAATCTATTTCCAGAACACCACCCAGAAACCACTACAATCTACTTCCAGAACACAACACTGCAACCACGACAATCTACTTCCAGAACTCCACCCAGCAACCACTAAAATCTTCTTCCAGAACTCTACACTGCAACCACTACAATATACTTCCAGACGCCGCCCTACAACCACTAAAATCTACATCCAGAACACCGCCCAGCAACCACTACAATCTACTTCCAGAACACCACCCAGCAACCACTACAATCAACTTCCAGAACACCACACAGCAACCACTACAATCTACTTCCAGAACACCACCAAGCAACCACTACACTCTACTTCCAGAACACCACCCAGCAACCACTACAATCTACTTCCAGAACACTACACTGCAACCACTACAACATACTTCCAAACGCCGCCCTACAACCACTACAATCTACTTCCAGAACCCTACCCAGCAATCACTACAATCTACTTCCAGAACATTGCACTGCAACCACTACAATTTACTTCCAGAACACTGGACTGCAACCACTACAATCTACTTCCAGAACACTGCACTGCAATCACTACAATCTACTTCCAGAACACTGCACTGCTAACACTACATTCTACTTCCAGAACACTGCACTGCAACCACTACAATCTACTTCCAGAACACTGCACACCAACCACTACAATCTACTTCCAGAACACCGCCCAGCAACCACTACAATCTACTTCCAGAACACCGCCCACCAACCACTACAATCTACTTCCAGAACACCACTCAGTAACAGCTACAAACTACTTCCAGAACACCACACAGCAAACCACTAAAATCTACTTCCAGAACACTGCACTGCAACCACTACAATCTATTTCCAGAACACCACCCAGAAACCACTACAATCTACTTCCAGAACACCACCCAGCAACCACTACAATTCCAGAACAAAACCCAGAAACCACTACAATCTACTTCCAGAACACCACCCAGCAACCACTACAATCTACTTCCAGAACACACCCAGCAACCACTACAATCTACTTCCAGAACACTACACTGCAACCACTACAATATACTTCCAGACGCCGCCCTACAACCACTACAATCTACTTCCAGAACACAACCCAGCAACCACTACAATATACTTCCAGAACACCATCCAGCAACCACTACAATCTACTTCCAGAACACCATCCAGCAACCACTACAATCTACTTCCAGAACACCGCCCAGCAACCACTACAATCTACTTCAAGAACACCACTCAGCAACAGCTACAAACTACTTCCAGAACACCACACTGCAACCACTACAATCTACTTCTAGAACACCACCCAGCAACCACTACAATCCTCTTCCAGAACACTGCCCAGCAACCACTACAATCTACTTCTAGAACACCACCCAGCAACCACTACAATCTACTTCCAGAACACCACCCAGCAACCACTACAATCTGCTTCCAGATGCCGACCTACAATCACTACATTCTACTTCCAGGACACTAACGTACAACCACTACAAGCTACTTCCAGAACACTGCACTGCAACCACTACAATCTACTTCCAGAACACTGCACTGCTAACACTACATTCTACTTCCAGAACACTGCACTGCAACCACTACAATCTACTTCCAGAACACCACCCAGCAACCACTACAATCTACTTCCAGAACAATGCACTGCAACCACTACAATCTACTTCCAGAACACCGCCCAGAAACCACTACAATCTACTTCCAGAACACCACCCAGAAACCACTACAATCGACTTCCAGAACACCACCCAGAAACCTCTACAATCTACTTGCAGAACACCACACTGCAACCACTACAATCTACTTCCAGAACACCACCCAGCAACCACTATACTTCCAGAACACCTTCCAGCAACCACTACAATCAACTTCCAGAACACCACAAAGCAACCACTACAATCTACTTCCAGAACACCACCAAGCAACCACTACACTCTACTTCCAAAACACCACCCAGCAACCACTACAATCTACTTCCAGAACACTACACTGCAACCACTACAACATACTTCCAGACGCCGCCCTACAACCACTACAATCTACTTCCAGAACCCTACCCAGCAATCACTACAATCTACTTCCAGAACATTGCACTGCAACCACTACAATTTACTTCCAGAACACTGGACTGCAACCACTACAATCTACTTCCAGAACACTGCACTGCAATCACTACAATCTACTTCCTGAACACTGCACTGCTAACACTACATTCTACTTCCAGAACACTGCACTGCAAACACTACAATCTACTTCCAAAACACTGCACACCAACCACTACAATCTACTTCCAGAACACCGCCCAGAAACCACTACAATCTACTTCCAGATCACCACCCAGAAACCACTACAATCTACTTCCAGAACACCACCCAGCAACCACTACAATCTACTTCCAGAACACCACCCAGAAACCACTACAATCTAGTTCCAGAACACCACTCTGCAACCACTACAATCTACTTCCAGAACACCACCCAGCAACCACTATAATCTACTTCAAGAACACCATCCAGCAACCACTACAATCAACTTCCAGAACACCATACAGCAACCACTACAATCTACTTCCAGAACACCACCAAGCAACCACGACAATCTACTTCCAGAACACCATCCAGCAACCACTACAATCTACTTCCAGAACACCACCCAGCAACCACTACAATCTACTTCCAGAACACCACCCAGCAACCACTACAATCTACTTCCAGAACACCACCCAGCAACCACAACAATCTACTTCCAGAACACCACCCAGCAACCACTACAATCTACTTCCAGAACACTACCCAGCAACTACTACAATCTACTTCCAGAACACCACCCAGCAACCACTACAATCTACTTCCAGAACACCACACAGAAACCACTACAATCTACATCCAGAACACCACCCAGCAACCACTACAATTCCAGAACACCACCCAGAAACCACTACAATCTACTTCCAGAACACCAGCCAGCAACCACTACAATCTACTTCCAGAACACCACCCAGCAACCACTACAATCTACTTCCAGAACACTACACTGCAACCACTATAATATACTTCCAGATGCCGCCCTACAACCACTACAATCTACTTCCAGTACACCACCCAACAACCACTACAATCTACTTCCAGAACACCGCCCATTAACCACTATAGTCTACTTCCAGAACACCGCCCACCAACCACTAAAATCTACTTCCAGAACACCACTCAGTAACAGCTACAAACTACTTCCAGAACACCACACAGCAAACCACTACAATCTACTTCCAGAACACCACCCAGCAACTGCTACGAACTAGTTCCAGAACACCACCCAGCAACCACTACAATATACTTCCAGAACACCATCCAGCAACCACTACAATCTACTTCCAGAACACCATCCAGCAACCACTACAATCTACTTCCAGAACACCACCCAGCAACTGCTACAAACTACTTCCAGAACACCACACTACAACCACTACAATCTACTTCCAGAACACCACACTACAACCACTACAATCTACTTCCAGACCACCCAGCAACCACTACAATCTACTTCCAGAACACCACCCAGCAACCACTACAATCTACTTCCAGAACACTGCACTGCAACCACTACAATCTATTTCCAGAACACCACCCAGAAACCACTACAATCTACTTCAAGAACACAACACTGCAACCACTACAATCTACTTCCAGAACTCCACCCAGCAACCACTAAAATCTACTTCCAGAACACTAAACTGCAACCACTACAATATACTTCCAGACGCCGCCCTACAACCACTACAATCTACTTCCAGAACACCGCCCAGCAACCACTACAATCTACTTCCAGAACACCACCCAGCAACCACTACAATATACTTCCAGAACACTACACTGCAAGCACTACAATATACTTCCAGACGCCACCCTACAACCACTACAATCTACTTCCAGAACACCGCCCAGCAACCACTACAATCTACTTCCAGAACACCACACAGCAACCACTACAATCTACTTCCAGAACACTACACTGCAACCACTACAATCTACTTCCAGAACACTACACTGCAAGCACTACAATATACTTCCAGATGCCACCCTACAACCACTACAATCTACTTCCAGAACACCACCTAGAAACCACTACAATCTACTTCCAGAACACCAACCAGCAACCACTATAATCTACTTCCAGAACACCATCCAGCAACCACTACAATCTACTTCCAGAACACCACCCAGCAACCACTACAATCTACTTCCAGAACACCACCCAGCAACCACTACAATCTACTTCCTGAACACCACACTGCAACCACTTCAATCTACTTCCAGAACACCATCCAGCAACCACTACAATCTACTTCCAGAACACTACACTGCAACCACTACAATCTACTTCCAGAACACTACACTGCAACCACTACAATCTACTTCCAGAACACCACCCAGCAACCACTACAATCTACTTCCAGAACACCACACTGCAACCACTACAATCTAATTCCAGAACACTGCACTGCAACCACTACAATCTACTTCCAGAACACTGCACTGCAACCACGACAATCTACTTCCAGAACACCACCCAGCAACCACTACAATCTACTTCCAGAACACCACCCAGCAACTACTACAATCTGCTTCCAGATGCCGACCTACAATCACTACATTCTACTTCCAGGACACTAACGTACAACCACTACAAGCTACTTCCAAAACACTGCACTACTGACACTACAATCTACTTCCAGAACACTGCACTGCAACCACTACAATCTACTTCCAGAACACTGCACTGCTAACACTACATTCTACTTCCAGAACACTGCACTGCAACCACTAGAATCTACTTCCTGAACACCACCCAGCAACCACTACAATCTACTTCCAGAACACTGCACTGCAACCACTACAATCTACTTCCAGAACACTACACTGCAACCACTACAATCTACTTCCAGAACACTACACTGCAAGCACTACAATATACTTCCAGATGCCACCCTACAACCACTACAATCTACTTCCAGAACACCACCTAGAAACCACTACAATCTACTTCCAGAACACCAACCAGCAACCACTATAATCTACTTCCAGAACACCATCCAGCAACCACTACAATCTACTTCCAGAACACCACCCAGCAACCACTACAATCTACTTCCAGAACACCACCCAGCAACCACTACAATCTACTTCCTGAACACCACACTGCAACCACTTCAATCTACTTCCAGAACACCATCCAGCAACCACTACAATCTACTTCCAGAACACTACACTGCAACCACTACAATCTACTTCCAGAACACTACACTGCAACCACTACAATCTACTTCCAGAACACCACCCAGCAACCACTACAATCTACTTCCAGAACACCACACTGCAACCACTACAATCTAATTCCAGAACACTGCACTGCAACCACTACAATCTACTTCCAGAACACTGCACTGCAACCACGACAATCTACTTCCAGAACACCACCCAGCAACCACTACAATCTACTTCCAGAACACCACCCAGCAACTACTACAATCTGCTTCCAGATGCCGACCTACAATCACTACATTCTACTTCCAGGACACTAACGTACAACCACTACAAGCTACTTCCAAAACACTGCACTACTGACACTACAATCTACTTCCAGAACACTGCACTGCAACCACTACAATCTACTTCCAGAACACTGCACTGCTAACACTACATTCTACTTCCAGAACACTGCACTGCAACCACTAGAATCTACTTCCTGAACACCACCCAGCAACCACTACAATCTACTTCCAGAACACTGCACTGCAACCACTACAATCTACTTCCAGAACACCGCCCAGAAACCACTACAATCTACTTCAAGAACACCACCCAGAAACCACTACAATCTACTTCCAGAACACCACCCAGAAACCACTAGAATCTACTTCCAGAACACCACACTGCAACCACTACAATCTACTTCCAGAACACCACCCAGCAACCACTATACTTCCAGAACACCATCCAGCAACCACTACAATCAACTTCCAGAACACCACACAGCAACCACTACAATCTACTTCCAGAACACCACCAAGCAACCACTACAATCTACTTCCAGAAGACCACCCAGCAACCACTACAATCTACTTCCAGAACACTACACTGCAAACACTACAACATACTTCCAGACGCCGCCCTACAACCACTACAATCTACTTCCAGAACACCACCCAGCAATCACTACAATCTGCTTCCAGAACATTGCACTGTAACCACTACAATTTACTTCCAAAACACTGGACTGCAACCACTACAATCTACTTCCACAACACTGCACTGCAACCACTACAATCTACTTCCAGAACACCATCCAGCAACCACTACAATCTACTTCCAGAACACCATCCAGCAACCACTACAATCTACTTCCAGAACACCACCCAGCAACCACTACAATCTACTTCCAGAACACCACCCAGCAACCACTACAATCTACTTCCAGAACACCACCCAGCAACCACTACAATCTACTTCCAGAACACCACCCAGCAACCACTACAATCTACTTCCAGAACACTACCCAGCAACTACTACAATCTACTTCCAGAACACAGCACTACAATCTATTTCCAGAACACCACACAGAAACCACTACAATCTACTTCCAGAACACCATCCAGCAACCACTACAATCTACTTCCAGAACACCACCCAGCAACCACTACAATCTACTTCCAGAACACTGCACTGCAACCACTACAATCTATTTCCAGAACACCACCCAGAAACCACTACAATCTACTTCCAGAACACAACACTGCAACCACTACAATCTACTTCCAGAACTCCACCCAGCAACCACTAAAATCTACTTCCAGAACACTACACTGCAAACACTACAATATACTTCCTGACGCCGCCCTACAACCACTACAATCTACTTCCAGAACACCGCCCAGCAACCACTACAATCTACTTCCAGAACACCACCCAGCAACCACTACAATCTACTTCCAGAACACTACACTGCAAGCACTACAATATACTTCCAGACGCCACCCTACAACCACTACAATCTACTTCCAGAACACCGCCCAGCAACCACTACAATCTACTTCCAGAACACCACCCAGCAACCACTACAATCTACTTCCAGAACACTACACTGCAACCACTACAATCTACTTCCAGAACACTACACTGCAAGCACTACAATATACTTCCAGACGCCACACTACAACCACTACAATCTACTTCCAGAACACCACCCAGAAACCACTACAATCTACTTCCAGAACACCAACCAGCAACCACTATAATCTACTTCCAGAACACCATCCAGCAACCACTACAATCTACTTGCAGAACACCACCCAGCAACCACTACAATCTACTTCCAGAACACCACCCAGCAACCACTACAATCTACTTCCTGAACACCACACTGCAACCACTTCAATCTACTTCCAGAACACCATCCAGCAACCACTACAATCTACTTCCTGAACACTACACTGCAACCACTACAATCTACTTCCAGAACACCACACTGCAACCACTACAATCTACTTCCAGAACACCACCCAGCAACCACTACAATCTACTTCCAGAACACCACACTGCAACCACTACAATCTAATTCCAGAACACTGCACTGCAACCACTACAATCTACTTCCAGAACACTGCACTGCAACCACTACAATCTACTTCCAGAACACCACCCAGCAACCACTACAATCTACTTCCAGAACACCACCCAGCAACTACTACAATCTGCTTCCAGATGCCGACCTACAATCACTACATTCTACTTCCAGGACACTAACGTACAACCACTACAAGCTACTTCCAAAACACTGCACTACTAACACTACAATCTACTTCCAGAACACTGCACTGCAACCACTACAATCTACTTCCAGAACACTGCACTGCTAACACTACATTCTACTTCCAGAACACTGCACTGCAACCACTACAATCTACTTCCAGAACACCACCCAGCAACCACTACAATCTACTTCCAGAACACTGCACTGCAACCACTACAATCTACTTCCAGAACACCGACCAGAAACCACTACAATCTACTTCCAGAACACCACCCAGAAACCACTACAATCTACTTCCAGAACACCACCCAGAAACCACTACAATCTACTTCCAGAACACCACACTGCAACCACTACAATCTACTTCCAGAACACCACCCAGCAACCACTACAATTCCAGAACACCACCCAGAAACCACTACAATCTACTTCCAGAACACCAGCCAGCAACCACTACAATCTACTTCCAGAACACCAGCCAGCAACCACTACAATCTACTTCCAGAACACCACCCAGCAACCACTAAAATCTACTTCCAGAACACTACACTGCAACCACTACAATATACTTCCAGACGCCACCCTACAACCACTACAATCTACTTCCAGAACACCACCCAACAACCACTACAAGCTACTTCCAGAACACCGTCCAGCAACCACTACAATCTACTTCCAGAACACCGCCCACCAACCACTACAATCTACTTCCAGAACACCACTCAGTAACAGCTACAAACTACTTCCAGAACACCACACAGCAAACCACTACAATCTACTTCCAGAACTCTGCACTGCAACCACTACAATCTATTTCCAGAACACTGCACTGCAACCACTACAATCTACTTCCAGAACACTGCACCGCTAACACTACATTCAACTTCCAGAACACTGCACTGCAACCACTACAATCTACTTCCAGAACACTGCACACCAACCACTACAATCTACTTCCAGAACACCGCCCAGAAACCACTACAATCTACTTCCAGATCACCACCCAGAAACCACTACAATCTACTTGCAGAACACCACCCAGCAACCACTACAATCTACTTCCAGAACACCACCCAGAAAGCACTACAATCTAGTTCCAGAACGCCACTCTGCAACCACTACAATCTACTTCCAGAACACCACCCAGCAACCACTATAATCTACTTCCAGAACACCATCCAGCAACCACTACAATCAACTTCCAGAACACCATAGAGCAACCACTACAATCTACTTCCAGAACACCACCAAGAAACCACGACAATCTACTTCCAGAACACCACCCAGAAACCACTACAATCTAGTTCCAGAACACCACTCTGTAACCACTACAATCTACTTCCAGAACACCACCCAGCAACCACTATAATCTACTTCCAGAACACCATCCAGCAACCACTACAATCAACTTCCAGAACACCATACAGCAACCACTACAATCTACTTCCAGAACACCACCAAGCAACCACGACAATCTACTTCCAGAACACCATCCAGCAACCACTACAATCTACTTCCAGAACACCATCCAGCAACCACTACAATCTACTTCCAGAACACCACCCAGCAACCACTACAATCTACTTCCAGAACACCACCCAGCAACCACTACAATCTACTTCCAGAACACCACCCAGCAACCACTACAATCTACTTCCAGAACACTACCCAGCAACTACTACAATCTACTTCCAGAACACAGCATTACAATCTATTTCCAGAACACCACACAGAAACCACTCCAATCTACTTCCAGAACACCAGCCAGCAACCACTACAATCTACTTCCAGAACACCAGCCAGCAACCACTACAATCTACTTCCAGAACACCAGCCAGCAACCACTACAATCTACTTCCAGAACACCACCCAGCAACCACTAAAATCTACTTCCAGAACACTACACTACAACCACTACAATATACTTCCAGATGCCGCCCTACAACCACTACAATCTGCTTCCAGAACACCACCCCAACAACCACTACAAGCTACTTCCAGAACACCGTCCAGCAACCACTACAATCTACTTCCAGAACACTGCCCACCAACCACTACAATCTACTTCCAGAACACCACTCAGTAACAGCTACAAACTACTTCCAGAACACCACACAGCAAACCACTACAATCTACTTCCAGAACACTGCACTGCAACCACTACAATCTATTTCCAGAACACCACCCAGAAACCACTACAATCTACTTCCAGAACACCACCCAGCAACCACTACAATTCCAGAGCACCACCCAGAAACCACTACAATCTACTTCCAGAAACCACCCAGCAACCACTACAATCTACTTCCAGAACACCACCCAGCAACCACTACAATCTACATCCAGAACACTACACTGCAACCACTACAATATACTTCCCAGACGCCGCCCTACAACCACTACAATCTACTTCCAGAACACCACCCAGCAACCACTACAATATACTTCCAGAACACCATCCAGCAACCACTACAATCTACTTCCTGAACACCACCCAGCAACCACTACAATCTACATCCAGAACACCACCCAGCAACCACTACAATATACTTCCAGAACACCATCCAGCAACCACTACAATCTACTTCCAGATCACCACCCAGAAACCACTACAATCTACTTCCAGAACACCACCCAGCAACCACTACAATCTACTTCCAGAACACCACCCAGAAACCACTACAATCTAGTTCCAGAACACCATTCTGCAACCACTACAATCTACTTCCAGAACACCACCCAGCAACCACTATAATCTACTTCCAGAACACCATCCAGCAACCACTACAATCAACTTCCAGAACACCATACAGCAACCACTACAATCTACTTCCAGAACACCACCAAGCAACCACGACAATCTACTTCCAGAACACCATCCAGCAACCACTACAATCTACTTCCAGAACACCACCCAGCAACCACTACAATCTACTTCCAGAACACCACCCAGCAACCACTACAATCTACTTCCAGAACACCACCCAGCAACCACAACAATCTACTTCCAGAACACCACCCAGCAACCACTACAAACTACTTCCAGAACACTACCCAGCAACTACTACAATCTACTTCCAGAACACTGTACTACAATCTATTTCCAGAACACCACACAGAAACCACTACAATCTACTTCCAGAACACCACCCAGCAACCACTACAATTCCAGAACACCACCCAGAAACCACTACAATCTACTTCCAGAACACCAGCCAGCAACCACTACAATCTACTTCCAGAACACCACCCAGCAACCACTACAATCTACTTCCAGAACACTACACTGCAACCACTATAATATAATTCCAGATGCCCGCCCTACAACCACTACAATCTACTTCCAGAACACCACCCAACAACCACTACAATCTACTTCCAGAACACCGCCCATTAGCCACTATAATCTACTTCCAGAACACCGCCCACCAAACCACTAAAATCTACTTCCAGAACACCCACTCAGTAACAGCTACAAACTACTTCCAGAACACAACCACAGCAAACCACTACAATCTACTCCAGAACACCACCCAGCAACTGCTACGAACTAGTTCCAGAACACCACCCAGCAACCACTACAATATACTTCCAGAACACCATCCAGCAACCACTACAATCTACTTCCAGAACACCATCCAGCAACCACTACAATCTACTTCCTGAACACCACTCAGCAACTGCTACAAACTACTTCCAGAACACCACACTACAACCACTACAATCTACTTCCAGAACACCACACTACAACCACTACAATCTACTTCCAGACCACCCAGCAACCACTACAATCTACTTCAGAACACCACCCAGCAACCACTACAATCTACTTCCAGAACACTGCACTGCAACCACTACAATCCTATTTCAGAACACCACCCAGAAACCACTACAATCTACTTCCAGAACACAACACTGCAACCACTAAAATCTACTTCCAGAACTCCACCCAGCAACCACTAAAATCTACTTCCAGAACACTACACTGCAACCACTACAATATACTTCCAGACGCCGCCCTACAACCACTACAATCTACTTCCAGAACACCGCCCAGCAACCACTACAATCTACTTCCAGAACACCACCCAGCAACCACTACAATCTACTTCCAGAACACTACACTGCAAGCACTACAATATACTTCCAGACGCCACCCTACAACCACTACAATCTACTTCCAGAACACCGCCCAGCAACCACTACAATCTACTTCCAGAACACCACACAGCAACCACTACAATCTACTTCCAGAACACTACACTGCAACCACTACAATCTACTTTCAGAACACTACACTGCAAGCACTACAATATACTTCCAGATGCCACCCTACAACCACTACAATCTACTTCCAGAACACCACCCAGAAACACTACAATCTACTTCCAGAACACCAACCAGCAACCACTATAATCTACTTCCAGAACACCATCCAGCAACCACTACAATCTACTTCCAGAACACCACCCAGCAACCACTACAATCTACTTCCAGAACACCACCCAGCAACCACTACAATCTACTTCCTGAACACCACACTGCAACCACTTCAATCTACTTCCAGAACACCATCCAGCAACCACTACAATCTACTTCCAGAACACTACACTGCAACCACTACAATCTACTTCCAGAACACCACACTGCAACCACTACAATCTACTTCCAGAACACCACCCAGCAACCACTACAATCTACTTCAGAACACCACACTGCAACCACTACAATCTAATTCCAGAACACTGCACTGCAACCACTACAATCTACTTCCAGAACACTGCACTGCAACCACGACAATCTACTTCCAGAACACCACCCAGCAACCACTACAATCTACTTCCAGAACACCACCCAGCAACTACTACATTCTGCTTCCAGATGCCGACCTACAATCACTACATTCTACTTCCAGGACACTAACGTACAACCACTACAAGCTACTTCCAAAACACTGCACTACTGACACTACAATCTACTTCCAGAACACTGCACTGCAACCACTACAATCTACTTCCAGAACACTGCACTGCTAACACTACATTCTACTTCCAGAACACTGCACTGCAACCACTACAATCTACTTCCTGAAACACCACCCAGCAACCACTACAATCTACTTCCAGAACACTGCACTGCAACCACTACAATCTACTTCCAGAACACCGCCCAGAAACCACTACAATCTACTTCAAGAACACCACCCAGAAACCACTACAATCTACTTCCAGAACACCACCCAGAAACCACTAGAATCTACTTCCAGAACACCACACTGCAACCACTACAATCTACTTCCAGAACACCACCCAGCAACCACTATACTTCCAGAACACCATCCAGCAACACTACAATCAACTTCCAGAACACCACACAGCAACCACTACAATCTACTTCCAGAACACCACCAAGCAACCACTACAATCTACTTCCAGAACACCACCCAGCAACCACTACAATCTACTTCCAGAACACTACACTGCAAACACTACAACATACTTCCAGACGCCGCCCTACAACCACTACAATCTACTTCCAGAACACCACCCAGCAATCACTTACAATCTGCTTCCAGAACATTGCACTGTAACCACTACAATTTACTTCCAAAACACTGGACTGCAACCACTACAATCTACTTCCACAACACTGCACTGCAACCACTACAATCTACTTCAGAACACCATCCAGCAACCACTACAATCTACTTCCAGAACACCATCCAGCATCCACTACAATCTACTTCCAGAACACCACCCAGCAACCACTACAATCTACTTCCAGAACACCACCCAGCAACCACTACAATCTACTTCCAGAACACCACCCAGCAACCACTACAATCTACTTCCAGAACACCACCCAGCAACCACTACAATCTACTTCCCAGAACACCTAACCCAGCAACTACTACAATCTACTTCCAGAACACAGCACTACAATCTATTTCCAGAACACCACACAGAAACCACTACAATCTACTTCCAGAACACCACCCAGCAACCACTACAATCTACTTCCAGAACACCACCCAGCAACCACTACAATCTACTTCCAGAACACTGCACTGCAACCACTACAATCTATTTCCAGAACACCACCCAGAAACCACTACAATCTACTTCCAGAACACAACACTGCAACCACTACAATCTACTTCCAGAACTCCACCAGCAACCACTAAAATCTACTTCCAGAACACTACACTGCAACCACTACAATATACTTCCTGACGCCGCCCTACAACCACTACAATCTACTTCCAGAACACCGCCCAGCAACCACTACAATCTACTTCCAGAACACCACCCAGCAACCACTAAAATCTACTTCCAGAACTCTACACTGCAAGCACTACAATACTACTTCCAGACGCCACCCTACAACCACTACAATCTACTTCCAGAACACCGCCCAAGCAACCACTACAATCTACTTCCAGAACACCACCCAGCAACCACTACAATCTACTTCCAGAACACTACACTGCAACCACTACAATCTACTTCCAGAACACTACACTGCAAGCACTACAATATACTTCCAGACGCCACTACAACCACTACAATCTACTTCCAGAACACCACCCAGAAACCACTACAATCTACTTCCAGAACACCAACCAGCAACCACTATAATCTACTTCCAGAACACCATCCAGCAACCACTACAATCTACTTGCAGAACACCACCCAGCAACCAGTACAATCTACTTCCAGAACACCACCCAGCAACCACTACAATCTACTTCCTGAACACCACACTGCAACCACTTCAATCTACTTCCAGAACACCATCCAGCAACCACTACAATCTACTTCCTGAACACTACACTGCAACCACTACAATCTACTTCCAGAACACCACACTGCAACCACTACAATCTACTTCCAGAACACCACCCAGCAACCACTACAATCTACTTCCAGAACACCACACTGCAACCACTACAATCTAATTCCAGAACACTGCACTGCAACCACTACAATCTACTTCCAGAACACTGCACTGCAACCACTACAATCTACTTCCAGAACACCACCCAGCAACCACTACAATCTACTTCCAGAACACCACCCAGCAACTACTACAATCTGCTTCCAGATGCCGACCTACAATCACTACATTCTACTTCCAGGACACTAACGTACAACCACTACAAGCTACTTCCAAAACACTGCACTACTAACACTACAATCTACTTCCAGAACACTGCACTGCAACCACTACAATCTACTTCCAGAACACTGCACTGCTAACACTACATTCTACTTCCAGAACACTGCACTGCAACCACTACAATCTACTTCCAGAACACCACCCAGCAACCACTACAATCTACTTCCACAACACTGCACTGCAACCACTACAATCTACTTCCAGAACACCGACCAGAAACCACTACAATCTACTTCCAGAACACCACCCAGAAACCACTACAATCTACTTCCAGAACACCACCCAGAAACCACTACAATCTACTTCCAGAACACCACACTGCAACCACTACAATCTACTTCCAGAACACCACCCAGCAACCACTACAATTCCAGAACACCACCCAGAAACCACTACAATCTACTTCCAGAACACCAGCCAGCAACCACTACAATCTACTTCCAGAACACCAGCCAGCAACCACTACAATCTACTTCCAGAACACCGCCCACCAACCACTACAATCTACTTCCAGAACACCAGCCAGCAACCACTACAATCTACTTCCAGAACACCACCCAGCAACCACTAAAATCTACTTCCAGAACACTACACTGCAACCACTACAATATACTTCCAGACGCCGCCCTACAACCACTACAATCTACTTCCAGAACACCACCCAACAACCACTACAAGCTACTTCCAGAACACCGTCCAGCAACCACTACAATCTACTTCCAGAACACCGCCCACCAACCACTACAATCTACTTCCAGAACACCACTCAGTAACAGCTACAAACTACTTCCAGAACACCACACAGCAAACCACTACAATCTACTTCCAGAACTCTGCACTGCAACCACTACAATCTATTTCCAGAACACTGCACTGCAACCACTACAATCTACTTCCAGAACACTGCACCGCTAACACTACATTCAACTTCCAGAACACTGCACTGCAACCACTACAATCTACTTCCAGAACACTGCACACCAACCACTACAATCTACTTCCAGAACACCGCCCAGAAACCACTACAATCTACTTCCAGATCACCACCCAGAAACCACTACAATCTACTTGCAGAACACCACCCAGCAACCACTACAATCTACTTCCAGAACACCACCCAGAAAGCACTACAATCTAGTTCCAGAACACCACTCTGCAACCACTACAATCTACTTCCAGAACACCACCCAGCAACCACTATAATCTACTTCCAGAACACCATCCAGCAACCACTACAATCAACTTCCAGAACACCATACAGCAACCACTACAATCTACTTCCAGAACACCACCAAGAAACCACGACAATCTACTTCCAGAACACCACCCAGAAACCACTACAATCTAGTTCCAGAACACCACTCTGTAACCACTACAATCTACTTCCAGAACACCACCCAGCAACCACTATAATCTACTTCCAGAACACCATCCAGCAACCACTACAATCAACTTCCAGAACACCATACAGCAACCACTACAATCTACTTCCAGAACACCACCAAGCAACCACGACAATCTACTTCCAGAACACCATCCAGCAACCACTACAATCTACTTCCAGAACACCATCCAGCAACCACTACAATCTACTTCCAGAACACCACCCAGCAACCACTACAATCTACTTCCAGAACACCACCCAGCAACCACTACAATCTACTTCCAGAACACTACCCAGCAACTACTACAATCTACTTCCAGAACACAGCATTACAATCTATTTCCAGAACACCACACAGAAACCACTCCAATCTACTTCCAGAACACCACCCAGCAACCACTACAATTCCAGAACACCACCCAGAAACCACTACAATCTACTTCCAGAACACCAGCCAGCAACTACTACAATCTACTTCCAGAACGCCAGCCAGCAACCACTACAATCTACTTCCAGAACACCAGCCAGCAACCACTACAATCTACTTCCAGAACACCACCCAGCAACCACTAAAATCTACTTCCAGAACACTACACTACAACCACTACAATATACTTCCAGATGCCGCCCTACAACCACTACAATCTACTTCCAGAACACCACCCAACAACCACTACAAGCTACTTCCAGAACACCGTCCAGCAACCACTACAATCTACTTCCAGAACACTGCCCACCAACCACTACAATCTACTTCCAGAACACCACTCAGTAACAGCTACAAACTACTTCCAGAACACCACACAGCAAACCACTACAATCTACTTCCAGAACACTGCACTGCAACCACTACAATCTATTTCCAGAACACCACCCAGAAACCACTACAATCTACTTCCAGAACACCACCCAGCAACCACTACAATTCCAGAGCACCACCCAGAAACCACTACAATCTACTTCCAGAACACCACCCAGCAACCACTACAATCTACTTCCAGAACACCACCCAGCAACCACTACAATCTACATCCAGAACACTACACTGCAACCACTACAATATACTTCCAGACGCCGCCCTACAACCACTACAATCTACTTCCAGAACACCACCCAGCAACCACTACAATATACTTCCAGAACACCATCCAGCAACCACTACAATCTACTTCCTGAACACCACCCAGCAACCACTACAATCTACATCCAGAACACCACCCAGCAACCACTACAATATACTTCCAGAACACCATCCAGCAACCACTACAATCTACTTCCAGATCACCACCCAGCAACCACTACAATCTACTTCCAGAACACCACCCAGAAACCACTACAATCTAGTTCCAGAACACCACTCTGCAACCACTACAATCTACTTCCAGAACACCACCCAGCAACCACTATAATCTACTTCCAGAACACCATCCAGCAACCACTACAATCAACTTCCAGAACACCATACAGCAACCACTACAATCTACTTCCAGAACACCACCAAGCAACCACGACAATCTACTTCCAGAACACCACCAAGCAACCACGACAATCTACTTCCAGAACACCATCCAGCAACCACTACAATCTACTTCCAGAACACCACCCAGCAACCACTACAATCTACTTCCAGAACACCACCCAGCAACCACTACAATCTACTTCCAGAACACCACCCAGCAACCACAACAATCTACTTCCAGAACACCACCCAGCAACCACTACAAACTACTTCCAGAACACTACCCAGCAACTACTACAATCTACTTCCAGAACACTGTACTACAATCTATTTCCAGAACACCACACAGAAACCACTGCAATCTACTTCCAGAACACCACCCAGCAACCACTACAATTCCAGAACACCACCCAGAAACCACTACAATCTACTTCCAGAACACCAGCCAGCAACCACTACAATCTACTTCCAGAACACCACCCAGCAACCACTACAATCTACTTCCAGAACACTACACTGCAACCACTATAATATAATTCCAGATGCCGCCCTACAACCACTACAATCTACTTACAGAACACCACCCAACAACCACTACAATCTACTTCCAGAACACCGCCCATTAGCCACTATAATCTACTTCCAGAACACCGCCCACCAACCACTAAAATCTACTTCCAGAACACCACTCAGTAACAGCTACAAACTACTTCCAGAACACAACACAGCAAACCACTACAATCTACTTCCAGAACACCACCCAGCAACTGCTACGAACTAGTTCCAGAACACCACCCAGCAACCACTACAATATACTTCCAGAACACCATCCAGCAACCACTACAATCTACTTCCAGAACACCATCCAGCAACCACTACAATCTACTTCCTGAACACCACCCAGCAACTGCTACAAACTACTTCCAGAACACCACACTACAACCACTACAATCTACTTCCAGAACACCACACTACAACCACTACAATCTACTTCCAGACCACCCAGCAACCACTACAATCTACTTCCAGAACACCACCCAGCAACCACTACAATCTACTTCCAGAACACTGCACTGCAACCACTACAATCTATTTCCAGAACACCACCCAGAAACCACTACAATCTACTTCCAGAACACAACACTGCAACCACTACAATCTACTTCAAGAACTCCACCCAGCAACCACTAAAATCTACTTCCAGAACACTACACTGCAACCACTACAATATACTTCCAGACGCCGCCCTACAACCACTACAATCTACTTTCA
Source organism: Taudactylus pleione (assembly GCA_031769625.1). Classification (NCBI taxonomy): domain Eukaryota; kingdom Metazoa; phylum Chordata; class Amphibia; order Anura; family Myobatrachidae; genus Taudactylus; species Taudactylus pleione. The sequence goes on along the minus strand of JAUIMM010000139.1, from coordinate 3,358,180 downwards.
GAACACCGCCCAGCAACCACTACAATCTACTTCCAGAACACCACCCAGCAACCACTACAATCTACTTCCAGAACACTACACTGCAAGCACTACAATATACTTCCAGACGCCACCCTACAACCACTACAATCTACTTCCAGAACATCGCCCAGCAACCACTACAATCTACTTCCAGAACACCACACAGCAACCACTACAATCTACTTCCAGAACACTACACTGCAACCACTACAATCTATTTCCAGAACACCACCCAGAAACCACTACAATCTACTTCCAGAACACCACCCAGCAACCACTACAATTCCAGAGCACCACCCAGAAACCACTACAATCTACTTCCAGAACACCACCCAGCAACCACTACAATCTACTTCCAGAACACCACCCAGCAACCACTACAATCTACATCCAGAACACTACACTGCAACCACTACAATATACTTCCAGACGCCGCCCTACAACCACTACAATCTACTTCCAGAACACCACCCAGAAACCACTACAATCTACTTCCAGAACACCAACCAGCAACCACTATAATCTACTTCCAGAACACCATCCAGCAACCACTACAATCTACTTCCAGAACACCACCCAGCAACCACTACAATCTACTTCCAGAACACCACCCAGCAACCACTACAATCTACTTCCTGAACACCACACTGCAACCACTTCAATCTACTTCCAGAACACCATCCAGCAACCACTACAATCTACTTCCAGAACACTACACTGCAACCACTACAATCTACTTCCAGAAAACCACACTGCAACCACTACAATCTACTTCCAGAACACCACCCAGCAACCACTACAATCTACTTCCAGAACACCACACTGCAACCACTACAATCTAATTCCAGAACACTGCACTGCAACCACTACAATCTACTTCCAGAACACTGCACTGCAACCACGACAATCTACTTCCAGAACACCACCCAGCAACCACTACAATCTACTTCCAGAACACCACCCAGCAACTACTACAATCTGCTTCCAGATGCCGACCTACAATCACTACATTCTACTTCCAGGACACTAACGTACAACCACTACAAGCTACTTCCAAAACACTGCACTACTGACACTACAATCTACTTCCAGAACACTGCACTGCAACCACTACAATCTACTTCCAGAACACTGCACTGCTAACACTACATTCTACTTCCAGAACACTGCACTGCAACCACTACAATCTACTTCCTGAACACCACCCAGCAACCACTACAATCTACTTCCAGAACACTGCACTGCAACCACTACAATCTACTTCCAGAACACCGCCCAGAAACCACTACAATCTACTTCAAGAACACCACCCAGAAACCACTACAATCTACTTCCAGAACACCACCCAGAAACCACTACAATCTACTTCCAGAACACCACACTGCAACCACTACAATCTACTTCCAGAACACCACCCAGCAACCACTATACTTCCAGAACACCATCCAGCAACCACTACAATCAACTTCCAGAACACCACACAGCAACCACTACAATCTACTTCCAGAACATCACCAAGCAACCACTACAATCTACTTCCAGAACACCACCCAGCAACCACTACAATCTACTTCCAGAACACTACACTGCAAACACTACAACATACTTCCAGACGCCGCCCTACAACCACTACAATCTACTTCCAGAACACCACCCAGCAATCACTACAATCTGCTTCCAGAACATTGCACTGTAACCACTACAATTTACTTCCAAAACACTGGACTGCAACCACTACAATCTACTTCCACAACACTGCACTGCAACCACTACAATCTACTTCCAGAACATCATCCAGCAACCACTACAATCTACTTCCAGAACACCACCCAGCAACCACTACAATCTACTTCCAGAACACCACCCAGCAACCACTACAATCTACTTCCAGAACACCATCCAGAAACCACTACAATCTACTTCCAGAACACCGCCCAGCAACCACTACAATCTACTTCCAGAACACTACCCAGCAACTACTACAATCTACTTCCAGAACACAGCACTACAATCTATTTCCAGAACACCACACAGAAACCACTACAATCTACTTTCAGAACACCACCCAGCAACCACTACAATCTACTTCCAGAACACCACCCAGCAACCACTACAATCTACTTCCAGAACACTGCACTGCAACCACTACAATCTATTTCCAGAACACCACCCAGAAACCACTACAATCTACTTCCAGAACTCCACCCAGCAACCACTAAAATCTACTTCCAGAACACTACACTGCAACCACTACAATATACTTCCAGACGCCGCCCTACAACCACTACAATCTACTTCCAGAACACCGCCCAGCAACCACTACAATCTACTTCCAGAACACCACCCAGCAACCACTACAATCTACTTCCAGAACACTACACTGCAAGCACTACAATATACTTCCAGACGCCACCCTACAACCACTACAATCTACTTCCAGAACACCGCCCAGCAACCACTACAATCTACTTCCAGAACACCACCCAGCAACCACTACAATCTACTTCCAGAACACTACACTGCAACCACTACAATCTACTTTCAGAACACTACACTGCAAGCACTACAATATACTTCCAGACGCCACACTACAACCACTACAATCTACTTCCAGAACACCACCCAGAAACCACTACAATCTACTTCCAGAACACCAACCAGCAACCACTATAATCTACTTCCAGAACACCATCCAGCAACCACTACAATCTACTTGCAGAACACCACCCAGCAACCACTACAATCTACTTCCAGAACACCACCCAGCAACCACTACAATCTACTTCCTGAACACCACACTGCAACCACTTCAATCTACTTCCAGAACTCCATCCAGCAACCACTACAATCTACTTCCAGAACACTACACTGCAACCACTACAATCTACTTCCAGAACACCACACTGCAACCACTACAATCTACTTCCAGAACACCACCCAGCAACCACTACAATCTACTTCCAGAACACCACACTGCAACCACTACAATCTAATTCCAGAACACTGCACTGCAACCACTACAATCTACTTCCAGAAGACTGCACTGCAACCACTACAATCTACTTCCAGAACACCACCCAGCAACCACTACAATCTACTTCCAGAACACCACCCAGCAACTACTACAATCTGCTTCCAGATGCCGACCTACAATCACTACATTCTACTTCCAGGACACTAACGTACAACCACTACAAGCTACTTCCAAAACACTGCACTACTAACACTACAATCTACTTCCAGAACACTGCACTGCAACCACTACAATCTACTTCCAGAACACTGCACTGCTAACACTACATTCTACTTCCAGAACACTGCACTGCAACCACTACAATCTACTTCCAGAACACCACCCAGCAACCACTACAATCTACTTCCAGAACACTGCACTGCAACCACTACAATCTACTTCCAGAACACCGCCCAGAAACCACTACAGTCTACTTCCAGAACACCACCCAGAAACCACTACAATCTACTTCCAGAACACCACCCAGAAACCACTACAATCTACTTCCAGAACACCACACTGCAACCACTACAATCTACTTCCAGAACACCACCCAGCAACCACTACAATTCCAGAACACCACCCAGAAACCACTACAATCTACTTCCAGAACACCAGCCAGCAACCACTACAATCTACTTCCAGAACACCAGCCAGCAACCACTACAATCTACTTCCAGAACACCATCCAGCAACCACTACAATCTACTTCCAGAACACCACCCAGCAACCACTACAATCTACTTCCAGAACACCACCCAGCAACCACTACAATCTACTTCCAGAACACCACCCAGCAACCACAACAATCTACTTCCAGAACACCACCCAGCAACCACTACAAACTACTTCCAGAACACTACCCAGCAACTACTACAATCTACTTCCAGAACACTGTACTACAATCTATTTCCAGAACACCACACAGAAACCACTACAATCTACTTCCAGAACACCACCCAGCAACCACTACAATTCCAGAACACCACCCAGAAACCACTACAATCTACTTCCAGAACACCAGCCAGCAACCACTACAATCTACTTCCAGAACACCACCCAGCAACCACTACAATCTACTTCCAGAACACTACACTGCAACCACTATAATATAATTCCAGATGCCGCCCTACAACCACTACAATCTACTTCCAGAACACCACCCAACAACCACTACAATCTACTTCCAGAACACCGCCCATTAGCCACTATAATCTACTTCCAGAACACCGCCCACCAACCACTAAAATCTACTTCCAGAACACCACTCAGTAACAGCTACAAACTACTTCCAGAACACAACACAGCAAACCACTACAATCTACTTCCAGAACACCACCCAGCAACTGCTACGAACTAGTTCCAGAACACCACCCAGCAACCACTACAATATACTTCCAGAACACCATCCAGCAACCACTACAATCTACTTCCAGAACACCATCCAGCAACCACTACAATCTACTTCCTGAACACCACCCAGCAACTGCTACAAACTACTTCCAGAACACCACACTACAACCACTAAAATCTACTTCCAGAACACTACACTGCAACCACTACAATATACTTCCAGACGCCGCCCTACAACCACTACAATCTACTTCCAGAACACCGCCCAGCAACCACTACAATCTACTTCCAGAACACCACCCAGCAACCACTACAATCTACTTCCAGAACACTACACTGCAAGCACTACAATATACTTCCAGACGCCACCCTACAACCACTACAATCTACTTCCAGAACACCGCCCAGCAACCACTACAATCTACTTCCAGAACACCACCCAGCAACCACTACAATCTACTTCCAGAACACTACACTGCAACCACTACAATCTACTTCCAGAACACTACACTGCAAGCACTACAATATACTTCCAGACGCCACACTACAACCACTACAATCTACTTCCAGAACACCACCCAGAAACCACTACAATCTACTTCCAGAACACCAACCAGCAACCACTATAATCTACTTCCAGAACACCATCCAGCAACCACTACAATCTACTTGCAGAACACCACCCAGCAACCACTACAATCTACTTCCAGAACACCACCCAGCAACCACTACAATCTACTTCCTGAACACCACACTGCAACCACTTCAATCTACTTCCAGAACACCATCCAGCAACCACTACAATCTACTTCCAGAACACTACACTGCAACCACTACAATCTACTTCCAGAACACCACACTGCAACCACTACAATCTACTTCCAGAACACCACCCAGCAACCACTACAATCTACTTCCAGAACACCACACTGCAACCACTACAATCTAATTCCAGAACACTGCACTGCAACCACTACAATCTACTTCCAGAAGACTGCACTGCAACCACTACAATCTACTTCCAGAACACCACCCAGCAACCACTACAATCTACTTCCAGAACACCACCCAGCAACTACTACAATCTGCTTCCAGATGCCGACCTACAATCACTACATTCTACTTCCAGGACTCTAACGTACAACCACTACAAGCTACTTCCAAAACACTGCACTACTAACACTACAATCTACTTCCAGAACACTGCACTGCAACCACTACAATCTACTTCCAGAACACTGCACTGCTAACACTACATTCTACTTCCAGAACACTGCACTGCAACCACTACAATCTACTTCCAGAACACCACCCAGCAACCACTACAATCTACTTCCAGAACACTGCACTGCAACCACTACAATCTACTTCCAGAACACCGCCCAGAAACCACTACAATCTACTTCCAGAACACCACCCAGAAACCACTACAATCTACTTCCAGAACACCACCCAGAAACCACTACAATCTACTTCCAGAACACCACACTGCAACCACTACAATCTACTTCCAGAACACCACCCAGCAACCACTACAATTCCAGAACACCACCCAGAAACCACTACAATCTACTTCCAGAACACCAGCCAGCAACCACTACAATCTACTTCCAGAACACCAGCCAGCAACCACTACAATCTACTTCCAGAACACCACCCAGCAACCACTAAAATCTACTTCCAGAACACTACACTGCAACCACTACAATATACTTCCAGACGCCGCCCTACAACCACTACAATCTACTTCCAGAACACCACCCAACAACCACTATAAGCTACTTCCAGAACATCGTCCAGCAACCACTACAATCTACTTCCAGAACACCGCCCACCAACCACTACAATCTACTTCCAGAACACCACTCAGTAACAGCTACAAACTACTTCCAGAACACCACACAGCAAACCACTACAATCTACTTCCAGAACTCTGCACTGCAACCACTACAATCTATTTCCAGAACACTGCACTGCAACCACTACAATCTACTTCCAGAACACTGCACCGCTAACACTACATTCTACTTCCAGAACACTGCACTGCAACCACTACAATCTACTTCCAGAACACTGCACACCAACCACTACAATCTACTTGCAGAACACCACCCAGCAACCACTACAATCTACTTCCAGAACACCACCCAGAAACCACTACAATCTAGTTCCAGAACACCACTCTGCAACCACTACAATCTACTTCCAGAACACCACCCAGCAACCACTATAATCTACTTCCAGAACACCATCCAGCAACCACTACAATCAACTTCCAGAACACCATACAGCAACCACTACAATCTACTTCCAGAACACCACCAAGAAACCACGACAATCTACTTCCAGAACACCACCCAGAAACCACTACAATCTAGTTCCAGAACACCACTCTGCAACCACTACAATCTACTTCCAGAACACCACCCAGCAACCACTATAATCTACTTCCAGAACACCATCCAGCAACCACTACAATCAACTTCCAGAACACCATACAGCAACCACTACAATCTACTTCCAGAACACCACCAAGCAACCACGACAATCTACTTCCAGAACACCATCCAGCAACCACTACAATCTACTTCCAGAACACCATCCAGCAACCACTACAATCTACTTCCAGAACACCACCCAGCAACCACTACAATCTACTTCCAGAACACCACCCAGCACCCACTACAATCTACTTCCAGAACACCACCCAGCAACCACTACAATCTACTTCCAGAACACTACCCAGCAACTACTACAATCTACTTCCAGAACACAGCATTACAATCTATTTCCAGAACACCACACAGAAACCACTCCAATCTACTTCCAGAACACCACCCAGCAACCACTACAATTCCAGAACACCACCCAGAAACCACTACAATCTACTTCCAGAACACCAGCCAGCAACCACTACAATCTACTTCCAGAACACCAGCCAGCAACCACTACAATCTACTTCCAGAACACCAGCCAGCAACCACTACAATCTACTTCCAGAACACCAATCAGCAACCACTAAAATCTACTTCCAGAACACTACACTACAACCACTACAATATACTTCCAGATGCCGCCCTACAACCACTACAATCTACTTCCAGAACACCACCCAACAACCACTACAAGCTACTTCCAGAACACCGTCCAGCAACCACTACAATCTACTTCCAGAACACTGCCCAACAACCACTACAATCTACTTCCAGAACACCACTCAGTAACAGCTACAAACTACTTCCAGAACACCACACAGCAAACCACTACAATCTACTTCCAGAACACTGCACTGCAACCACTACAATCTATTTCCAGAACACCACAAAGAAACCACTACAATCTACTTCCAGAGCACCACCCAGCAACCACTACAATTCCAGAGCACCACCCAGAAACCACTACAATCTACTTCCAGAACACCACCCAGCAACCACTACAATCTACTTCCAGAACACCACCCAGCAACCACTACAATCTACTTCCAGAACACCACCCAGCAACCACTACAATCTACATCCAGAACACTACACTGCAACCACTACAATATACTTCCAGACGCCGCCCTACAACCACTACAATCTACTTCCAGAACACCACCCAGCAACCACTACAATATACTTCCAGAACACCATCCAGCAACCACTACAATCTACTTCCTGAACACCACCCAGCAACCACTACAATCTACATCCAGAACACCACCCAGCAACCACTACAATATACTTCCAGAACACCATCCAGCAACCACTACAATCTACTTCCAGAACACCATCCAGCAACCACTACAATCTACTTCCAGAACACCGCCCAGCAACCACTACAATCTACTTCAAGAACACCACTCAGCAACAGCTAAAAACTACTTCCAGAACACCACACTGCAACCACTACAATCTACTTCTAGAACACCACCCAGCAACCACTACAATCCTCTTCCAGAACACTGCCCAGCAACCACTACAATCTACTTCCAGAACACCACCCAGCAACCACTACAATCTACTTCCAGAACACCACCCAGCAACTACTACAATCTGCTTCCAGATGCTGACCTACAATCACTACATTCTACTTCCAGGACACTAACATACAACCACTACAAGCTACTTCCAGAACACTGCACTGCAACCACTACAATCTACTTCCAGAACACTGCACTGCTAACACTACATTCTACTTCCAGAACACTGCACTGCAACCACTACAATCTACTTCCAGAACACCACCCAGCAACCACTACAATCTACTTCCAGAACACTGCACTGCAACCACTACAATCTACTTCCAGAACACCGCCCAGAAACCACTACAATCTACTTCCAGAACACCACCCAGAAACCACTACAATCTACTTCCAGAACACCACACTGCAACCACTACAATCTACTCCCAGATCACCACACAGCAACCACTACAATTTACTTCCAGAACACTACACTGCAACCACTACAATTCCAGAGCACCACCCAGAAACCACTACAATCTACTTCCAGAACACCACCCAGCAACCACTACAATCTACTTCCAGAACACCACCCAGCAACCACTACAATCTACTTCCAGAACACCACCCAGCAACCACTACAATCTACATCCAGAACACTACACTGCAACCACTACAATATACTTCCAGACGCCGCCCTACAACCACTACAATCTACTTCCAGAACACCACCCAGCAACCACTACAATATACTTCCAGAACACCATCCAGCAACCACTACAATCTACTTCCTGAACACCACCCAGCAACCACTACAATCTACATCCAGAACACCACCCAGCAACCACTACAATATACTTCCAGAACACCATCCAGCAACCACTACAATCTACTTCCAGAACACCATCCAGCAACCACTACAATCTACTTCCAGAACACCGCCCAGCAACCACTACAATCTACTTCAAGAACACCACTCAGCAACAGCTAAAAACTACTTCCAGAACACCACACTGCAACCACTACAATCTACTTCTAGAACACCACCCAGCAACCACTACAATCCTCTTCCAGAACACTGCCCAGCAACCACTACAATCTACTTCCAGAACACCACCCAGCAACCACTACAATCTACTTCCAGAACACCACCCAGCAACTACTACAATCTGCTTCCAGATGCTGACCTACAATCACTACATTCTACTTCCAGGACACTAACATACAACCACTACAAGCTACTTCCAGAACACTGCACTGCAACCACTACAATCTACTTCCAGAACACTGCACTGCTAACACTACATTCTACTTCCAGAACACTGCACTGCAACCACTACAATCTACTTCCAGAACACCACCCAGCAACCACTACAATCTACTTCCAGAACACTGCACTGCAACCACTACAATCTACTTCCAGAACACCGCCCAGAAACCACTACAATCTACTTCCAGAACACCACCCAGAAACCACTACAATCTACTTCCAGAACACCACACTGCAACCACTACAATCTACTCCCAGATCACCACACAGCAACCACTACAATTTACTTCCAGAACACTACACTGCAACCACTACAACATACTTCCAGACGCCGCCCTACAACCACTACAATCTACTTCCAGAACACCACCCAGCAATCACTACAATCTACTTCCAGAACATTGCACTGCAACCACTACAATTTACTTCCAGAACACTGGACTGCAACCACTACAATCTACTTCCAGAACACTGCACTGCAATCACTACAATCTACTTCCAGAACACTGCACTGCTAACACTACATTCTACTTCCAGAACACTAAACTGCAACCACTACAATCTACTTCCAGAACACTGCACACCAACCACTACAATCTACTTCCAGAACACCACCCAGAAACCACTACAATCTACTTCCAGATCACCACCCAGAAACCACTACAATCTACTTCCAGAACACCACCCAGCAACCACTACAATCTACTTCCCGAACACCACCCAGAAACCACTACAATCTAGTTCCAGAACACCACACTGCAACCACTACAATCTACTTCCAGAACACCACCCAGCAACCACTATACTTCCAGAACACCATCCAGCAAACACTACAATCAACTTCCAGAACACCACACAGCAACCACTACAATCTACTTCCAGAACACTACCCAGCAACTACTACAATCTACTTCCAGAACACTACCCAGCAACTACTACAATCTACTTCCAGAACACTACACTGCAACCACTACAACATACTTCCAGACGCCGCCCTACAACCACTACAATCTACTTCCAGAACACCACCCAGAAACCACTACAATCTAGTTCCAGAACACCACTCTGCAACCACTACAATCTACTTCCAGAACACCACCCAGCAACCACTATAATCTACTTCCAGAACACCATCCAGCAACCACTACAATCAACTTCCAGAACACCATACAGCAACCACTACAATCTACTTCCAGAACACCACCAAGCAACCACGACAATCTACTTCCAGAACACCATCCAGCAACCACTACAATCTACTTCCAGAACACCATCCAGCAACCACTACAATCTACTTCCAGAACACCACGCAGCAACCACTACAATCTACTTCCAGAACACCACCCAGCAACCACTACAATCTACTTCCAGAACACCACCCAGCAACCACTACAATCTACTTCCAGAACACTACCCAGCAACTACTACAATCTACTTCCAGAACACAGCATTACAATCTATTTCCAGAACACCACACAGAAACCACTCCAATCTACTTCCAGAACACCACCCAGCAACCACTACAATTCCAGAACACCACCCAGAAACCACTACAATCTACTTCCAGAACACCAGCCAGCAACCACTACAATCTACTTCCAGAACACCAGCCAGCAACCACTACAATCTACTTCCAGAACACCAGCCAGCAACCACTACAATCTACTTCCAGAACACCAATCAGCAACCACTAAAATCTACTTCCAGAACACTACAACCACTACAATATACTTCCAGATGCCGCCCTACAACCACTACAATCTACTTCCAGAACACCACCCAACAACCACTACAAGCTACTTCCAGAACACCGTCCAGCAACCACTACAATCTACTTCCAGAACACTGCCCAACAACCACTACAATCTACTTCCAGAACACCACTCAGTAACAGCTACAAACTACTTCCAGAACACCACACAGCAAACCACTACAATCTACTTCCAGAACACTGCACTGCAACCACTACAATCTATTTCCAGAACACCACAAAGAAACCACTACAATCTACTTCCAGAGCACCACCCAGCAACCACTACAATTCCAGAGCACCACCCAGAAACCACTACAATCTACTTCCAGAACACCACCCAGCAACCACTACAATCTACTTCCAGAACACCACCCAGCAACCACTACAATCTACATCCAGAACACTACACTGCAACCACTACAATATACTTCCAGACGCCGCCCTACAACCACTACAATCTACTTCCAGAACACCACCCAGCAACCACTACAATATACTTCCAGAACACCATCCAGCAACCACTACAATCTACTTCCTGAACACCACCCAGCAACCACTACAATCTACATCCAGAACACCACCCAGCAACCACTACAATATACTTCCAGAACACCATCCAGCAACCACTACAATCTACTTCCAGAACACCATCCAGCAACCACTACAATCTACTTCCAGAACACCGCCCAGCAACCACTACAATCTACTTCAAGAACACCACTCAGCAACAGCTAAAAACTACTTCCAGAACACCACACTGCAACCACTACAATCTACTTCTAGAACACCACCCAGCAACCACTACAATCCTCTTCCAGAACACTGCCCAGCAACCACTACAATCTACTTCCAGAACACCACCCAGCAACCACTACAATCTACTTCCAGAACACCACCCAGCAACTACTACAATCTGCTTCCAGATGCTGACCTACAATCACTACATTCTACTTCCAGGACACTAACATACAACCACTACAAGCTACTTCCAGAACACTGCACTGCAACCACTACAATCTACTTCCAGAACACTGCACTGCTAACACTACATTCTACTTCCAGAACACTGCACTGCAACCACTACAATCTACTTCCAGAACACCACCCAGCAACCACTACAATCTACTTCCAGAACACTGCACTGCAACCACTACAATCTACTTCCAGAACACCGCCCAGAAACCACTACAATCTACTTCCAGAACACCACCCAGAAACCACTACAATCTACTTCCAGAACACCACACTGCAACCACTACAATCTACTCCCAGATCACCACACAGCAACCACTACAATTTACTTCCAGAACACTACACTGCAACCACTACAACATACTTCCAGACGCCGCCCTACAACCACTACAATCTACTTCCAGAACACCACCCAGCAATCACTACAATCTACTTCCAGAACATTGCACTGCAACCACTACAATTTACTTCCAGAACACTGGACTGCAACCACTACAATCTACTTCCAGAACACTGCACTGCAATCACTACAATCTACTTCCAGAACACTGCACTGCTAACACTACATTCTACTTCCAGAACACTAAACTGCAACCACTACAATCTACTTCCAGAACACTGCACACCAACCACTACAATCTACTTCCAGAACACCACCCAGAAACCACTACAATCTACTTCCAGATCACCACCCAGAAACCACTACAATCTACTTCCAGAACACCACCCAGCAACCACTACAATCTACTTCCCGAACACCACCCAGAAACCACTACAATCTAGTTCCAGAACACCACACTGCAACCACTACAATCTACTTCCAGAACACCACCCAGCAACCACTATACTTCCAGAACACCATCCAGCAAACACTACAATCAACTTCCAGAACACCACACAGCAACCACTACAATCTACTTCCAGAACACTACCCAGCAACTACTACAATCTACTTCCAGAACACTACCCAGCAACTACTACAATCTACTTCCAGAACACTACACTGCAACCACTACAACATACTTCCAGACGCCGCCCTACAACCACTACAATCTACTTCCAGAACACCGCCCAGCAATCACTACAATCTACATCCAGAACATTGCACTGCAACCACTACAATTTTCTTCCAGAACACTGGACTGCAACAACTACAATCAACTTCCAGAACACTGCACTGCAATTACTACAATCTACTTCCAGAACACTGCACTGCTAACACTACATTCTACTTCCAGAACACTGCACTGCAACCACTACAATCTACTTCCAGAACACTGCACACCAACCACTACAATCTACTTCCAGAACACCGCCCAGAAACCACTACAATCTACTTCCAGATCACCACCCAGAAACCACTACAATCTACTTCCAGAACACCACCCAGCAACCACTACAATCTACTTCCAGAACACCACCCAGAAACCACTACAATCTAGTTCCAGAACACCACTCTGCAACCACTACAATCTACTTCCAGAACACCACCCAGCAACCACTATAATCTACTTCCAGAACACCATCCAGCAACCACTACAATCAACTTCCAGAACACCTTACAGCAACCACTACAATCTACTTCCAGAACACCACCAAGCAACCATGACAATGTACTTCCAGAACACCATCCAGCAACCACTACAATCTACTTCCAGAACACCATCCAGCAACCACTACAATCTACTTCCAGAACACTGCACACCAACCACTACAATCTACTTCCAGAACACCGCCCAGCAACCACTACAATCTACTTCCAGAACACCCCCCACCAACCACTACAATCTACTTCCAGAACACTGCACACCAACCACTACAATCTACTTCCAGAACACTGCCCACCAACCACTACAATCTACTTCCAGAACACCACTCAGTAACAGCTACAAACTACTTCCAGAACACCACACAGCAAACCACTACAATCTACTTCCAGAACACTGCACTGCAACCACTACAATCTATTTCCAGAGCACCACCCAGAAACCACTACAATCTACTTCCAGAACACCACCCAGCAACCACTACAATTCCACAACAAAACCCAGAAACCGCTACAATCTACTTCCAGAACACCACCCAGCAACCACTACAATCTACTTCCAGAACACCACCCAGCAACCACTACAATCTACTTCCAGAACACTACACTGCAACCACTACAATATACTTCCAGACGCCGCCCTACAACCACTGCAATCTACTTCCAGAACACCACCCAGCAACCACTACAATATACTTCCAGAACACCATCCAGCAACCACTACAATCTACTTCCAGAACATCATCCAGCAAACACTATAATCTACTTCCAGAACACCGCCCAGCAACCTCTACAATCTACTTCAAGAACACCACTCAGCAACAGCTACAAACTACTTCCAGAACACCACACTGCAACCACTACAATCTACTTCTAGAACACCACCCAGCAACCACTACAATCCTCTTCCAGAACACTGCCCAGCAACCACTACAATCTATTTCCAGAACACCACCCAGCAACCACTACAATCTACTTCCAGAACACCACCCAGCAACTACTACAATCTGCTTCCAGATGCCGACCTAAAATCACTACATTCTACTTCCAGGACACTAACGTACAACCACTACAAGCTACTTCCAGAACACTGCACTGCAACCACTACAATCTACTTCCAGAACACTGCACTGCTAACACTACATTCTACTTCCAGAACACTGCACTGCAACCACTACAATCTACTTCCAGAACACCACCCAGCAACCACTACAATCTACTTCCAGAACACTGCACTGAAACCACTACAATCTACTTCCAGAACACCGCCCAGAAACCACTACAATCTACTTCCAGAACACCACCCAGAAACCACTACAATCGACTTCCAGAACACCACCCAGAAACCACTACAATCTACTTCCAGAACACCACACTGCAACCACTACAATCTACTTCCAGAACACCACCCAGCAACCACTATACTTCCAGAACACCATCCAGCAACCACTACAATCAACTTCCAGAACAACACACAGCAACCACTACAATCTACTTCCAGAACACCACCAAGCAACCACTACACTCTACTTCCAGAACACCACCCAGCAACCACTACAATCTACTTCCAGAACACTACACTGCAACCACTACAACATACTTCCAGACGCCGCCCTACAACCACTACAATCTACTTCCAGAACCCTACCCAGCAATCACTACAATCTACTTCCAGAACATTGCACTGCAATCACTACAATCTACTTCCAGAACACTGCACTGCTAACACTACATTCTACTTCCAGAACACTGCACTGCAACCACTACAATCTACATCCAGAACACTGCACACCAACCACTACAATCTACTTCCAGAACACCGCCCAGAAACCACTACAATCTACTTCCAGATCACCACCCAGAAACCACTACAATCTAGTTCCACAACACTACTCTGCAACCACTACAATCTACTTCCAGAACACCACCCAGCAACCACTATAATCTACTTCCAGAACACCATCCAGCAACCACTACAATCAACTTCCAGAACACCATACAGCAACCACTACAATCTACTTCCAGAACACCACCAAGCAACCACGACAATCTACTTCCAGAACACCATCCAGCAACCACTACAATCTACTTCCAGAACACCATCCAGCAACCTCTACAATCTACTTCCAGAACACCACCCAGCAACCACTACAATTTACTTCCAGAACACCACCCAGCACCCACAACAATCTACTTCCAGAACACCACCCAGCAACCACTACAATCTACTTCCAGAACACTACCCAGCAACTACTACAATCTACTTCCAGAACACTGCACTACAATCTATTTCCAGAACACCACACAGAAACCACTACAATCTACTTCCAGAACACCACCCAGCAACCACTACAATTCCAGAACACCACCCAGAAACCACTACAATCTACTTCCAGAACACCACCCAGCAACCACTACAATCTACTTCCAGAACACCACCCAGCAACTGCTACAAACTACTTCCAGAACACCACACAGCAAACCACTACAATCTACTTCCTGAACACCACCCAGCAACTGCTACGAACTAGTTCCAGAACACCACCCAGCAACCACTACAATATACTTCCAGAACACCATCCAACAACCACTACAATCTACTTCCAGAACACCATCCAGCAACCACTACAATCTACTTCCAGAACACCACCCAGCAACTGCTACAAACTACTTCCAGAACACCACACTACAACCACTACAATCTACTATCAGAACACCACACTACAACCACTACAATCTACTTCCAGACCACCCAGCAACCACTACAATCTACTTCCAGAACACCACCCAGCAACCACTACAATCTACTTCCAGAACACTGCACTGCAACCACTACAATCTATTTCCAGAACACCACCCAGAAACCACTACAATCTACTTCCAGAACACAACACTGCAACCACTACAATCTACTTCCAGAACTCCACCCAGCAACCACTAAAATCTACTTCCAGAACACTACACTGCAACCACTACAATATACTTCGAGACACCGCCCTACAACCACTACAATCTACTTCCAGAACACTGCCCAGCAACCACTACAATCTACTTCCAGAACACCACCCAGCAACCACTACAATCTACTTCCAGAAAACTACACTGCAAGCACTACAATATACTTCCAGACGCCACCCTACAACCACTACAATCTACTTCCAGAACACCACCCAGAAACCACTACAATCTACTTCCAGAACACCACCAAGCAACCACGAAAATCTACTTCCAGAACATCATCCAGCAACCACGAAAATCTACTTCCAGAACACCATCCAGCAACCACGAAAATCTACTTCCAGAACACTGCACACAAACCACTACAATCTACTTCCAGAACACCGCCCAGCAACCACTACAATCTACTTCCAGAACACCGCCCACCAACCACTACAATCTACTTCCAGAACACCACTCAGTAACAGCTACAAACTACTTCCAGAACACCACACAGCAAACCACTACAATCTACTTCCAGAACACTGCACTGCAACCACTACAATCTATTTCCAGAGCACCACCCAGAAACCACTACAATCTACTTCCAGAACACCACCCAGCAACCACTACAATTCCACAACAAAACCCAGAAACCGCTACAATCTACTTCCAGAACACCACCCAGCAACCACTACAATCTACTTCCAGAACACCACCCAGCAACCACTACAATCTACTTCCAGAACACTACACTGCAACCACTACAATATACTTCCAGACGCCGCCCTACAACCACTGCAATCTACTTCCAGAACACCACCCAGCAACCACTACAATATACTTCCAGAACACCATCCAGCAACCACTATAATCTACTTCCAGAACACCGCCCAGCAACCACTACAATCTACTTCAAGAACACCACTCAGCAACAGCTACAAACTACTTCCAGAACACCACACTGCAACCACTACAATCTACTTCTAGAACACCACCCAGCAACCACTACAATCCTCTTACAGAACACTGCCCAGCAACCACTACAATCTATTTCCAGAACACCACCCAGCAACCACTACAATCTACTTCCAGAACACCACCCAGCAACTACTACAATCTGCTTCCAGATGCCGACCTACAATCACTACATTCTACTTCCAGGACACTAACGTACAACCACTACAAGCTACTTCCAGAACACTGCACTGCAACCACTACAATCTACTTCCAGAACACTGCACTGCTAACACTACATTCTACTTCCAGAACACTGCACTGCAACCACTACAATCTACTTCCAGAACACCACCCAGCAACCACTACAATCTACTTCCAGAACACTGCACTGAAACCACTACAATCTACTTCCAGAACACCGCCCAGAAACCACTACAATCTACTTCCAGAACACCACCCAGAAACCACTACAATCGACTTCCAGAACACCACCCAGAAACCACTACAATCTACTTCCAGAACACCACACTGCAACCACTACAATCTACTTCCAGAACACCACCCAGCAACCACTATACTTCCAGAACACCATCCAGCAACCACTACAATCAACTTCCAGAACAACACACAGCAACCACTACAATCTACTTCCAGAACACCACCAAGCAACCACTACACTCTACTTCCAGAACACCACCCAGCAACCACTACAATCTACTTCCAGAACACTACACTGCAACCACTACAACATACTTCCAGACGCCGCCCTAAAACCACTACAATCTACTTCCAGAACCCTACCCAGCAATCACTACAATCTACTTCCAGAACATTGCACTGCAATCACTACAATCTACTTCCACAACACTGCACTGCTAACACTACATTCTACTTCCAGAACACTGCACTGCAACCACTACAATCTACATCCAGAACACTGCACACCAACCACTACAATCTACTTCCAGAACACCGCCCAGAAACCACTACAATCTACTTCCAGATCACCACCCAGAAACCACTACAATCTAGTTCCAGAACACTACTCTGCAACCACTACAATCTACTTCCAGAACACCACCCAGCAACCACTATAATCTAATTCCAGAACACCATCCAGCAACCACTACAATCAACTTCCAGAACACCATACAGCAACCACTACAATCTACTTCCAGAACACCACCAAGCAACCATGACAATCTACTTCCAGAACACCATCCAGCAACCACTACAATCTACTTCCAGAACACCATCCAGCAACCTCTACAATCTACTTCCAGAACACCACCCAGCAACCACTACAATCTACTTCCAGAACACCACCCAGCACCCACAACAATCTCCTTCCAGAACACCACCCAGCAACCACTACAATCTACTTCCAGAACACTACCCAGCAACTACTACAATCTACTTCCAGAACACTGCACTACAATCTATTTCCAGAACACCACACAGAAACCACTACAATCTACTTCCAAAACACCACCCAGCAACCACTACAATTCCAGAACACCACCCAGAAACCACTACAATCTACTTCCAGAACACCACCCAGCAACCACTACAATCTACTTCCAGAACACCACCCAGCAACTGCTACAAACTACTTCCAGAACACCACACAGCAAACCACTACAATCTACTTCCAGAACACCACCCAGCAACTGCTACGAACTAGTTCCAGAACACCACCCAGCAACCACTACAATATACTTCCAGAACACCATCCAACAACCACTACAATCTACTTCCAGAACAACATCCAGCAACCACTACAATCTACTTCCAGAACACCACCCAGCAACTGCTACAAACTACTTCCAGAACACCACACTACAACCACTACAATCTACTTCCAGAACACCACACTACAACCACTACAATCTCCTTCCAGACCACCCAGCAACCACTACAATCTACTTCCAGAACACCACCCAGCAACCACTACAATCTACTTCCAGAACACTGCACTGCAACCACTACAATCTATTTCCAGAACACCACCCAGAAACCACTACAATCTACTTCCAGAACACAACACTGCAACCACTACAATCTACTTCCAGAACTCCACCCAGCAACCACTAAAATCTACTTCCAGAACACTACACTGCAACCACTACAATATACTTCAAGACGCCGCCCTACAACCACTACAATCTACTTCCAGAACACCGCCCAGCAACCACTACAATCTACTTCCAGAACACCACCCAGCAACCACTACAATCTACTTCCAGAACACTACACTGCAAGCACTACAATATACTTCCAGACGCCACCCTACAACCACTACAATCTACTTCCAGAACACCACCCAGAAACCACTACAATCTACTTCCAGAACACCAACCAGCAACCACTATAATCTACTTCCAGAACACCATCCAGCAACCACTACAATCTACTTCCAGAACACCACCCAGCAACCACTACAATCTACTTCCAGAACACCACCCAGCAACCACTACAATATACTTCCAGAACACCACACTGCAACAACTTCAATCTACTTCCAGAACACCATCCAGCAACCACTACAATCTACTTCCAGAACACCGCCCAGCAACCACTACAATCTACTTCCAGAACACCACACTGCAACCACTACAATCTACTTCCAGAACACCACACTGCAACCACTACAATCTAATTCCAGAACACTGCACTGCAACCACTACAATCTAATTCCAGAACACTGCACTGCAACCACTACAATCTACTTCCAGAACACCACCCAGCAACCACTACAATCTACTTCCAGAACACCACCCAGCAACTACTACAATCTGCTTCCAGATGCCGACCTACAATCACTACATTCTACTTCCAGGACACTAACGTACAACCACTACAAGCTACTTCCAAAACACTGCACTACTAACACTACAATCTACTTCCAGAACACTGCACTGCAACCACTACAATCTACTTCCAGAACACTGCACTGCTAACACTACATTCTACTTCCAGAACACTGCACTGCAACCACTACAATCTACTTCAAGAACACCACCCAGCAACCACTACAATCTACTTCCAGAACACTGCACTGCAACCACTACAATCTACTTCCAGAACACCGCCCAGAAACCACTACAATCTACTTCCAGAACACCACCCCGAAACCACTACAATCTACTTCCAGAACACCACCCAGCAATCACTACAATCTACTTCCAGAACATTGCACTGCAACCACTACAATTTACTTCCAGAACACTGGACTGCAACCACTACAATCTACTTCCACAACACTGCACTGCAACCACTACAATCTACTTCCAGAACACTGCACTGCTAACACTACATTCTACTTCCAGAACACTGCACTGCAACCACTACAATCTACTTCCAGAACACTGCACACCAACCACTACAATCTACTTCCAGAACACCGCCCTGAAACCACTTCAATCTACTTCCAGAACACCATCCAGCAACCACTACAATCAACTTCCAGAACACCATACAGCAACCACTACAATCTACTTCCAGAACACCACCAAGCAACCACGACAATCTACTTCCAGAACACCATCCAGCAACCACTACAATCTACTTCCAGAACACTGCTCTGCTAACACTACATTCTACTTCCAGAACACCACCCAGCAACCACTATAATCTACTTCCAGAACACCATCCAGCAACCACTACAATCAACTTCCAGAACACCATACAGCAACCACTACAATCTACTTCCAGAACACCACCAAGCAACCACGACAATCTACTTCCAGAACACCATCCAGCAATCACTACAATCTACTTCCAGAACACCATCCAGCAACCACTACAATCTACTTCCAGAACACCACCCAGCAACCACTACAATCTACTTCCAGAACACCACCCAGCAACCACTACAATCTACTTCCAGAACACCACCTAGCAACCACTACAATCTACTTCCAGAACACTACCCAGCAACTACTACAATCTACTTCCAGAACACAGCACTACAATCTATTTCCAGAATACAACACAGAAACCACTACAATCTACTTCCAGAAAACCACCCAGCAACCACTACAATTCCAGAACACCACCCAGAAACCACTACAATCTACTTCCAGAACACCAGCCAGCAACCACTACAGTCTACTTCCAGAACACCAGCCAGCAACCACTACAATCTACTTCCAGAACACCACCCAGCAACCACTACAATCTACTTCCAGAACACTACACTGCAACCACTACAATATACTTCCAGACGCCGCCCTACAACCACTACTATCTACTTCCAGAACACCACCCAACAACCACTACAAGCTACTTCCAGAACACCGTCCAGCAACCACTACAATCTCTACTTCCAGAACACCGCCCACCAACCACTACAATCTACTTCCAGAACACCACTCAGTAACAGCTACAAACTACTTCCAGAACACCACACAGCAAACCACTACAATCTACTTCCAGAACACTGCACTGCAACCACTACAATCTATTTCCAGAACACCACCCAGAAACCACTACAATCTTCTTCCAGAACACCACCCAGCAACCACTACAATTCCAGAACACCACCCAGAAACCACTACAATCTACTTCCAGAACACCACCCAGCAACCACTACAATCTACTTCCAGAACACAACCCAGCAACCACTACAATCTACATCCAGAAAACTACAATGCAACCACTACAATATACTTCCAGACGCTGCCCTACAACCACTACAATCTACTTCAAGAACACCACCCAGCAACCACTACAATATACTTCCAGAACACCATCCAGCAACCACTACAATCTACTTCCAGAACACCACCCAGCAAACACTACAATCTACATCCAGAACACTACACTGCAACCACTACAATATACTTCCAGACGCCGCCCTACAACCACTACAATCTACTTCCAGAACACCACCCAGCACCCACTACAATATACTTCCAGAACACCATCCAGCAACCACTACAATCTACTTCCAGAACACCATCCAGCAACCACAACAATCTCCTTCCAGAACACCACCCAGAAACCACTACAATCTAGTTCCAGAACACCACTCTGCAACCACTACAATCTACTTCCAGAACACCACCCAGCAGCCACTATAATCTACTTCCAGAACACCATCCAGCAACCACTACAATCAACTTCCAGAACACCATACAGCAACCACTACAATCTACTTCCAGAACACCACCAAGCAACCACGACAATCTACTTCCAGAACACCATCCAGCAACCACTACAATCTACTTCCAGAACACCATCCAGCAACCACTACAATCTACTTCCAGAACACCACCCAGCAACCACTACAATCTACTTCCAGAACACCACCCAGCAACCACTACAATCTACTTCCAGAACACCACCCAGCAACCGCTACAATCTACTTCCAGAACACTACCCAGCAACTACTACAATCTACTTCCAGAACACAGCACTACAATCTATTTCCAGAACACCACACAGAAACCACTACAATCTACTTCCAGAACACCACCAAGCAACCACTACAATTCCAGAACACCACCCAGAAACCACTACAATCTACTTCCAGAACACCAGCCAGCAACCACTACAATCTACTTCCAGAACACCAGCCAGCAACCACTACAATCTACTTCCAGAACACCACCCAGCAACCACTAAAATCTACTTCCAGAACACTACACTGCAACCACTACAATATACTTCCAGACGCCGCCCTACAACCACTACAATTTACTTCCAGAACACCACCCAACAACCACTACAAGCTACTTCCAGAACACTGTCCAGCAACCACTACAATCTACTTCCAGTACACTGCCCACCAACCACTACAGTCTACTTCCAGAACACCACTCAGTAACAGCTACAAACTACTTCCAGAACACCACACAGCAAACCACTACAATCTACTTCCAGAACACTGCACTGCAACCACTACAATCTATTTCCAGAACACTGCACTGCAACCACTACAATCTACTTCCAGAACACTGCACCGCTAACACTACATTCTACTTCCAGAACACTGCACTGCAACCACTACAATCTACTTCCAGAACACTGCACACCAACCACTACAATCAACTTCCAGAACACCGCCCAGAAACCACTACAATCTACTTCCAGATCACCACCCAGAAACCACTACAATCTTCTTGCAGAACACCACCCAGCAACCACTACAATCTACTTCCAGAACACCACCCAGAAACCACTACAATCTAGTTCCAGAACACCACTCTGCAACCACTACAATCTACTTCCAGAACACCACCCAGCAACCACTATAATCTACTTCCAGAACACCATCCAGCAACCACTACAATCTACTTCCAGAACACCATACAGCAACCACTACAATCTACTTCCAGAACACAACCAAGCAACCACGACAATCTACTTCCAGAACACCACCCAGAAACCACTACAATCTAGTTCCAGAACACCACTCTGCAACCACTACAATCTACTTCCAGAACACCACCCAGCAACCACTATAATCTACTTCCAGAACACCATCCAGCAACCACTACAATCAACTTCCAGAACACCATACAGCAACCACTACAATCTACTTACAGAACACCACCAAGCAACCACGACAATCTACTTCCAGAACACCATCCAGCAACCACTACAATCTACTTCCAGAACACCATCCAGCAACCACTACAATCTACTTCCAGAACACCGCCCAGAAACCACTACAATCTACTTCCAGAACACCACCCAGAAACCACTACAATCTACTTCCAGAACACCACACTGCAACCACTACAATCTACTCCCAGATCACCACACAGCAACCACTACAATCTTCTTCCAGAACACTACACTGCAACCACTACAACATACTTCCAGACGCCGCCCTACAACCACTACAATCTACTTCCAGAACACCACCCAGCAATCACTACAATCTACTTCCAGAACACTGCACTGCAACCACTACAATTTACTTCCAGAACAGTGGACTGCAACCACTACAATCTACTTCCAGAACACTGGACTGCAATCACTACAATCTACTTCCAGAACACTGCACTGCTAACACTACATTCTACTTCCAGAACACTAAACTGCAACCACTACAATCTACTTCCAGAACACTGCACACCAACCACTACAATCTACTTCCAGAACACCACCCAGAAACCACTACAATCTACTTCCAGATCACCACCCAGAAACCACTACAATCTATTTCCAGAACACCACCCAGCAACCACTACAATCTACTTCCCGAACACCACCCAGAAACCACTACAATCTAGTTCCAGAACACCACACTGCAACCACTACAATCTACTTCCAGAACACCACCCAGCAACAACTATACTTCCAGAACACCATCCAGCAAACACTACAATCAACTTCCAGAACACCACACAGCAACCACTACAATCTACTTCCAGAACACTACCCAGCAACTACTACAATCTACTTCCAGAACACTACCCAGCAACTACTACAATCTACTTCCAGAACACTACACTGCAACCACTACAACATACTTCCAGATGCCGCCCTACAACCACTACAATCTACTTCCAGAACACCGCCCAGCAATCACTACAATCTACATCCAGAACATTGCACTGCAACCACTACAATTTTCTTCCAGAACACTGGACTGCAACAACTACAATCTACTTCCAGAACACTGCACTGCAATCACTATAATCTACTTCCAGAACACTGCACTGCTAACACTACATTCTACTTCCAGAACACTGCACTGCAACCACTACAATCTACTTCCAGAACACTGCACACCAACCACTACAATCTACTTCCAGAACACCGCCCAGAAACCACTACAATCTACTTCCAGATCACCACCCGGAAACCACTACAATCTACTTCCAGAACACCACCCAGCAACCACTACAATCTACTTCCAGAACACCACCCAGAAACCACTACAATCTACTTCCAGAACACCACTCTGCAACCACTACAATCTACTTCCAGAACACCACCCAGCAACCACTATAATCTACTTCCAGAACACCATCCAGCAACCACTACAATCAACTTCCAGAACACCTTACAGCAACCACTACAATCTACTTCCAGAACACCACCAAGCAACCACGAAAATCTTCTTCCAGAACACCATCCAGCAACCACTACAATCTACTTCCAGAACACCATCCAGCAACCACTACAATCTACTTCCAGAACACTGCACACCAACCACTACAATCTACTTCCAGAACACCGCCCAGCAACCACTACAATCTACTTCCAGAACACCGCCCACCAACCACTACAATCTACTTCCAGAACACCACTCAGTAACAGCTACAAACTACTTCCAGAACACCACACAGCAAACCACTACAATCTACTTCCAGAACACTGCACTGCAACCACTACAATCTATTTCCAGAGCACCACCCAGAAACCACTACAATCTACTTCCAGAACAACACCCAGCAACCACTACAATTCCAGAACAAAACCCAGAAACCGCTACAATCTACTTCCAGAACACCACCCAGCAACCACTACAATCTACTTCCAGAACACCACCCAGCAACCACTACAATCTACTTCCAGAACACTACACTGCAACCACTACAATATACTTCCAGACGCCGCCCTACAACCACTACAATCTACTTCCAGAACACCACCCAGCAACCACTACAATATACTTCCAGAACACCATCCAGCAACCACTACAATCTACTTCCAGAACACCATCCAGCAACCACTACAATCTAATTCCAGAACACCGCCCAGCAACCACTACAATCTACTTCAAGAACACCACTCAGCAACAGCTACAAACTACTTCCAGAACACCACACTGCAACCACTACAATCTACTTCTAGAACACCACCCAGCAACCACTACAATCCTCTTCCAGAACACTGCCCAGCAACCACTA
The DNA here is from genome assembly GCA_031769625.1 of Taudactylus pleione. NCBI lineage: Eukaryota > Metazoa > Chordata > Amphibia > Anura > Myobatrachidae > Taudactylus > Taudactylus pleione. The sequence continues at coordinate 3,331,542 of JAUIMM010000139.1, read as the reverse complement.
CAATCTATTTCCAGAACACCACCCAGCAACCACTACAATCTACTTCCAGAACACCACCCAGCAACTACTACAATCTGCTTCCAGATGCCGACCTACAATCACTACATTCTACTTCCAGGACACTAACGTACAACCACTACAAGCTACTTCCAGAACACTGCACTGCAACCACTACAATCTACTTCCAGAACACTGCACTGCTAACACTACATTCTACTTCCAGAACACTGCACTGCAACCACTACAATCTACTTCCAGAACACCACCCAGCAACCACTACAATCTACTTCCAGAACACTGCACTGAAACCACTACAATCTACTTCCAGAAAACCGCCCAGAAACCACTACAATCTACTTCCAGAACACCACCCAGAAACCACTACAATCGACTTCCAGAACACCACCCAGAAACCACTACAATCTACTTCCAGAACACCACACTGCAACCACTACAATCTACTTCTAGAACACCTCCCAGCAACCACTATACTTCCAGAACACCATCCAGCAACCACTACAATCAACTTCCAGAACAACACACAGCAACCACTACAATCTACTTCCAGAACACCACCAAGCAACCACTACACTCTACTTCCAGAACACCACCCAGCAACCACTACAATCTACTTCCAGAACACTACACTGCAACCACTACAATCTACTTCCAGAACACCACCCAGCAATCACTACAATCTACTTCCAGAACATTGCACTGCAATCACTACAATCTACTTCCAGAACACTGCACTGCTAACACTACATTCTACTTCCAGAACACTGCACTGCAACCACTACAATCTACATCCAGAACACTGCACACCAACCACTACAATCTACTTCCAGAACACCGCCCAGAAACCACTACAATCTACTTCCAGATCACCACCCAGAAACCACTACAATCTAGTCACTACTCTGCAACCACTACAATCTACTTTCAGAACACCACCCAGCAACCACTATAATCTACTTCCAGAACACCATCCAGCAACCACTACAATCAACTTCCAGAACACCATACAGCAACCACTACAATCTACTTCCAGAACACCACCAAGCAACCACGACAATCTACTTCCAGAACACCATCCAGCAACCACTACAATCTACTTCCAGAACACCATCCAGCAACCTCTACAATCTACTTCCAGAACACCACCCAGCAACCACTACAATCTACTTCCAGAACACCACCCAGCAACCACAACAATCTACTTCCAGAACACCACCCAGCAACCACTACAATCTACTTCCAGAACACTACCCAGCAACTACTACAATCTACTTTCAGAACACTGCACTACAATCTATTTCCAGAACACCACACAGAAACCACTACAATCTACTTCCAGAACACCACCCAGCAACCACTACAATTCCAGAACACCACCCAGAAACCACTACAATCTACTTCCAGAACACCACCCAGCAACCACTACAATTCCAGAACACCACCCAGAAACCACTACAATCTACTTCCAGAACACCACCCAGCAACCACTACAATCTACTTCCAGAACACCACCCAGCAACTGCTACAAACTACTTCCAGAACACCACACAGCAAACCACTACAATCTACTTCCAGAACACCACCCAGCAACTGCTACGAACTAGTTCCAGAACACCACCCAGCAACCACTACAATATACTTCCAGAACACCATCCAACAACCACTACAATCTACTTCCAGAACACCATCCAGCAACCACTACAATCTACTTCCAGAACACCACCCAGCAACCACTACAATCTACTTCCAGAACACTGCACTGCAACCACTACAATCTATTTCCAGAACACCACCCAGAAACCACTACAATCTACTTCCAGAACACAACACTGCAACCACTACAATCTACTTCCAGAACTCCACCCAGCAACCACTAAAATCTACTTCCAGAACACTACACTGCAACCACTACAATATACTTCGAGATGCCGCCCTACAACCACTACAATCTACTTCCAGAACACCGCCCAACAACCACTACAATCTACTTCCAGAACACCACCCAGCAACCACTACAATCTACTTCCAGAACACTACACTGCAAGCACTACAATATACTTCCAGACGCCACCCTACAACCACTACAATCTACTTCCAGAACACCACCCAGAAACCACTACAATCTACTTCCAGAACACCAACCAGCAACCACTAAAATCTACTTCCAGAACACCATCCAGCAACCACTACAATCTACTTCCAGAACACCACCCAGCAACCACTACAATCTACTTCCAGAACACCACCCAGCAACTGCTACAAACTACTTCCAGAACACCACACTACAACCACTACAATCTACTTCCAGAACACCACACTACAACCACTACAATCTACTTCCAGACCACCCAGCAACCACTACAATCTACTTCCAGAACACCACCCAGCAACCACTACAATCTACTTCCAGAACACTGCACTGCAACCACTACAATCTATTTCCAGAACACCACCCAGAAACCACTACAATCTACTTCCAGAACACAACACTGCAACCACTACAATCTACTTCCAGAACTCCACCCAGCAACCACTAAAATCTACTTCCAGAACACTACACTGCAACCACTACAATATACTTCGAGATGCCGCCCTACAACCACTACAATCTACTTCCAGAACGCGCCCAGCAACCACTACAATCTACTTCCAGAACACCACCCAGCAACCACTACAATCTACTTCCAGAACACTACACTGCAAGCACTACAATATACTTCCAGACGCCACCCTACAACCACTACAATCTACTTCCAGAACACCACCCAGAAACCACTACAATCTACTTCCAGAACACCAACCAGCAACCACTAAAATCTACTTCCAGAACACCATCCAGCAACCACTACAATCTACTTCCAGAACACCACCCAGCAACCACTACAATCTACTTCCAGAACACCACCAAGCAACCACTACAATCTACTTCCAGAACACCACACTGCAACCACTTCAATCTACTTCCAGAACACCATCCAGCAACCACTACAATCTACTTCCAGAACACTACACTGCAACCACTACAATCTACTTCCAGAACACCACACTGCAACCACTACAATCTACTTCCAGAACACCACACTGCAACCACTACAATCTAATTCCAGAACACTGCACTGCAACCACTACAATCTACTTCCAGAACACTGCACTGCAACCACTACAATCCACTTCCAGAACACCATCCAGCAACCACTACAATCTACTTCCAGAACACCATCCAGCAACCACTACAATCTACTTCCAGAACACTGCACACCAACCACTACAATCTACTTACAGAACACCGCCCAGCAACCACTACAATCTACTTCCAGAACACCGCCAACCAACCACTACAATCTACTTCCAGAAAACCACTCAGTAACAGCTACAAACTACTTCCAGAACACCACACAGCAAACCACTACAATCTACTTCCAGAACACTGCACTGCAACCACTACAATCTATTTCCAGAGCACCACCCAGAAACCACTACAATCTACTTCCAGAACACCACCCAGCAACCACTACAATTCCAGAACAAAACCCAGAAACCGCTACAATCTACTTCCAGAACACCACCCAGCAACCACTACAATCTACTTCCAGAACACCACCCAGCAACCACTACAATCTACTTCCAGAACACTACACTGCAACCACTACAATATACTTCCAGACGCCGCCCTACAACCACTACAATCTACTTCCAGAACACCACCCAGCAACCACTACAATATACTTCCAGAACACCATCCAGCAACCACTACAATCTACTTCCAGAACACCATCCAGCAACCACTACAATCTACTTCCAGAACACCGCCCAGCAACCACTACAATCTACTTCAAGAACACCACTCAGCAACAGCTACAAACTACTTCCAGAACACCACACTGCAACCACTACAATCTACTTCTAGAACACCACCCAGCAACCACTACAATCCTCTTCCAGAACACTGCCCAGCAACCACTACAATCTATTTCCAGAACACCACCCAGCAACCACTACAATCTACTTCCAGAACACCACCCAGCAACTACTACAATCTGCTTCCAGATGCCGACCTACAATCACTACATTCTACTTCCAGGACACTAACGTACAACCACTACAAGCTACTTCCAGAACACTGCACTGCAACCACTACAATCTACTTCCAGAACACTGCACTGCTAACAATACATTCTACTTCCAGAACACTGCACTGCAACCACTACAATCTACTTCCAGAACACCACCCAGCAACCACTACAATCTACTTCCAGAACACTGCACTGAAACCACTACAATCTACTTCCAGAACACCACCCAGAAACCACTACAATCGACTTCCAGAACACCACCCAGAAACCACTACAATCTACTTCCAGAACACCACACTGCAACCACTACAATCTACTTCTAGAACACCTCCCAGCAACCACTATACTTCCAGAACACCATCCAGCAACCACTACAATCAACTTCCAGAACAACACACAGCAACCACTACAATCTACTTCCAGAACACCACCAAGCAACCACTACACTCTACTTCCAGAACACCACCCAGCAACCACTACAATCTACTTCCAGAACACTACACTGCAACCACTACAATCTACTTCCAGAACACCACCCAGCAATCACTACAATCTACTTCCAGAACATTGCACTGCAATCACTACAATCTACTTCCAGAACACTGCACTGCTAACACTACATTCTACTTCCAGAACACTGCACACCAATCACTACAATCTACTTCCAGAACACCGCCCAGAAACCACTACAATCTACTTCCAGATCACCACCCAGAAACCACTACAATCTAGTCACTACTCTGCAACCACTACAATCTACTTCCAGAACACCACCCAGCAACCACTATAATCTACTTCCAGAACACCATCCAGCAACCACTACAATCAACTTCCAGAACACCATACAGCAACCACTACAATCTACTTCCAGAACACCACCAAGCAACCACGACAATCTACTTACAGAACACCATCCAGCAACCACTACAATCTACTTCCAGAACACCATCCAGCAACCTCTACAATCTACTTCCAGAACACCACCCAGCAACCACTACAATCTACTTCCAGAACACCACCCAGCAACCACAACAATCTACTTCCAGAACACCACCCAGCAACCACTACAATCTACTTCCAGAACACTACCCAGCAACTACTACAATCTACTTCCAGAACACTGCACTACAATCTATTTCCAGAACACCACACAGAAACCACTACAATCTACTTCCAGAACACCACCCAGCAACCACTACAATTCCAGAACACCACCCAGAAACCACTACAATCTACTTCCAGAACACCACCCAGCAACCACTACAATTCCAGAACACCACCCAGAAACCACTACAATCTACTTCCAGAACACCACCCAGCAACCACTACAATCTACTTCCAGAACACCACCCAGCAACTGCTACAAACTACTTCCAGAACACCACACAGCAAACCACTACAATCTACTTCCAGAACACCACCCAGCAACTGCTACGAACTAGTTCCAGAACACCACCCAGCAACCACTACAATATACTTCCAGAACACCATCCAACAACCACTACAATCTACTTCCAGAACACCATCCAGCAACCACTACAATCTACTTCCAGAACACCACCCAGCAACTGCTACAAACTATTTCCAGAACACCACACTACAACCACTACAATCTACTTCCAGAACACCACACTACAACCACTACAATCTACTTCCAGACCACCCAGCAACCACTACAATCTACTTCCAGAACACCACCCAGCAACCACTACAATCTACTTCCAGAACACTGCACTGCAACCACTACAATCTATTTCCAGAACACCACCCAGAAACCACAACAATCTACTTCCAGAACACAACACTGCAACCACTACAATCTACTTCCAGAACTCCACCCAGCAACCACTAAAATCTACTTCCAGAACACTACACTGCAACCACTACAATATACTTCGAGACGCCGCCCTACAACCACTACAATCTACTTCCAGAACACCGCCCAGCAACCACTACAATCTACTTCCAGAACACCACCCAGCAACCACTACAATCTACTTCCAGAACACTACACTGCAAGCACTACAATATACTTCCAGACGCCACCCTACAACCACTACAATCTACTTCCAGAACACCACCCAGAAACCACTACAATCTACTTCCAGAACACCAACCAGCAACCACTATAATCTACTTCCAGAACACCATCCAGCAACCACTACAATCTACTTCCAGAACACCACCCAGCAACCACTACAATCTACTTCCAGAACACCACCAAGCAACCACTACAATCTACTTCCAGAACACCACACTGCAACCACTTCAATATACTTCCAGAACACCATCCAGCAACCACTACAATCTACTTCCAGAACACTACACTGCAACCACTACAATCTACTTCCAGAACACCACACGGCAACCACTACAATCTACTTCCAGAACACCACACTGCAACCACTACAATCTAATTCCAGAACACTGCACTGCAACCACTACAATCTACTTCCAGAACACTGCACTGCAACCACTACAATCTACTTCCAGAACACCACCCAGCAACCACTACAATCTACTTCCAGAACACCACCCAGCAACTACTACAATCTGCTTCCAGATGCCGACCTACAATCACTACATTCTACTTCCAGGACACTAACGTACAACCACTACAAGCTACTTCCAAAACACTGCACTACTAACACTACAATCTACTTCCAGAACACTGCACTGCAACCACTACAATCTACTTCCAGAACACTGCACTGCTAACACTACATTCTACTTCCAGAACACTGCACTGCAACCACTACAATCTACTTCAAGAACACCACCCAGCAACCACTACAATCTACTTCCAGAACACTGCACTGCAACCACTACAATCTACTTCCTGAACACCGCCCAGAAACCACTACAATCTACTTCCAGAACACCACCCCGAAACCACTACAATCTACTTCCAGAACACCACCCAGAAACCACTACAATCTCCTTCCAGAACACCACACTGCAACCACTACAATCTACTTCCAGAACACCACCCAGCAACCACTATACTTCCAGAACACCATCCAGCAACCACTACAATCAACTTCCAGAACACCACACAGCAACCACTACAATCTACTTCCAGAACACCACCAAGCAACCACTACAATCTACTTCCAGAACACCACCCAGCAACCACTACAATCTACTTCCAGAACACTACACTGCAACCACTACAACATACTTCCAGACGCCGCCCTAGAACCACTACAATCTACTTCCAGAACACCACCCAGCAATCACTACAATCTACTTCCAGAACATTGCACTGCAACCACTACAATTTACTTCCAGAACACTGGACTGCAACCACTACAATCTACTTCCACAACACTGCACTGCAACCACTACAATCTACTTCCAGAACACTGCACTGCTAACACTACATTCTACTTCCAGAACACTGCACTGCAACTACTACAATCTACTTCCAGAACACTGCACACCAACCACTACAATCTACTTCCAGAACACCGCCCAGAAACCACTTCAATCTACTTCCAGAACACCATCCAGCAACCACTACAATCAACTTCCAGAACACCATACAGCAACCACTACAATCTACTTCCAGAACACCACCAAGCAACCACGACAATCTACTTCCAGAACACCATCCAGCAACCACTACAATCTACTTCCAGAACACTGCTCTGCTAACACTACATTCTACTTCCAGAACACCACCCAGCAACCACTATAATCTACTTCCAGAACACCATCCAGCAACCACTACAATCAACTTCCAGAACACCATACAGCAACCACTACAATCTACTTCCAGAACACCACCAAGCAACCACGACAATCTACTTCCAGAACACCATCCAGCAATCACTACAATCTACTTCCAGAACACCATCCAGCAACCACTACAATCTACTTCCAGAACACCACCCAGCAACCACTACAATCTACTTCCAGAACACCACCCAGCAACCACTACAATCTACTTCCAGAACACCACCTAGCAACCACTACAATCTACTTCCAGAGGACTACCCAGCAACTACTACAATCTACTTCCAGAACACAGCACTACAATCTATTTCCAGAACACCACACAGAAACCACTACAATCTACTTCCAGAACACCACCCAGCAACCACTACAATTCCAGAACACCACCCAGAAACCACTACAATCTACTTCCAGAACACCAGCCAGCAACCACTACAGTCTACTTCCAGAACACCAGCCAGCAACCACTACAATCTACTTCCAGAACACCACCCAGCAACCACTACAATCTACTTCCAGAACACTACACTGCAACCACTACAATATACTTCCAGACGCCGCCCTACAACCACTACAATCTACTTCCAGAACACCACCCAACAACCACTACAAGCTACTTCCAGAACACCGTCCAGCAACCACTACAATCTCTACTTCCAGAACACCGCCCACCAACCACTACAATCTACTTCCAGAACACCACTCAGTAACAGCTACAAACTACTTCCAGAACACCACCCAGCAACCACTACAATCTACTTCCAGAACACCACCCAGCAACCACTACAATCTACTTCCAGAACACCACCTAGCAACCACTACAATCTACTTCCAGAACACTACCCAGCAACTACTACAATCTACTTCCAGAACACAGCACTACAATCTATTTCCAGAACACCACACAGAAACCACTACAATCTACTTCCAGAACACCACCCAGCAACCACTACAATTCCAGAACACCACCCAGAAACCACTACAATCTACTTCCAGAACACCAGCCAGCAACCACTACAGTCTACTTCCAGAACACCAGCCAGCAACCACTACAATCTACTTCCAGAACACCACCCAGCAACCACTACAATCTACTTCCAGAACACTACACTGCAACCACTACAATATACTTCCAGACGCCGCCCTACAACCACTACAATCTACTTCCAGAACACCACCCAACAACCACTACAAGCTACTTCCAGAACACCGTCCAGCAACCACTACAATCTATTTCCAGAACACCACCCAGAAACCACTACAATCTTCTTCCAGAACACCACCCAGCAACCACTACAATTCCAGAACACCACCCAGAAACCACTACAATCTACTTCCAGAACACCACCCAGCAACCACTACAATCTACTTCCAGAACACCACCCAGCAACCACTACAATCTACATCCAGAAAACTACAATGCAACCACTACAATATACTTCCAGACGCTGCCCTACAACCACTACAATCTACTTCAAGAACACCACCCAGCAACCACTACAATATACTTCCAGAACTCCATCCAGCAACCACTACAATCTACTTCCAGAACACCACCCAGCAACCACTACAATCTACATCCAGAACACTACACTGCAACCACTACAATATACTTCCAGACGCCGCCTTACAACCACTACAATCTACTTCCAGAACACCACCCAGCACCCACTACAATATACTTCCAGAACACCATCCAGCAACCACTACAATCTACTTCCAGAACACCATCCAGCAACCACTACAATCTCCTTCCAGAACACCACCCAGAAACCACTACAATCTAGTTCCAGAACACCACTCTGCAACCACTACAATCTACTTCCAGAACACCACCCAGCAACCACTATAATCTACTTCCAGAACACCATCCAGCAACCACTACAATCAACTTCCAGAACACCATACAGCAACCACTACAATCTACTTCCAGAACACCACCAAGCAACCACGACAATCTACTTCCAGAACACCATCCAGCAACCACTACAATCTACTTCCAGAACACCATCCAGCAACCACTACAATCTACTTCCAGAACACCACCCAGCAACCACTACAATCTACTTCCAGAACACCACCCAGCAACCACTACAATCTACTTCCAGAACACCACCCAGAAACCGCTACAATCTACTTCCAGAACACTACCCAGCAACTACTACAATCTACTTCCAGAACACAGCACTACAATCTATTTCCAGAACACCACACAGAAACCCCTACAATCTACTTCCAGAACACCACCCAGCAACCACTACAATTCCAGAACACCACCCAGAAACCACTACAATCTACTTCCAGAACACCAGCCAGCAACCACTACAATCTACTTCCAGAACACCAGCCAGCAACTACTACAATGTACTTCCAGAACACCACCCAGCAACCACTAAAATCTACTTCCAGAACACTACACTGCAACCACTACAATATACTTCCAGACGCCGCCCTACAACCACTACAATCTACTTCCAGAACACCACCCAACAACCACTACAAGCTACTTCCAGAACACCGTCCAGCAACCACTACAATCTACTTCCAGAACACCGCCCACCAACCACTACAATCTACTTCCAGAACACCACTCAGTAACAGCTACAAACTACTTCCAGAACACCACACAGCAAACCACTACAATCTACTTCCAGAACACTACACTGCAACCACTACAATCTATTTCCAGAACACTGCACTGCAACCACTACAATCTACTTCCAGAACACTGCACCGCTAACACTACATTCTACATCCAGAACACTGCACTGCAACCACTACAATCTACTTCCAGAACACTGGACACCAACCACTACAATCTACTTCCAGAACACCGCCCAGAAACCACTACAATCTACTTCCAGATCACCACCCAGAAACCACTACAATCTACTTGCAGAACACCACCCAGCAACCACTACAATCTACTTCCAGAACACCACCCAGAAACCACTACAATCTAGTTCCAGAACACCACTCTGCAACCACTACAATCTACTTCCAGAACACCACCCAGCAACCACTATAATCTACTTCCAGAACACCATCCAGCAACCACTACAATCAACTTCCAGAACACCATACAGCAACCACTACAATCTACTTCCAGAACACAACCAAGCAACCACGACAATCTACTTCCAGAACACCACCCAGAAACGACTACAATCTAGTTCCAGAACACCACTCTGCAACCACTACAATCTACTTCCAGAACACCACCCAGCAACCACTATAATCTACTTCCAGACAACCATCCAGCAACCACTACAATCAACTTCCAGAACACCATACAGCAACCACTACAATCTACTTCCAGAACACCACCAAGCAACCACGACAATCTACTTCCAGAACACCATCCAGCAACCACTACAATCTACTTCCAGAACACCATCCAGCAACCACTACAATCTACTTCCAGAACACCACCCAGCAACCACTACAATCTACTTCCAGAACACCACCCAGCAACCACTACAATCTACTTCCAGAACACTACCCAGCAACTACTACAATCTACTTCCAGAACACAGCACTACAATCTATTTCCAGAACACCACACAGAAACCACTCCAATCTACTTCCAGTACACCACCCAGCAACCATTACAATTCCAGAACACCACCCAGAAACCACTACAATCTACTTCCAGAACACCAGCCAGCAACCACTACAATCTACTTCCAGAACACCAGCCAGCAACCACTACAATCTACTTCCAGAACACCACCCGGCAACCACTAAAATCCACTTCCAGAACACTACACTGCAACCACTACAATATACTTCCAGACGCCGCCCTACAACCACTACAATCTACTTCCAGAACACCACCCAACAACCACTACAAGCTACTTCCAGAACACCGTCCAGCAACCACTACAATCTACTTCCAGAACACCGCCCACCAACCACTACAATCTACTTCCAGAACACCACTCAGTATCAGCTACAAACTACTTCCAGAACACCACACAGCAAACCACTACAATCTACTTCCAGAACACTGCACTGCAACCACTACAATCTACTTCCAGAACACCACCCAGCAACCACTACAATTCCAGAGCACCACCCAGAAACCACTACAATCTACTTCCAGAACACCACCCAGCAACCACTACAATCTACTTCCAGAACACCACCCAGCAACCACTACAATCTACATCCAGAACACTACACTGCAACCACTACAATATACTTCCAGACACCGCCCTACAACCACTACAATCTACTTCCAGAACACCACCCAGCAACCACTACAATATACTTCCAGAACACCATCCAGCAACCACTACAATCTACTTCCTGAACACCACCCAGCAACCACTACAATCTACATCCAGAACACTACACTGCAACCACTACAATATACTTCCAGACGCCGCCCTACAACCACTACAATCTACTTCCAGAACACCACCCAGCAACCACTACAATATACTTCCAGAACACCATCCAGCAACCACTACAATCTACTTCCAGAACACCATCCAGCAACCACTAAAATCTACTTCCAGAACACCGCCCAGCAACCACTACAATCTACTTTAAGAACACCACTCAGCAACAGCTACAAACTACTTCCAGAACACCACACTGCAACCTCTACAATCTACTTCTAGAACACCACCCAGCAACCACTACAATCCTCTTCCAGAACACTGCCGAACAACCACTACAATCTACTTCCAGAACACCACCCAGCAACCACTACAATCTACTTCCAGAACACCACCCAGCAACTACTACAATCTGCTTCCAGATGCCGACCTACAATCACTACATTCTACTTCCAGGACACTAACGTACAACCACTACAAGCTACTTCCAGAACACTGCACTGCAACCACTACAATCTACTTCCAGAACACCACCCAGCAACTACTACAATCTGCTTCCAGATGCCGACCTACAATCACTACATTCTACTTCCAGGACACTAACGTACAACCACTACAAGCTACTTCCAGAACACTGCACTGCAACCACTACAATCTACTTCCAAAACACTGCACTGCTAAAACTACATTCTACTTCCAGAACACTGCACTGCAACCACTACAATCTACTTCCAGAACACCACCCAGCAACCACTACAATCTACTTCCAGAACACTGCACTGCAACCACTACAATCTACTTCCAGAACACCGCCCAGAAACCACTACAATCTACTTCCAGAACACCACCCAGAAACCACTACAATCTACTTCCAGAACACCACACTGCAACCACTACAATCTACTTCCAGATCACCACACAGCAACCACTACAATCTACTTCCAGAACACTACACTGCAACCACTACAACATACTTCCACACGCCGCCCTACAACCACTACAATCTACTTCCAGAACACCACCCAGCAATCACTACAATCTACTTCCAGAACATTGCACTGCAACCACTACAATTTACTTCCAGAACACTGGACTGCAACCACTACAATCTACTTCCAGAACACTGCACTGCAATCACTACAATCTACTTCCAGAACACTGCACTGCTAACACTACATTCTACTTCCAGAACACTAAACTGCAACCACTACAATCTACTTCCAGAACACTGCACACCAACCACTACAATCTACTTCCAGAACACCACCCAGAAACCACTACAATCTACTTCCAGAACACCACCCAGCAACCACTACAATCTACTTCCCGAACACCACCCAGAAACCACTACAATCTAGTTCCAGGACACCACACTGCAACCACTACAATCTACTTCCAGAACACCACCCAGCAACCACTATACTTCCAGAACACCATCCAGCAAACACTACAATCAACTTCCAGAACACCACACAGCAACCACTACAATCTATTTCCAGAACACTACCCAGCAACTACTACAATCTACTTCCAGAACACTACCCAGCAACTACTACAATCTACTTCCAGAACACTACACTGCAACCACTACAACATACTTCCAGACGCCGCCCTACAACCACTACAATCTACTTCCAGAACACCTCCCAGCAATCACTACAATCTACATCCAGAACATTGCACTGCAACCACTACAATTTTCTTCCAGACTCTGGACTGCAACAACTACAATCTACTTCCAGAACACTGCACTGCAATCACTACAATCTACTTCCAGAACACTGCACTGCTAACACTACATTCTACTTCCAGAACACTGCACTGCAACCACTACAATCTACTTCCAGAACACTGCACACCAACCACTACAATCTACGTCCAGAACACCGCCCAGAAACCACTACAATCTACTTCCAGATCACCACCCAGAAACCACTACAATCTACTTCCAGAACACCACCCAGCAACCACTACAATCTACTTCCAGAACACCACCCAGAAACCACTACAATCTAGTTCCAGAACACCACTCTGCAACCACTACAATCTACTTCCAGAACACCACCCAGCAACCACTATAATCTACTTCCAGAACACCATCCAGCAACCACTACAATCAACTTCCAGAACACCTTACAGCAACCACTACAATCTACTTCCAGAACACCAAGAAGCAACCACGACAATCTACTTCCAGAACACCATCCAGCAACCACTACAATCTACTTCCAGAACACCGTCCAGCAACCACTACAATCTACTTTCAGAACACTGCACACCAACCACTACAATCTACTTCCAGAACACCGCCCAGCAACCACTACAATCTACTTCCAGAACACCGCCCACCAACCACTACAATCTACTTCCAGAACACCACTCAGTAACAGCTACAAACTACTTCCAGAACACCACACAGCAAACCACTACAATCTACTTCCAGAACACTGCACTGCAACCACTACAATCTATTTCCAGAGCACCACCCAGAAACCACTACAATCTACTTCCAGAACACCACCCAGCAACCACTACAATTCCAGAACAAAACCCGGAAACCACTACAATCTACTTCCAGAACACCACCCAGCAACCACTACAATCTATTTCCAGAACACCACCCAGCAACCACTACAATCTACTTCCAGAACACTACACTGCAACCACTACAATATACTTCCAGACGCCGCCCTACAACCACTACAATCTACTTCCAGAACACCACCCAGCAACCACTACAATATACTTCCAGAACACCATCCAGCAACCACTACAATCTACTTCCAGAACACCATCCAGCAACCACTACAATCTACTTCCAGAACACCGCCCAGCAACCACTACAATCTACTTCAAGAACACCACTCAGCAACAGCTACAAACTACTTCCAGAACACCACACTGCAACCACTACAATCTACTTCTAGAACACCACCCAGCAACCACTACAATCCTCTTCCAGAACACTGCCCAGCAACCACTACAATCTATTTCCAGAACACCACCCAGCAACCACTACAATCTACTTCCAGAACACCACCCAGCAACTACTACAATCTGCTTCCAGATGCCGACCTACAATCACTACATTCTACTGCCAGGACACTAACGTACAACCATTACAAGCTACTTCCAGAACACTGCACTGCAACCACTACAATCTACTTCCAGAACACTGCACTGCTAACACTACATTCAACTTCCAGAACACCACCCAGCAACCACTACAATCTACTTCCAGAACACTGCACTGAAACCACTACAATCTACTTCCAGAACACCGCCCAGAAACCACTACAATCTACTTCCAGAACACCACCCAGAAACCACTACAATCGACTTCCAGAACACCACCCAGAAACCACTACAATCTACTTCCAGAACACCATCCAGCAACCACTACAATCTACTTTCAGAACACTGCACACCAACCACTACAATCTACTTCCAGAACACCGCCCAGCAACCACTACAATCTACTTCCAGAACACCGCCCACCAACCACTACAATCTACTTCCAGAACACCACTCAGTAACAGCTACAAACTACTTCCAGAACACCACAGAGCAAACCACTACAATCTACTTCCAGAACACTGCACTGCAACCACTACAATCTATTTCCAGTACACCACACTGCAACCACTACAATCTACTTCCAGAACACCACCCAGCATCCACTATACTTCCAGAACACCATCCAGCAACCACTACAATCAACTTCCAGAACAACACACAGCAACCACTACAATCTACTTCCAGAACACCACCAAGCAACCACTACACTCTACTTCCAGAACACCACCCAGCAACCACTACAATCTACTTCCAGAACACTACACTGCAACCACTACAACATACTTCCAGATGCCGCCCTACAACCACTACAATCTACTTCCAGAACCCTACCCAGCAATCACTACAATCTACTTCCAGAACATTGCACTGCAATCACTACAATCTACTTCCAGAACATTGCACTGCAATCACTACAATCTACTTCCAGAACACTGCACTGCTAACACTACATTCTACTACCAGAACACTGCACTGCAACCACTACAATCTACAACCAGAAAACTGCACACCAACCACTACAATCTACTTCCAGAACACCGCCCAGAAACCACTACAATCTACTTCCAGATCACCACCCAGAAACCACTACAATCTACTTCCAGAACACCACCCAGCAACCACTACAATCTACTTCCAGAACACCACCCAGAAACCACTACAATCTAGTTCCAGAACACTACTCTGCAACCACTACAATCTAGTTCCAGAACACCACCCAGCAACCACTATAATCTACTTCCAGAACACCATCCAGCAACCACTACAATCAACTTCCAGAACACCATACAGCAACCACTACAATCTACTTCCAGAACACCACCAAGCAACCACGACAATCTACTTCCAGAACACCATCCAGCAACCACTACAATCTACTTCCAGAACAGCATCCAGCAACCTCTACAATCTTCTTCCAGAACACCACCCAGCAACCACTACAATCTACTTCCAGAACACCACCCAGCAACCACAACAATCTACTTCCAGAACACCACCCAGCAACCACTACAATCTACTTCCAGAACACTACCCAGCAACTACTACAATCTACTTCCAGAACACTGCACTACAATCTATTTCCAGAACACCACACAGAAACCACTACAATCTACTTCCAGAACACCACCCAGTAACGACTACAATTCCAGAACACCACCCAGAAACCACTACAATCTACTTCCAGAACACCACCCCGCAACCACTACAATCTACTTCCAGAACACAACCCAGCAACTGCTACAAACTACTTCCAGAACACCACACAGCAAACCACTACAATCTACTTCCAGAACACCACCCAGCAACTGCTACGAACTAGTTCCAGAACACCACCCAGCAACCACTACAATATACTTCCAGAACACCATCCAACAACCACTACAATCTACTTCCAGAACACCATCCAGCAACCACTACAGTCTACTTCCAGAACACCACCAAGCAACTGCTACAAACTACTTCCAGAACACCACACTACAACCACTACAATCTACTTCCAGAACACCACACTACAACCACTACAATCTACTTCCAGACCACCCAGCAACCACTACAATCTACTTCCAGAACACCACCCAGCAACCACTACAATCTACTTCCAGAACACTGCACTGCAACCACTACAATCTATTTCCAGAACACCACCCAGAAACCACTACAATCTACTTCCAGAACACAACACTGCAACCACTACAATCTACTTCCAGAACTCCACCCAGCAACCACTAAAATCTACTTCCAGAACACTACACTGCAACCACTACAATATACTTCGAGACGCCGCCCTACAACCACTACAATCTACTTCCAGAACACCGCCCAGCAACCACTACAATCTACTTCCAGAACACCACCCAGCAACCACTACAATCTACTTCCAGAACACTACACTGCAAGCACTACAATATACTTCCAGACGCCACCCTACAACCACTACAATCTACTTCCAGAACACCACCCAGAAACCACTACAATCTACTTCCAGAACACTAACCAGCAACCACTATAATCTACTTCCAGAACACCATCCAGCAACCACTACAATCTACTTCCAGAACACCACCCAGCAACCACTACAATCTACTTCCAGAACACCACCCAGCAACCACTACAATCTACTTCCAGAACACCACACTGCAACCACTTCAATCTACTTCCAGAACACCACACTGCAACCACTTCAATCTACTTCCAGAACAACATCCAGCAACCCCTACAATCTACTTCCAGAACACTACACTGCAACCACTACAATCTACTTCCAGAACACCACACTGCAACCACTACAATCTAATTCCAGAACACTGCACTGCAACCACTACAATCTACTTCCAGAACACTGCACTGCAACCACTACAATCTACTTCCAGAACACCACCCAGCAACCACTACAATCTACTTCCAGAACACCACCCAGCAACTACTACAATCTGCTTCCAGATGCCGACCTACAATCACTACATTCTACTTCCAGGACACTAACGTACAACCACTACAAGCTACTTCCAAAACACTGCACAACTAACACTACAATGTACTTCCAGAACACTGCACTGCAACCACTACAATCTACTTCCAGAACACTGCACTGCTAACACTACATTCTACTTGCAGAACACTGCACTGCAACCACTACAATCTACTTCAAGAACACCACCGAGCAACCACTACAATCTACTTCCAGAACACTGCACTGCAACCACTACAATCTGCTTCCAGAACACTGCCCAGAAACCACTACAATCTACTTCCAGAACACCACCCCGAAACCACTACAATCTACTTCCAGAACACCACCCAGAAACCACTTCAATCTACTTCCAGAACACCATCCAGCAACCACTACAATCAACTTCCAGAACACCATACAGCAACCACTACAATCTACTTCCAGAACACCACCAAGCAACCACGACAATCTACTTCCAGAACACCTTCCAGCAACCACTACAATCTACTTCCAGAACACTGCTCTGCTAACACTACATTCTACTTCCAGAACACCACCCAGCAACCACTATAATCTACTTCCAGAACACCATCCAGCAACCACTACAATCAACTTCCAGAACACCATACAGCAACCACTACAATCTACTTCCAGAACACCACCAAGCAACCACGACAATCTACTTCCAGAACACCATCCAGCAATCACTACAATCTACTTTCAGAACACCATCCAGCAACCACTACAATCTACTTCCAGAACACCACCCAGCAACCACTACAATCTACTTCCAGAACACCACCCAGCAACCACTACAATCTACTTCCAGAACACCACCTAGCAACCACTACAATCTACTTCCAGAACACTACCCAGCAACTACTACAATCTACTTCCAGAACACTACCCAGCAACTACTACAATCTACTTCCAGAACACAGCACTACAATCTATTTCCAGAACACCACACAGAAACCACTACAATCTACTTCCAGAACACCACCCAGCAACCACTACAATTCCAGAACACCACCCAGAAACCACTACAATCTACTTCCAGAACACCAGCCAGCAACCACTACAGTCTACTTCCAGAACACCTGCCAGCAACCACTACAATCTACTTCCAGAACACCACCCAGCAACCACTACAATCTACTTCCAGAACACTACACTGCAACCACTACAATATACTTCCAGACGCCGCCCTACAACCGCTACAATCTACTTCCAGAACACCACCCAACAACCACTACAAGCTACTTCCAGAACACCGTCCAGCAACCACTACAATCTCTACTTCCAGAACACCGCCCACCAACCACTACAATCTACTTCCAGAACACCACTCAGTAACAGCTACAAACTACTTCCAGAACACCACACAGCAAACCACTACAATCTACTTCCAGAACATTGCACTGCAACCACTACAATCTATTTCCAGAACACCACCCAGAAACCACTACAATCTTCTTCCAGAACACCACCCAGCAACCACTACAATTCCAGAACACCACCCAGAAACCACTACAATCTACTTCCAGAACACCACCCAGCAACCACTACAATCTACTTCCAGAACACCACCCAGCAACCACTACAATCTACATCCAGAAAACTACAATGCAACCACTACAATATACTTCCAGACGCTGCCCTACAACCACTACAATCTACTTCAAGAACACCACCCAGCAACCACTACAATACACTTCCAGAACTCCATCCAGCAACCACTACAATCTACTTCCAGAACACCACCCAGCAACCACTACAATCTACATCCAGAACACTACACTGCAACCACTACAATATACTTCCAGACGCCGCCCTACAACCACTACAATCTACTTCCAGAACACCACCCAGCACCCACTACAATATACTTCCAGAACACCATCCAGCAACCACTACAATCTACTTCCAGAACACCATCCAGCAACCACTACAATCTCCTTCCAGAACACCACCCAGAAACCACTACAATCTAGTTCCAGAACACCACTCTGCAACCACTACAATCTACTTCCAGAACACCACCCAGCAACCACTATAATCTACTTCCAGAACACCATCCAGCAACCACTACAATCAACTTCCAGAACACCATACAGCAACCACTACAATCTACTTCCAGAACACCACCAAGCAACCACGACAATCTACTTCCAGAACACCATCCAGCAACCACTACAATCTACTTCCAGAACACCACCCAGCAACCACTACAATCTACTTCCAGAACACCACCCAGCAACCACTACAATCTACTTCCAGAACACCACCCAGAAACCGCTACAATCTACTTCCAGAACACTACCCAGCAACTACTACAATCTACTTCCAGAACACAGCACTACAATCTATTTCCAGAACACCACACAGAAACCACTACAATCTACTTCCAGAACACCACCCAGCAACCACTACAATTCCAGAACACCACCCAGAAACCACTACAATCTACTTCCAGAACACCAGCCAGCAACCACTACAATCTACTTCCAGAACACCAGCCAGCAACCACTACAATGTACTTCCAGAACACCACCCAGCAACCACTAAAATCTACTTCCAGAACACTACACTGCAACCACTACAATATACTTCCAGACGCCGCCCTACAACCACTACAATCTACTTCCAGAACACCACCCAACAACCACTACAAGCTACTTCCAGAACACAGTCCAACAACCACTACAATCTACTTCCAGAACACCGCCCACCAACCACTACAATCTACTTCCAGAACACCACTCAGTAACAGCTACAAACTACTTCCAGAACACCACACAGCAAACCACTACAATCTACTTCAAGAACACTGCACTGCAACCACTACAATCTATTTCCAGAACACTGCACTGCAACCACTACAATCTACTTCCAGAACACTGCACCGCTAACACTACATTCTACATCCAGAACACTGCACTGCAACCACTACAATCTACTTCCAGAACACTGGACACCAACCACTACAATCTACTTTCAGAACACCGCCCAGAAACCACTACAATCTACTTCCAGATCACCACCCAGAAACCACTACAATCTACTTGCAGAACACCACCCAGCAACCACTACAATCTACTTCCAGAACACCACCAAGCAACCACGACAATCTACTTCCAGAACACCATCCAGCAACCACTACAATCTACTTCCAGAACACCATCCAGCAACCACTACAATCTACTTCCAGAACACCACCCAGCAACCACTACAATCTACTTCCAGAACACCACCCAGCAACCACTACAATCTACTTCCAGAACACCACCCAGAAACCGCTACAATCTACTTCCAGAACACTACCCAGCAACTACTACAATCTACTTCCAGAACACAGCACTACAATCTATTTCCAGAACACCACACAGAAACCACTACAATCTACTTCCAGAACACCACCCAGCAACCACTACAATTCCAGAACACCACCCAGAAACCACTACAATCTACTTCCAGAACACCAGCCAGCAACCACTACAATCTACTTCCAGAACAGCAGCCAGCAACCACTACAATGTACTTCCAGAACACCACCCAACAACCACTAAAATCTACTTCCAGAACACTACACTGCAACCACTACAATATACTTCCAGACGCCGCCCTACAACCACTACAATCTACTTCCAGAACACCACCCAACAACCACTACAAGCTACTTCCAGAACACAGTCCAACAACCACTACAATCTACTTCCAGAACACCGCCCACCAACCACTACAATCTACTTCCAGAACACCACTCAGTAACAGCTACAAACTACTTCCAGAACACCACACAGCAAACCACTACAATCTACTTCCAGAACACTGCACTGCAACCACTACAATCTATTTCCAGAACACTGAACTGCAACCACTACAATCTACTTCCAGAACACTGCACCGCTAACACTACATTCTACATCCAGAACACTGCACTGCAACCACTACAATCTACTTCCAGAACACTGGACACCAACCACTACAATCTACTTTCAGAACACCGCCCAGAAACCACTACAATCTACTTCCAGATCACCACCAAGAAACCACTACAATCTACTTGCAGAACACCACCCAGCAACCACTACAATCTACTTCCAGAACACCACCCAGAAACCACTACAATCTAGTTCCAGAACACCACTCTGCAACCACTACAATCTACTTCCAGAACACCACCCAGCAACCACTATAATCTACTTCCAGAACACCATCCAGCAACCACTACAATCAACTTCCAGAACACCATACAGCAACCACTACAATCTACTTCCAGAACACAACCAAGCAACCACGACAATCTACTTCCAGAACACCACCCAGAAACCACTACAATCTAGTTCCAGAACACCACTCTGCAACCACTACAATCTACTTCCAGAACACCACCCAGCAACCACTATAATCTACTTCCAGAACACCATCCAGCAACCACTACAATCAACTTCCAGAACACCATACAGCAACCACTACAATCTACTTCCAGAACACCACCAAGCAACCACGACAATCTACTTCCAGAACACCATCCAGCAACCACTACAATCTACTTCCAGAACACCATCCAGCAACCACTACAATCTACTTCCAGAACACCACCCAGCAACCACTACAATCTACTTCCAGAACACCACCCAGCAACCACTACGATCTACTTCCAGAACACCACCCAGCAACCGCTACAATCTACTTCCAGAACACTACCCAGCAACTACTACAATCTACTTCCAGAACACAGCACTACAATCTATTTCCAGAACACCACACAGAAACCACTCCAATCTACTTCCAGAACACCACCCAGCAACCACTACAATTCCAGAACACCACCCAGAAACCACTACAATCTACTTCCAGAACACCAGCCAGCAACCACTACAATCTACTTCCAGAACACCAGCCAGCAACCACTACAATCTACTTCCAGAACACCAGCCAGCAACCAATACAATCTACTTCCAGAACACCACCCAGAAACCACTACAATCTACTTCCAGAACACCAGCCAGCAACCACTACAATCTACTTCCAGAACACCAGCCAGCAACCACTACAATGTACTTCCAGAACACCACCCAACAACCACTAAAATCTACTTCCAGAACACTACACTGCAACCACTACAATATACTTCCAGACGCCGCCCTACAACCACTACAATCTACTTCCAGAACACCACCCAACAACCACTACAAGCTACTTCCAGAACACAGTCCAACAACCACTACAATCTACTTCCAGAACACCGCCCACCAACCACTACAATCTACTTCCAGAACACCACTCAGTAACAGCTACAAACTACTTCCAGAACACCACACAGCAAACCACTACAATCTACTTCCAGAACACTGCACTGCAACCACTACAATCTATTTCCAGAACACTGAACTGCAACCACTACAATCTACTTCCAGAACACTGCACCGCTAACACTACATTCTACATCCAGAACACTGCACTGCAACCACTACAATCTACTTCCAGAACACTGGACACCAACCACTACAATCTACTTTCAGAACACCGCCCAGAAACCACTACAATCTAATTCCAGATCACCACCAAGAAACCACTACAATCTACTTGCAGAACACCACCCAGCAACCACTACAATCTACTTCCAGAACACCACCCAGAAACCACTACAATCTAGTTCCAGAACACCACTCTGCAACCACTACAATCTACTTCCAGAACACAACCCAGCAACCACTATAATCTACTTCCAGAACACCATCCAGCAACCACTACAATCAACTTCCAGAACACCATACAGCAACCACTACAATCTACTTCCAGAACACAACCAAGCAACCACGACAATCTACTTCCAGAACACCACCCAGAAACCACTACAATCTAGTTCCAGAACACCACTCTGCAACCACTACAATCTACTTCCAGAACACCACCCAGCAACCACTATAATCTACTTCCAGAACACCATCCAGCAACCACTACAATCAACTTCCAGAACACCATACAGCAACCACTACAATCTACTTCCAGAACACCACCAAGCAACCACGACAATCTACTTCCAGAACACCATCCAGCAACCACTACAATCTACTTCCAGAACACCATCCAGCAACCACTACAATCTACTTCCAGAACACCACCCAGCAACCACTACAATCTACTTCCAGAACACCACCCAGCAACCACTACAATCTACTTCCAAAACACCACCCAGCAACCACTACAATCTACTTCCAGAACACTACCCAGCAACTACTACAATCTACTTCCAGAACACAGCACTACAATCTATTTCCAGAACACCACACAGAAACCACTCCAATCTACTTCCAGAACACCACCCAGCAACCACTACAATTCCAGAACACCACCCAGAAACCACTACAATCTACTTCCAGAACACCAGCCAGCAACCACTACAATCTACTTCCAGAACACCAGCCAGCAACCACTACAATCTACTTCCAGAACACCACCCGGCAACCACTAAAATCCACTTCCAGAACACTACACTGCAACCACTACAATATACTTCCAGACGCCGCCCTACAACCACTACAATCTACTTCCAGAACACCACCCAACAACCACTACAAGCTACTTCCAGAACACCGTCCAGCAACCACTACAATCTACTTCCAGAACACCGCCCACCAACCACTACAATCTACTTCCAGAACACCACTCAGTATCAGCTACAAACTACTTCCAGAACACCACACAGCAAACCACTACAATCTACTTCCAGAACACTGCACCCACTACAATCTATTTCCAGAACACCACCCAGAAACCACTACAATCTACTTCCAGAACACCACCCAGCAACCACTACAATTCCAGAGCACCACCCAGAAACCACTACAATCTACTTCCAGAACACCACCCAGCAACCACTACAATCTACTTCCAGAACACCACCCAGCAACCACTACAATCTACATCCAGAACACTACACTGCAACCACTACAATATACTTCCAGACGCCGCCCTACAACCACTACAATCTACTTCCAGAACACCACCCAGCAACCACTACAATATACTTCCAGAACACCATCCAGCAACCACAACAATCTACTTCCTAAACACCACCCAGCAACCACTACAATCTACATCCAGAACACTACACTGCAACCACTACAATATACTTCCAGACGCCGCCCTACAACCACTACAATCTACTTCCAGAACACCACCCAGCAACCACTACAATATACTTCCAGAACACCATCCAGCAACCACTACAATCTACTTCCAGAACACCATCCAGCAACCACTAAAATCTACTTCCAGAACACCGCCCAGCAACCACTACAATCTACTTTAAGAACACCACTCAGCAACAGCTACAAACTACTTCCAGAACACCACACTGCAACCACTACAATCTACTTCTAGAACACCACCCAGCAACCACTACAATCCTCTTCCAGAACACTGCCGAACAACCACTACAATCTACTTCCAGAACACCACCCAGCAACCACTACAATCTACTTCCAGAACACCACCCAGCAACTACTACAATCTGCTTCCAGATGCCGACCTACAATCACTACATTCTACTTCCAGGACACTAACGTACAACCACTACAAGCTACTTCCAGAACACTGCACTGCAACCACTACAATCTACTTCCAGAACACTGCACTGCTAACACTACATTCTACTTCCAGAACACTGCACTGCAACCACTACAATCTACTTCCAGAACACCACCCAGCAACCACTACAATCTACTTCCAGAACACTGCACTGCAACCACTACAATCTACTTCCAGAACACCGCCCAGAAACCACTACAATCTACTTCCAGAACACCACCCAGAAACCACTACAATCTACTTCCAGAACACCACACTGCAACCACTACAATCTACTTCCAGATCACCACACAGCAACCACTACAATCTACTTCCAGAACACTACACTGCAACCACTACAACATACTTCCACACGCTGCCCTACAACCACTACAATCTACTTCCAGAACACCACCCAGCAATCACTACAATCTACTTCCAGAACATTGCACTGCAACCACTACAATTTACTTCCAGAACACTGGACTGCAACCACTACAATCTACTTCCAGAACACTGCACTGCAATCACTAAAATCTACTTCCAGAACACTGCACTGCTAACACTACATTCTACTTCCAGAACACTAAACTGCAACCACTACAATCTACTTCCAGAACACTGCACACCAACCACTACAATCTACTTCCAGAACACCACCCAGAAACCACTACAATCTACTTCCAGAACACCACCCAGCAACCACTACAATCTACTTCCCGAACACCACCCAGAAACCACTACAATCTAGTTCCAGGACACCACACTGCAACCACTACAATCTACTTCCAGAACACCACCCAGCAACCACTATACTTCCAGAACACCATCCAGCAAACACTACAATCAACTTCCAGAACACCACACAGCAACCACTACAATCTATTTCCAGAACACTACCCAGCAACTACTACAATCTACTTCCAGAACACTACCCAGCAACTACTACAATCTACTTCCAGAACACTACACTGCAACCACTACAACATACTTCCAGACGCCGCCCTACAACCACTACAATCTACTTCCAGAACACCGCCCAGCAATCACTACAATCTACATCCAGAACATTGCACTGCAACCACTACAATTTTCTTCCAGACACTGGACTGCAACAACTACAATCTACTTCCAGAACACTGCACTGCAATCACTACAATCTACTTCCAGAACACTGCACTGCTAACACTACATTCTACTTCCAGAACACTGCACTGCAACCACTACAATCTACTTCCAGAACACTGCACACCAACCACTACAATCTACGTCCAGAACACCGCCCAGAAACCACTACAATCTACTTCCAGATCACCACCCAGAAACCACTACAATCTACTTCCAGAACACCACCCAGCAACCACTACAATCTACTTCCAGAACACCACCCAGAAACCACTACAATCTAGTTCCAGAACACCACTCTGCAACCACTACAATCTACTTCCAGAACACCACCCAGCAACCACTATAATCTACTTCCAGAACACCATCCAGCAACCACTACAATCAACTTCCAGAACACCTTACAGCAACCACTACAATCTACTTCCAGAACACCAAGAAGCAACCACGACAATCTACTTCCAGAACACCATCCAGCAACCACTACAATCTACTTCCAGAACACCATCCAGCAACCACTACAATCTACTTTCAGAACACTGCACACCAACCACTACAATCTACTTCCAGAACACCGCCCAGCAACCACTACAATCTACTTCCAGAACACCGCCCACCAACCACTACAATCTACTTCCAGAACACCACTCAGTAACAGCTACAAACTACTTCCAGAACACCACACAGCAAACCACTACAATCTACTTCCAGAACACTGCACTGCAACCACTACAATCTATTTCCAGAGCACCACCCAGAAACCACTACAATCTACTTCCAGAACACCACCCAGCAACCACTACAATTCCAGAACAAAACCCAGAAACCACTACAATCTACTTCCAGAACACCACCCAGCAACCACTACAATCTATTTCCAGAACACCACCCAGCAACCACTACAATCTACTTCCAGAACACTACACTGCAACCACTACAATATACTTCCAGACGCCGCCCTACAACCACTACAATCTACTTCCAGAACACCACCCAGCAACCACTACAATATACTTCCAGAACACCATCCAGCAACCACTACAATCTACTTCCAGAACACCATCCAGCAACCACTACAATCTACTTCCAGAACACCGCCCAGCAACCACTACAATCTACTTCAAGAACACCACTCAGCAACAGCTACAAACTACTTCCAGAACACCACACTGCAACCACTACAATCTACTTCTAGAACACCACCCAGCAACCACTACAATCCTCTTCCAGAACACTGCCCAGCAACCACTACAATCTATTTCCAGAACACCACCCAGCAACCACTACAATCTACTTCCAGAACACCACCCAGCAACTACTACAATCTGCTTCCAGATGCCGACCTACAATCACTACATTCTACTTCCAGGACACTAACGTACAACCATTACAAGCTACTTCCAGAACACTGCACTGCAACCACTACAATCTACTTCCAGAACACTGCACTGCTAACACTACATTCTACTTCCAGAACACCACCCAGCAACCACTACAATCTACTTCCAGAACACTGCACTGAAACCACTACAATCTACTTCCAGAACACCGCCCAGAAACCACTACAATCTACTTCCAGAACACCACCCAGAAACCACTACAATCGACTTCCAGAACACCACCCAGAAACCACTACAATCTACTTCCAGAACACCATCCAGCAACCACTACAATCTACTTTCAGAACACTGCACACCAACCACTACAATCTACTTCCAGAACACCGCCCAGCAACCACTACAATCTACTTCCAGAACA
This sequence comes from Taudactylus pleione, assembly GCA_031769625.1. Taxonomy (NCBI): domain Eukaryota; kingdom Metazoa; phylum Chordata; class Amphibia; order Anura; family Myobatrachidae; genus Taudactylus; species Taudactylus pleione. Next base: position 3,302,878 of record JAUIMM010000139.1, on the reverse strand, counting down.
CCGCCCACCAACCACTACAATCTACTTCCAGAACACCACTCAGTAACAGCTACAAACTACTTCCAGAACACCACACAGCAAACCACTACAATCTACTTCCAGAACACTGCACTGCAACCACTACAATCTATTTCCAGTACACCACACTGCAACCACTACAATCTACTTCCAGAACACCACCCAGAAACCACTACAATCTACTTCCAGAACACCACCCAGAAACCACTACAATCTAGTTCCAGAACACCACTCTGCAACCACTACAATCTACTTCCAGAACACCACCCAGCAACCACTATAATCTACTTCCAGAACACCATCCAGCAACCACTACAATCAACTTCCAGAACACCATACAGCAACCACTACAATCTACTTCCAGAACACAACCAAGCAACCACGACAATCTACTTCCAGAACACCACCCAGAAACCACTACAATCTAGTTCCAGAACACCACTCTGCAACCACTACAATCTACTTCCAGAACACCACCCAGCAACCACTATAATCTACTTCCAGAACACCATCCAGCAACCACTACAATCAACTTCCAGAACACCATACAGCAACCACTACAATCTACTTCCAGAACACCACCAAGCAACCACGACAATCTACTTCCAGAACACCATCCAGCAACCACTACAATCTACTTCCAGAACACCATCCAGCAACCACTACAATCTACTTCCAGAACACCACCCAGCAACCACTACAATCTACTTCCAGAACACCACCCAGCAACCACTACAATCTACTTCCAGAACACCACCCAGCAACCACTACAATCTACTTCCAGAACACTACCCAGCAACTACTACAATCTACTTCCAGAACACAGCACTACAATCTATTTCCAGAACACCACACAGAAACCACTCCAATCTACTTCCAGAACACCACCCAGCAACCACTACAATTCCAGAACACCACCCAGAAACCACTACAATCTACTTCCAGAACACCAGCCAGCAACCACTACAATCTACTTCCAGAACACCAGCCAGCAACCACTACAATCTACTTCCAGAACACCACCCGGCAACCACTAAAATCCACTTCCAGAACACTACACTGCAACCACTACAATATACTTCCAGACGCCGCCCTACAACCACTACAATCTACTTCCAGAACACCACCCAACAACCACTACAAGCTACTTCCAGAACACCGTCCAGCAACCACTACAATCTACTTCCAGAACACCGCCCACCAACCACTACAATCTACTTCCAGAACACCACTCAGTATCAGCTACAAACTACTTCCAGAACACCACACAGCAAACCACTACAATCTACTTCCAGAACACTGCACCCACTACAATCTATTTCCAGAACACCACCCAGAAACCACTACAATCTACTTCCAGAACACCACCGAGGAACCACTACAATTACAGAGCACCACCCAGAAACCACTACAATCTACTTCCAGAACACCACCCAGCAACCACTACAATCTACTTCCAGAACACCACCCAGCAACCACTACAATCTACATCCAGAACACTACACTGCAACCACTACAATATACTTCCAGACGCCGCCCTACAACCACTACAATCTACTTCCAGAACACCACCCAGCAACCACTACAATATACTTCCAGAACACCATCCAGCAACCACAACAATCTACTTCCTAAACACCACCCAGCAACCACTACAATCTACATCCAGAACACTACACTGCAACCACTACAATATACTTCCAGACGCCGCCCTACAACCACTACAATCTACTTCCAGAACACCACCCAGCAACCACTACAATATACTTCCAGAACACCATCCAGCAACCACTACAATCTACTTCCAGAACACCATCCAGCAACCACTAAAATCTACTTCCAGAACACCGCCCAGCAACCACTACAATCTACTTTAAGAACACCACTCAGCAACAGCTACAAACTACTTCCAGAACACCACACTGCAACCACTACAATCTACTTCTAGAACACCACCCAGCAACCACTACAATCCTCTTCCAGAACACTGCCGAACAACCACTACAATCTACTTCCAGAACACCACCCAGCAACCACTACAATCTACTTCCAGAACACCACCCAGCAACTACTACAATCTGCTTCCAGATGCCGACCTACAATCACTACATTCTACTTCCAGGACACTAACGTACAACCACTACAAGCTACTTCCAGAACACTGCACTGCAACCACTACAATCTACTTCCAGAACACTGCACTGCTAACACTACATTCTACTTCCAGAACACTGCACTGCAACCACTACAATCTACTTCCAGAACACCACCCAGCAACCACTACAATCTACTTCCAGAACACTGCACTGCAACCACTACAATCTACTTCCAGAACACCGCCCAGAAACCACTACAATCTACTTCCAGAACACCACCCAGAAACCACTACAATCTACTTCCAGAACACCACACTGCAACCACTACAATCTACTTCCAGATCACCACACAGCAACCACTACAATCTACTTCCAGAACACTACACTGCAACCACTACAACATACTTCCACACGCTGCCCTACAACCACTACAATCTACTTCCAGAACACCACCCAGCAATCACTACAATCTACTTCCAGAACATTGCACTGCAACCACTACAATTTACTTCCAGAACACTGGACTGCAACCACTACAATCTACTTCCAGAACACTGCACTGCAATCACTACAATCTACGTCCAGAACACTGCACTGCTAACACTACATTCTACTTCCAGAACACTAAACTGCAACCACTACAATCTACTTCCAGAACACTGCACACCAACCACTACAATCTACTTCCAGAACACCACCCAGAAACCACTACAATCTACTTCCAGAACACCACCCAGCAACCACTACAATCTACTTCCCGAACACCACCCAGAAACCACTACAATCTAGTTCCAGGACACCACACTGCAACCACTACAATCTACTTCCAGAACACCACCCAGCAACCACTATACTTCCAGAACACCATCCAGCAAACACTACAATCAACTTCCAGAACACCACACAGCAACCACTACAATCTATTTCCAGAACACTACCCAGCAACTACTACAATCTACTTCCAGAACACTACCCAGCAACTACTACAATCTACTTCCAGAACACTACACTGCAACCACTACAACATACTTCCAGACGCCGCCCTACAACCACTACAATCTACTTCCAGAACACCGCCCAGCAATCACTACAATCTACATCCAGAACATTGCACTGCAACCACTACAATTTTCTTCCAGACACTGGACTGCAACAACTACAATCTACTTCCAGAACACTGCACTGCAATCACTACAATCTACTTCCAGAACACTGCACTGCTAACACTACATTCTACTTCCAGAACACTGCACTGCAACCACTACAATCTACTTCCAGAACACTGCACACCAACCACTACAATCTACGTCCAGAACACCGCCCAGAAACCACTACAATCTACTTCCAGATCACCACCCAGAAACCACTACAATCTACTTCCAGAACACCACCCAGCAACCACTACAATCTACTTCCAGAACACCACCCAGAAACCACTACAATCTAGTTCCAGAACACCACTCTGCAACCACTACAATCTACTTCCAGAACACCACCCAGCAACCACTATAATCTACTTCCAGAACACCATCCAGCAACCACTACAATCAACTTCCAGAACACCTTACAGCAACCACTACAATCTACTTCCAGAACACCAAGAAGCAACCACGACAATCTACTTCCAGAACACCATCCAGCAACCACTACAATCTACTTCCAGAACACCATCCAGCAACCACTACAATCTACTTTCAGAACACTGCACACCAACCACTACAATCTACTTCCAGAACACCGCCCAGCAACCACTACAATCTACTTCCAGAACACCGCCCACCAACCACTACAATCTACTTCCAGAACACCACTCAGTAACAGCTACAAACTACTTCCAGAACACCACACAGCAAACCACTACAATCTACTTCCAGAACACTGCACTGCAACCACTACAATCTATTTCCAGAGCACCACCCAGAAACCACTACAATCTACTTCCAGAACACCACCCAGCAACCACTACAATTCCAGAACAAAACCCAGAAACCACTACAATCTACTTCCAGAACACCACCCAGCAACCACTACAATCTATTTCCAGAACACCACCCAGCAACCACTACAATCTACTTCCAGAACACTACACTGCAACCACTACAATATACTTCCAGACGCCGCCCTACAACCACTACAATCTACTTCCAGAACACCACCCAGCAACCACTACAATATACTTCCAGAACACCATCCAGCAACCACTACAATCTACTTCCAGAACACCATCCAGCAACCACTACAATCTACTTCCAGAACACCGCCCAGCAACCACTACAATCTACTTCAAGAACACCACTCAGCAACAGCTACAAACTACTTCCAGAACACCACACTGCAACCACTACAATCTACTTCTAGAACACCACCCAGCAACCACTACAATCCTCTTCCAGAACACTGCCCAGCAACCACTACAATCTATTTCCAGAACACCACCCAGCAACCACTACAATCTACTTCCAGAACACCACCCAGCAACTACTACAATCTGCTTCCAGATGCCGACCTACAATCACTACATTCTACTTCCAGGACACTAACGTACAACCATTACAAGCTACTTCCAGAACACTGCACTGCAACCACTACAATCTACTTCCAGAACACTGCACTGCTAACACTACATTCTACTTCCAGAACACCACCCAGCAACCACTACAATCTACTTCCAGAACACTGCACTGAAACCACTACAATCTACTTCCAGAACACCGCCCAGAAACCACTACAATCTACTTCCAGAACACCACCCAGAAACCACTACAATCGACTTCCAGAACACCACCCAGAAACCACTACAATCTACTTCCAGAACACCATCCAGCAACCACTACAATCTACTTTCAGAACACTGCACACCAACCACTACAATCTACTTCCAGAACACCGCCCAGCAACCACTACAATCTACTTCCAGAACACCGCCCACCAACCACTACAATCTACTTCCAGAACACCACTCAGTAACAGCTACAAACTACTTCCAGAACACCACACAGCAAACCACTACAATCTACTTCCAGAACACTGCACTGCAACCACTACAATCTATTTCCAGTACACCACACTGCAACCACTACAATCTACTTCCAGAACACCACCCAGAAACCACTACAATCTACTTCCAGAACACCACCCAGAAACCACTACAATCTAGTTCCAGAACACCACTCTGCAACCACTACAATCTACTTCCAGAACACCACCCAGCAACCACTATAATCTACTTCCAGAACACCATCCAGCAACCACTACAATCAACTTCCAGAACACCATACAGCAACCACTACAATCTACTTCCAGAACACAACCAAGCAACCACGACAATCTACTTCCAGAACACCACCCAGAAACCACTACAATCTAGTTCCAGAACACCACTCTGCAACCACTACAATCTACTTCCAGAACACCACCCAGCAACCACTATAATCTACTTCCAGAACACCATCCAGCAACCACTACAATCAACTTCCAGAACACCATACAGCAACCACTACAATCTACTTCCAGAACACCACCAAGCAACCACGACAATCTACTTCCAGAACACCATCCAGCAACCACTACAATCTACTTCCAGAACACCATCCAGCAACCACTACAATCTACTTCCAGAACACCACCCAGCAACCACTACAATCTACTTCCAGAACACCACCCAGCAACCACTACAATCTACTTCCAGAACACCACCCAGCAACCACTACAATCTACTTCCAGAACACTACCCAGCAACTACTACAATCTACTTCCAGAACACAGCACTACAATCTATTTCCAGAACACCACACAGAAACCACTCCAATCTACTTCCAGAACACCACCCAGCAACCACTACAATTCCAGAACACCACCCAGAAACCACTACAATCTACTTCCAGAACACCAGCCAGCAACCACTACAATCTACTTCCAGAACACCAGCCAGCAACCACTACAATCTACTTCCAGAACACCACCCGGCAACCACTAAAATCCACTTCCAGAACACTACACTGCAACCACTACAATATACTTCCAGACGCCGCCCTACAACCACTACAATCTACTTCCAGAACACCACCCAACAACCACTACAAGCTACTTCCAGAACACCGTCCAGCAACCACTACAATCTACTTCCAGAACACCGCCCACCAACCACTACAATCTACTTCCAGAACACCACTCAGTATCAGCTACAAACTACTTCCAGAACACCACACAGCAAACCACTACAATCTACTTCCAGAACACTGCACCCACTACAATCTATTTCCAGAACACCACCCAGAAACCACTACAATCTACTTCCAGAACACCACCCAGCAACCACTACAATTACAGAGCACCACCCAGAAACCACTACAATCTACTTCCAGAACACCACCCAGCAACCACTACAATCTACTTCCAGAACACCACCCAGCAACCACTACAATCTACATCCAGAACACTACACTGCAACCACTACAATATACTTCCAGACGCCGCCCTACAACCACTACAATCTACTTCCAGAACACCACCCAGCAACCACTACAATATACTTCCAGAACACCATCCAGCAACCACAACAATCTACTTCCTAAACACCACCCAGCAACCACTACAATCTACATCCAGAACACTACACTGCAACCACTACAATATACTTCCAGACGCCGCCCTACAACCACTACAATCTACTTCCAGAACACCACCCAGCAACCACTACAATATACTTCCAGAACACCATCCAGCAACCACTACAATCTACTTCCAGAACACCATCCAGCAACCACTAAAATCTACTTCCAGAACACCGCCCAGCAACCACTACAATCTACTTTAAGAACACCACTCAGCAACAGCTACAAACTACTTCCAGAACACCACACTGCAACCACTACAATCTACTTCTAGAACACCACCCAGCAACCACTACAATCCTCTTCCAGAACACTGCCGAACAACCACTACAATCTACTTCCAGAACACCACCCAGCAACCACTACAATCTACTTCCAGAACACCACCCAGCAACTACTACAATCTGCTTCCAGATGCCGACCTACAATCACTACATTCTACTTCCAGGACACTAACGTACAACCACTACAAGCTACTTCCAGAACACTGCACTGCAACCACTACAATCTACTTCCAGAACACTGCACTGCTAACACTACATTCTACTTCCAGAACACTGCACTGCAACCACTACAATCTACTTCCAGAACACCACCCAGCAACCACTACAATCTACTTCCAGAACACTGCACTGCAACCACTACAATCTACTTCCAGAACACCGCCCAGAAACCACTACAATCTACTTCCAGAACACCACCCAGAAACCACTACAATCTACTTCCAGAACACCACACTGCAACCACTACAATCTACTTCCAGATCACCACACAGCAACCACTACAATCTACTTCCAGAACACTACACTGCAACCACTACAACATACTTCCACACGCTGCCCTACAACCACTACAATCTACTTCCAGAACACCACCCAGCAATCACTACAATCTACTTCCAGAACATTGCACTGCAACCACTACAATTTACTTCCAGAACACTGGACTGCAACCACTACAATCTACTTCCAGAACACTGCACTGCAATCACTACAATCTACGTCCAGAACACTGCACTGCTAACACTACATTCTACTTCCAGAACACTAAACTGCAACCACTACAATCTACTTCCAGAACACTGCACACCAACCACTACAATCTACTTCCAGAACACCACCCAGAAACCACTACAATCTACTTCCAGAACACCACCCAGCAACCACTACAATCTACTTCCCGAACACCACCCAGAAACCACTACAATCTAGTTCCAGGACACCACACTGCAACCACTACAATCTACTTCCAGAACACCACCCAGCAACCACTATACTTCCAGAACACCATCCAGCAAACACTACAATCAACTTCCAGAACACCACACAGCAACCACTACAATCTATTTCCAGAACACTACCCAGCAACTACTACAATCTACTTCCAGAACACTACCCAGCAACTACTACAATCTACTTCCAGAACACTACACTGCAACCACTACAACATACTTCCAGACGCCGCCCTACAACCACTACAATCTACTTCCAGAACACCGCCCAGCAATCACTACAATCTACATCCAGAACATTGCACTGCAACCACTACAATTTTCTTCCAGACACTGGACTGCAACAACTACAATCTACTTCCAGAACACTGCACTGCAATCACTGCAATCTACTTCCAGAACACTGCACTGCTAACACTACATTCTACTTCCAGAACACTGCACTGCAACCACTACAATCTACTTCCAGAACACTGCACACCAACCACTACAATCTACGTCCAGAACACCGCCCAGAAACCACTACAATCTACTTCCAGATCACCACCCAGAAACCACTACAATCTACTTCCAGAACACCACCCAGCAACCACTACAATCTACTTCCAGAACACCACCCAGAAACCACTACAATCTAGTTCCAGAACACCACTCTGCAACCACTACAATCTACTTCCAGAACACCACCCAGCAACCACTATAATCTACTTCCAGAACACCATCCAGCAACCACTACAATCAACTTCCAGAACACCTTACAGCAACCACTACAATCTACTTCCAGAACACCAAGAAGCAACCACGACAATCTACTTCCAGAACACCATCCAGCAACCACTACAATCTACTTCCAGAACACCATCCAGCAACCACTACAATCTACTTTCAGAACACTGCACACCAACCACTACAATCTACTTCCAGAACACCGCCCAGCAACCACTACAATCTACTTCCAGAACACCGCCCACCAACCACTACAATCTACTTCCAGAACACCACTCAGTAACAGCTACAAACTACTTCCAGAACACCACACAGCAAACCACTACAATCTACTTCCAGAACACTGCACTGCAACCACTACAATCTATTTCCAGAGCACCACCCAGAAACCACTACAATCTACTTCCAGAACACCACCCAGCAACCACTACAATTCCAGAACAAAACCCAGAAACCACTACAATCTACTTCCAGAACACCACCCAGCAACCACTACAATCTATTTCCAGAACACCACCCAGCAAACAATACAATCTACTTCCAGAACACTACACTGCAACCACTACAATATACTTCCAGACGCCGCCCTACAACCACTACAATCTACTTCCAGAACACCACCCAGCAACCACTACAATATACTTCCAGAACACCATCCAACAACCACTACAATCTACTTCCAGAACACCATCCAGCAACCACTACAATCTACTTCCAGAACACCGCCCAGCAACCACTACAATCTACTTCAAGAACACCACTCAGCAACAGCTACAAACTACTTCCAGAACACCACACTGCAACCACTACAATCTACTTCTAGAACACCACCCAGCAACCACTACAATCCTCTTCCAGAACACTGCCCAGCAACCACTACAATCTATTTCCAGAACACCACCCAGCAACCACTACAATCTACTTCCAGAACACCACCCAGCAACTACTACAATCTGCTTCCAGATGCCGACCTACAATCACTACATTCTACTTCCAGGACACTAACGTACAACCATTACAAGCTACTTCCAGAACACTGCACTGCAACCACTACAATCTACTTCCAGAACACTGCACTGCTAACACTACATTCTACTTCCAGAACACCACCCAGCAACCACTACAATCTACTTCCAGAACACTGCACTGAAACCACTACAATCTACTTCCAGAACACCGCCCAGAAACCACTACAATCTACTTCCAGAACACCACCCAGAAACCACTACAATCGACTTCCAGAACACCACCCAGAAACCACTACAATCTACTTCCAGAACACCATCCAGCAACCACTACAATCTACTTTCAGAACACTGCACACCAACCACTACAATCTACTTCCAGAACACCGCCCAGCAACCACTACAATCTACTTCCAGAACACCGCCCACCAACCACTACAATCTACTTCCAGAACACCACTCAGTAACAGCTACAAACTACTTCCAGAACACCACACAGCAAACCACTACAATCTACTTCCAGAACACTGCACTGCAACCACTACAATCTATTTCCAGTACACCACACTGCAACCACTACAATCTACTTCCAGAACACCACCCAGCATCCACTATACTTCCAGAACACCATCCAGCAACCACTACAATCAACTTCCAGAACAACACACAGCAACCACTACAATCTACTTCCAGAACACCACCAAGCAACCACTACACTCTACTTCCAGAACACCACCCAGCAACCACTACAATCTACTTCCAGAACACTACACTGCAACCACTACAACATACTTCCAGATGCCGCCCTACAACCACTACAATCTACTTCCAGAACCCTACCCAGCAATCACTACAATCTACTTCCAGAACATTGCACTGCAATCACTACAATCTACTTCCAGAACACTGCACTGCTAACACTACATTCTACTACCAGAACACTGCACTGCAACCACTACAATCTACAACCAGAACACTGCAAACCAACCACTACAATCTACTTCCAGAACACCGCCCAGAAACCACTACAATCTACTTCCAGATCAACACCCAGAAACCACTACAATCTACTTCCAGAACACCACCCAGCAACCACTACAATCTACTTCCAGAACACCACCCAGAAACCACTACAATCTAGTTCCAGAACACTACTCTGCAACCACTACAATCTACTTCCAGAACACCACGCAGCAACCACTATAATCTACTTCCAGAACACCATCCAGCAACCACTACAATCAACTTCCAGAACACCATACAGCAACCACTACAATCTACTTCCAGAACACCACCAAGCAACCACGACAATCTACTTCCAGAACACCATCCAGCAACCACTACAATCTACTTCCAGAACACCATCCAGCAACCTCTACAATCTTCTTCCAGAACACCACCCAGCAACCACTACAATCTACTTCCAGAACACCACCCAGCAACCACTACAATCTACTTCCAGAACACTACCCAGCAACTACTACAATCTACTTCCAGAACACTGCACTACAATCTATTTCCAGAACACCACACAGAAACCACTACAATCTACTTCCAGAACACCACCCAGCAACGACTACAATTCCAGAACACCACCCAGAAACCACTACAATCTACTTCCAGAACACCACCCCGCAACCACTACAATCTACTTCCAGAACACAACCCAGCAACTGCTACAAACTACTTCCAGAACACCACACAGCAAACCACTACAATCTACTTCCAGAACACCACCCAGCAACTGCTACGAACTAGTTCCAGAACACCACCCAGCAACCACTACAATATACTTCCAGAACACCATCCAACAACCACTACAATCTACTTCCAGAACACCATCCAGCAACCACTACAGTCTACTTCCAGAACACCACCCAGCAACTGCTACAAACTACTTCCAGAACACCACACTACAACCACTACAATCTACTTCCAGAACACCACACTACAACCACTACAATCTACTTCCAGACCACCCAGCAACCACAACAATCTACTTCCAGACCACCCAGCAACCACAACAATCTACTTCCAGAACACCACCCAGCAACCACTACAATCTACTTCCAGAACACTGCACTGCAACCACTACAATCTACTTCCAGAACACCACCCAGCAACCACTACAATATACTTCGAGACGCCGCCCTACAACCACTACAATCTACTTCCAGAACACCGCCCAGCAACCACTACAATCTACTTCCAGAACACCACCCAGCAACCACTACAATCTACTTCCAGAACACTACACTGCAAGCACTACAATATACTTCCAGACGCCACCCTACAACCACTACAATCTACTTCCAGAACACCACCCAGAAACCACTACAATCTTCTTCCAGAACACTAACCAGCAACCACTATAATCTACTTCCAGAACACCATCCAGCAACCACTACAATCTACTTCCAGAACACCACCCAGCAACCACTACAATCTACTTCCAGAACACCACCCAGCAACCACTACAATCTACTTCCAGAACACCACACTGCAACCACTTCAATCTACTTCCAGAACACCACACTGCAACCACTTCAATCTACTTCCAGAACACCATCCAGCAACCCCTACAATCTACTTCCAGAATACTACACTGCAACCACTACAATCTACTTCCAGAACACCACACTGCAACCACTACAATCTACTTCCAGAACACCACACTGCAACCACTACAATCTAATTCCAGAACACTGCACTGCAACCACTACAATCTACTTCCAGAACACTGCACTGCAACCACTACAATCTACTTCCAGAACACCACCCAGCAACCACTACAATCTACTTCCAGAACACCACCCAGCAACTACTACAATCTGCTTCCAGATGCCGACCTACAATCACTACATTCTACTTCCAGGACACTAACGTACAACCACTACAAGCTACTTCCAAAACACTGCACAACTAACACTACAATGTAATTCCAGAACACTGCACTGCAACCACTACAATCTACTTCCAGAACACTGCACTGCTAACACTACATTCTACTTCCAGAACACTGCACTGCAACCACCACAATCTACTTCAAGAACACCACCCAGCAACCACTACAATCTACTTCCAGAACACTGCACTGCAACCACTACAATCTGCTTCCAGAACACCGCCCAGAAACCACTACAATCTACTTCCAGAACACCACCCCGAAACCACTACAATCTACTTCCAGAACACCACCCAGAAACCACTACAATCTACTTCCAGAACACCACACTGCAACCACTACAATCTACTTCCAGAACACCACCCAGCAACCACTATACTTCCAGAACACCATCCAGCAACCACTACAATCAACTTCCAGAACACCACACAGCAACCACTACAATCTACTTCCAGAACACCACCAAGCAACCACTACAATCTACTTCCAGAACACCACCCAGCAACCACTACAATCTACTTCCAGAACACTACACTGCAACCACTACAACATACTTCCAGAAGCCGCCCTAGAACCACTACAATCTACTTCCAGAACACCACCCAGCAATCACTACAATCTACTTCCAGAACATTGCACTGCAACCACTACAATTTACTTCCAGAACACTGGACTGCAACCACTACAATCTACTTCCACAACACTGCACTGCAACCACTACAATCTACTTCCAGAACACTGCACTGCTAACACTACATTCTACTTCCAGAACACTGCACTGCAACCACTACAATCTACTTCCAGAACACTGCACACCAACCACTACAATCTACTTCCAGAACACCGCCCAGAAACCACTTCAATCTACTTCCAGAACACCATCCAGCAACCACTACAATCAACTTCCAGAACACCATACAGCAACCACTACAATCTACTTCCAGAACACCACACTGCAACCACTACAATCTACTTCCAGAACACCACCCAGCAACCACTATACTTCCAGAACACCATCCAGCAAACACTACAATCAACTTCCAGAACACGATCCAGCAACCCCTACAATCTACTTCCAGAATACTACACTGCAACCACTACAATCTACTTCCAGAACACCACACTGCAACCACTACAATCTACTTCCAGAACACCACACTGCAACCACTACAATCTAATTCCAGAACACTGCACTGCAACCACTACAATCTACTTCCAGAACACTGCACTGCAACCACTACAATCTACTTCCAGAACACCACCCAGCAACCACTACAATCTACTTCCAGAACACCACCCAGCAACTACTACAATCTGCTTCCAGATGCCGACCTACAATCACTACATTCTACTTCCAGGACACTAACGTACAACCACTACAAGCTACTTCCAAAACACTGCACAACTAACACTACAATGTAATTCCAGAACACTGCACTGCAACCACTACAATCTACTTCCAGAACACTGCACTGCTAACACTACATTCTACTTCCAGAACACTGCACTGCAACCACCACAATCTACTTCAAGAACACCACCCAGCAACCACTACAATCTACTTCCAGAACACTGCACTGCAACCACTACAATCTGCTTCCAGAACACCGCCCAGAAACCACTACAATCTACTTCCAGAACACCACCCCGAAACCACTACAATCTACTTCCAGAACACCACCCAGAAACCACTACAATCTACTTCCAGAACACCACACTGCAACCACTACAATCTACTTCCAGAACACCACCCAGCAACCACTATACTTCCAGAACACCATCCAGCAACCACTACAATCAACTTCCAGAACACCACACAGCAACCACTACAATCTACTTCCAGAACACCACCAAGCAACCACTACAATCTACTTCCAGAACACCACCCAGCAACCACTACAATCTACTTCCAGAACACTACACTGCAACCACTACAACATACTTCCAGACGCCGCCCTAGAACCACTACAATCTACTTCCAGAACACCACCCAGCAATCACTACAATCTACTTCCAGAACATTGCACTGCAACCACTACAATTTACTTCCAGAACACTGGACTGCAACCACTACAATCTACTTCCACAACACTGCACTGCAACCACTACAATCTACTTCCAGAACACTGCACTGCTAACACTACATTCTACTTCCAGAACACTGCACTGCAACCACTACAATCTACTTCCAGAACACTGCACACCAACCACTACAATCTACTTCCAGAACACCGCCCAGAAACCACTTCAATCTACTTCCAGAACACCATCCAGCAACCACTACAATCAACTTCCAGAACACCATACAGCAACCACTACAATCTACTTCCAGAACACCACACTGCAACCACTACAATCTACTTCCAGAACACCACCCAGCAACCACTATACTTCCAGAACACCATCCAGCAAACACTACAATCAACTCCCAGAACACCATCCAGCAACCCCTACAATCTACTTCCAGAATACTACACTGCAACCACTACAATCTACTTCCAGAACACCACACTGCAACCACTACAATCTACTTCCAGAACACCACACTGCAACCACTACAATCTAATTCCAGAACACTGCACTGCAACCACTACAATCTACTTCCAGAACACTGCACTGCAACCACTACAATCTACTTCCAGAACACCACCCAGCAACCACTACAATCTACTTCCAGAACACCACCCAGCAACTACTACAATCTGCTTCCAGATGCCGACCTACAATCACTACATTCTACTTCCAGGACACTAACGTACAACCACTACAAGCTACTTCCAAAACACTGCACAACTAACACTACAATGTAATTCCAGAACACTGCACTGCAACCACTACAATCTACTTCCAGAACACTGCACTGCTAACACTACATTCTACTTCCAGAACACTGCACTGCAACCACCACAATCTACTTCAAGAACACCACCCAGCAACCACTACAATCTACTTCCAGAACACTGCACTGCAACCACTACAATCTGCTTCCAGAACACCGCCCAGAAACCACTACAATCTACTTCCAGAACACCACCCCGAAACCACTACAATCTACTTCCAGAACACCACCCAGAAACCACTACAATCTACTTCCAGAACACCACACTGCAACCACTACAATCTACTTCCAGAACACCACCCAGCAACCACTATACTTCCAGAACACCATCCAGCAACCACTACAATCAACTTCCAGAACACCACACAGCAACCACTACAATCTACTTCCAGAACACCACCAAGCAACCACTACAATCTACTTCCAGAACACCACCCAGCAACCACTACAATCTACTTCCAGAACACTACACTGCAACCACTACAACATACTTCCAGACGCCGCCCTAGAACCACTACAATCTACTTCCAGAACACCACCCAGCAATCACTACAATCTACTTCCAGAACATTGCACTGCAACCACTACAATTTACTTCCAGAACACTGGACTGCAACCACTACAATCTACTTCCACAACACTGCACTGCAACCACTACAATCTACTTCCAGAACACTGCACTGCTAACACTACATTCTACTTCCAGAACACTGCACTGCAACCACTACAATCTACTTCCAGAACACTGCACACCAACCACTACAATCTACTTCCAGAACACCGCCCAGAAACCACTTCAATCTACTTCCAGAACACCATCCAGCAACCACTACAATCAACTTCCAGAACACCATACAGCAACCACTACAATCTACTTCCAGAACACCACCAAGCAACCACGACAATCTACTTCCAGAACACCATCCAGCAACCACTACAATCTACTTCCAGAACACTGCTCTGCTAACACTACATTCTACTTCCAGAACACCACCCAGCAACCACTATAATCTACTTCCAGAACACCATCCAGCAACCACTACAATCAACTTCCAGAACACCATACAGCAACCACTACAATCTACTTCCAGAACACCACCAAGCAACCACGACAATCTACTTCCAGAACACCATCCAGCAACCACTACAATCTACTTCCAGAACACCATCCAGCAACCACTACAATCTACTTCCAGAACACCACCCAGCAACCACTACAATCTACTTCCAGAACACCACCTAGCAACCACTACAATCTACTTCCAGAACACTACCCAGCAACTACTACAATCTACTTCCAGAACACAGCACTACAATCTATTTCCAGAACACCACACAGAAACCACTACAATCTACTTCCAGAACACCACCCAGCAACCACTACAATTCCAGAACACCACCCAGAAACCACTACAATCTACTTCCAGAACACCAGCCAGCAACCACTAAAATCTACTTCCAGAACACCAGCCAGCAACCACTACAATCTACTTCCAGAACACCACCCAGCAACCACTACAATCTACTTCCAGAACACTACACTGCAACCACTACAATATACTTCCAGACGCCGCCCTACAACCACTACAATCTACTTCCAGAACACCACCCAACAACCACTACAAGCTACTTCCAGAACACCGTCCAGCAACCACTACAATCTCTACTTCCAGAACACCGCCCACCAACCACTACAATCTACTTCCAGAACACCGCCCACCAACCACTACAATCTACTTCCAGACCACCACTCAGTAACAGCTACAAACTACTTCCAGAACACCACACAGCAAACCACTACAATCTACTTCCAGAACACTGCACTGCAACCACTACAATCTATTTCCAGAACACCACCCAGAAACCACTACAATCTTCTTCCAGAACACCACCCAGCAACCACTACAATTCCAGAACACCACCCAGAAACCACTACAATCTACTTCCAGAACACCACCCAGCAACCACTACAATCTACTTCCAGAACACCACCCAGCAACCACTACAATCTACATCCAGAACACTACAATGCAACCACTACAATATACTTCCAGACGCTGCCCTACAACCACTACAATCTACTTCCAGAACACCACCCAGCAACCACTACAATATACTTCCAGAACACCATCCAGCAACCACTACAATCTACTTCCAGAACACCACCCAGCAACCACTACAATCTACATCCAGAACACTACACTGCAACCACTACAATATACTTCCAGACGCCGCCCTACAACCACTACAATCTACTTCCAGAACACCACCCAGCAACCCACTACAATATACTTCCAGAACACCATCCAGCAACCACTACAATCTACTTCCAGAACACCATCCAGCAATCACTACAATCTACTTCCAGAACTACGCCCAGCAACCACTACAATCTATTTCAAGAACACCACTCAGCAACAGCTACAAACTACTTCCAGAACACCACACTGCAACCACTACAATCTACTTCTAGAACACCACCCAGCAACCACTACAATCCTCTTCCAGAACACTGCCCAGCAACCACTACAATCTACTTCCAGAACACCACCCAGCAACCACTACAATCTACTTCCAGAACACCGCCCAGCAACTACTACAATCTGCTTCCAGATGCCGACCTACAATCACTACATTCGACTTCCAGGACACTAACAGACAACCACTACAAGCTACTTCCAGAACACTGCACTGCAATTACTACAATCTACTTCCAGAACACTGCACTGCTAACACTACATTCTACTTCCAGAACACTGCACTGCAACCACTACAATCTACTTCCAGAACACCGCCCAGAAACCACTACAATCTACTTCCAGAACACCACCCAGAAACCACTACAATCTACTTCCAGAACACCACACTGCAACCACTACAATCTACTTCCAGATCACCACACAGCAACCACTACAATCTACTTCCAGAACACTACACTGCAACCACTACAACATACTTCCACACGCCGCCCTACAACCACTACAATCTACTTCCAGAACACCACCCAGCAATCACTACAATCTACTTCCAGAACATTGCACTGCAACCACTACAATTTACTTCCAGAACACTGGACTGCAACCACTACAATCTACTTCCAGAACACTGCACTGCAATCACTACAATCTACTTCCAGAACACTGCACTGCTAACACTACATTCTACTTCCAGAACACTAAACTGCAACCACTACAATCTACTTCCAGAACACTGCACACCAACCACTACAATCTACTTCCAGAACACCACCCAGAAACCACTACAATCTACTTCCAGATCACCACCCAGAAACCACTACAATCTACTTCCAGAACACCACCCAGCAACCACTACAATCTACTTCCCGAACACCACCCAGAAACCACTACAATCTAGTTCCAGGACACCACACTGCAACCACTACAATCTACTTCCAGAACACAACCCAGCAACCACTATACTTCCAGAACACCATCCAGCAAACACTACAATCAACTTCCAGAACACCACACAGCAACCACTACAATCTACTTCCAGAACACTACCCAGCAACTACTACAATCTACGTCCAGAACACTACCCAGCAACTACTACAATCTACTTCCAGAACACTACACTGCAACCACTACAACATACTTCCAGACGCCGCCCTACAACCACTACAATCTACTTCCAGAACACCGCCCAGCAATCACTACAATCTACATCCAGAACATTGCACTGCAACCACTACAATTTTCTTCCAGAACACTGGACTGCAACAACTACAATCTACTTCCAGAACACTGCACTGCAATCACTACAATCTACTTCCAGAACACTGCACTGCTAACACTACATTCTACTTCCAGAACACTGCACTGCAACCACTACAATCTACTTCCAGAACACTGCACACCAACCACTACAATCTACTTCCAGAACACCGCCCAGAAACCACTACAATCTACTTCCAGATCACCACCCAGAAACCACTACAATCTACTTCCAGAACACCACCCAGCAACCACTACAATCTACTTCCAGAACACCACCCAGAAACCACTACAATCTAGTTCCAGAACACCACTCTGCAACCACTACAATCTACTTCCAGAACACCACTCAGCAACCACTATAATCTACTTCCAGAACACCATCCAGCAACCACTACAATCAACTTCCAGAACACCTTACAGCAACCACTACAATCTACTTCCAGAACACCACCAAGCAACCACGACAATCTACTTCCAGAACACCATCCAGCAACCACTACAATCTACTTCCAGAACACCATAGAGCAACCACTACAATCTACTTCCAGAACACTGCACACCAACCACTACAATCTACTTCCAGAACACCGCCCAGCAACCACTACAATCTACTTCCAGAACACCGCCCACCAACCACTACAATCTACTTCCAGAACACCACTCAGTAACAGCTACAAACTACTTCCAGAACACCACACAGCAAACCACTACAATCTACTTCCAGAACACTGCACTGCAACCACTACAATCTATTTCCAGAGCACCACCCAGAAACCACTACAATCTACTTCCAGAACACCACCCAGCAACCACTACAATTCCAGAACAAAACCCAGAAACCACTACAATCTACTTCCAGAACACTACCCAGCAACCACTACAATCTATTTCCAGAACACCACCCAGCAACCACTACAATCTACTTCCAGAACACTACACTGCAACCACTACAATATACTTCCAGACGCCGCCCTACAACCACTACAATCTACTTCCAGAACACCACCCAGCAACCACTACAATATACTTCCAGAACACCATCCAGCAACCACTACAATCTACTTCCAGAACACCATCCAGCAACCACTACAATCTACTTCCAGAACACCGCCCAGCAACCACTACAATCTACTTCCAGAACACCGCCCACCAACCACTACAATCTACTTCCAGAACACCACTCAGTAACAGCTACAAACTACTTCCAGAACACCACACAGCAAACCACTACAATCTACTTCCAGAACACTGCACTGCAACCACTACAATCCTCTTCCAGAACACTGCCCAGCAACCACTACAATCTATTTCCAGAACACCACCCAGCAACCACTACAATCTACTTCCAGAACACCACCCAGCAACTACTACAATCTGCTTCCAGATGCCGACCTACAATCACTACATTCTACTTCCAGGACACTAACGTACAACCATTACAAGCTACTTCCAGAACACTGCACTGCAACCACTACAATCTACTTCCAGAACACCACCCAGCAACCACTACAATCTACTTCCAGAACACCACCCAGCAACCACTACAATCTACTTCCAGAACACTTCCCAGCAACTACTACAATCTACTTCCAGAACACAGCACTACAATCTATTTCCAGAACACCACACAGAAACTACTCCAATCTACTTCCAGAACACCACCCAGCAACCACTACAATTCCAGAACACCACCCAGAAACCACTACAATCTACTTCCAGAACACCAGCCAGCAACCACTACAATCTACTTCCAGAACACCAGCCAGCAACCACTACAATCTACTTCCAGAACACCACCCGGCAACCACTAAAATCTACTTCCAGAACACTACACTGCAACCACTACAATATACTTCCAGACGCCGCCCTACAACCACTACAATCTACTTCCAGAACACCACCCAACAACCACTACAAGCTACTTCCAGAACACCGCCCAGCAACCACTACAATCTACTTCCAGAACACCGCCCACCAACCACTACAATCTACTTCCAGAACACCACTCAGTAACAGCTACAAACTACTTCCAGAACACCACACAGCAAACCACTACAATCTACTTCCAGAACACTGCACTGCAACCACTACAATCTATTTCCAGAACACCACCCAGAAACCACTACAATCTACTTCCAGAACACAACCCAGCAACCACTACAATTCCAGAGCACCACCCAGAAACCACTACAATCTACTTCCAGAACACCACCCAGCAACCACTACAATCTACTTCCAGAACACCACCCAGCAACCACTACAATCTACATCCAGAACACTACACTGCAACCACTACAATATACTTCCAGACGCCGCCCTACAACCACTACAATCTACTTCCAGAACACCACCCAGCAACCACTACAATATACTTCCAGAACACCATCCAGCAACCACTACAATCTACTTCCTGAACACCACCCAGCAACCACTACAATCTACATCCAGAACACTACACTGCAACCACTACAATATACTTCCAGACGCCGCCCTACAACCACTACAATCTACTTCCAGAACACCACCCAGCAACCACTACAATATACTTCCAGAACACCATCCAGCAACCACTACAATCTACTTCCAGAACACCATCCAGCAACCACTAAAATCTACTTCCAGAACACCGCCCAGCAACCACTACAATCTACTTTAAGAACACCACTCAGCAACAGCTACAAACTACTTCCAGAACACCACACTGCAACCACTACAATCTACTTCTAGAACACCACCCAGCAACCACTACAATCCTCTTCCAGAACACTGCCCAGCAACCACTACAATCTACTTCCAGAACACCACCCAGCAACTACTACAATCTACTTCCAGAACACCACCCAGCAACTACTACAATCTGCTTCCAGATGCCGACCTACAATCACTACATTCTACTTCCAGGACACTAACGTACAACCACTACAACCTACTTCCAGAACACTGCACTGCAACCACTACAATCTACTTCCAGAACACTGCACTGCTAACACTACATTCTACTTCCAGAACACTGCACTGCAACCACTACAATCTACTTCCAGAACACCACCCAGCAACCACTACAATCTACTTCCAGAACACTGCACTGCAACCACTACAATCTACTTCCAGAACACCGCCCAGAAACCACTACAATCTACTTCCAGAACACCACAAAAAAACCACTACAATCTACTTCCAGAACACCACACTGCAACCACTACAATCTACTTCCAGATCACCACACAGCAACCACTACAATCAACTTCCAGAACACTACACTGCAACCACTACAACATACTTCCACACGCCGCCCTACAACCACTACAATCTACTTCCAGAACACCACCCAGCAATCACTACAATCTACTTCCAGAACATTGCACTGCAACCACTACAATTTATTTCCAGAACACTGGACTGCAACCACTACAATCTACTTCCAGAACACTGCACTGCAATCACTACAATCTACTTCCAGAACACTGCCCAGAAACCACTACAATCTACTTCCAGAACACCACCCAGAAACCACTACAATCTACTTCCAGATCACCACCCAGAAACCACTACAATCTACTTCCAGAACACCACCCAGCAACCACTACAATCTACTTCCCGAACACCACCCAGAAACCACTACAATCTAGTTCCAGGACACCACACTGCAACCACTACAATCTACTTCCAGAACACCACCCAGCAACCACTATACTTCCAGAACACCATCCAGCAAACACTACAATCAACTTCCAGAACACCACACAGCAACCACTACAATCTACTTCCAGAACACTACCCAGCAACTACTACAATCTTCTTCCAGAACACTACCCAGCAACTACTACAATCTACTTCCAGAACACTACACTGCAACCACTACAACATACTTCCAGACGCCGCCCTACAACCTCTACAATCTACTTCCAGAACACCGCCCAGCAATCACTACAATCTACATACAGAACATTGCACTGCAACCACTACAATTTTCTTCCAGAACACTGGACTGCAACAACTACAATCTACTTCCAGAACACTGCACTGCAATCACTACAATCTACTTCCAGAACACTGCACTGCTAACACTACATTCTACTTCCAGAACACTGCACTGCAACCACTACAATCTACTTCCAGAACACTGCACACCAACCACTACAATCTACTTCCAGAACACCGCCCAGAAACCACTACAATCTACTTCCAGATCACCACCCAGAAACCACTACAATCTACTTCCAGAACACCACCCAGCAACCACTACAATCTACTTCCAGAACACCACCCAGAAACCACTACAATCTAGTTCCAGAACACCACTCTGCAACCACTACAATCTACTTCCAGAACACCACCCAGCAACCACTATAATCTACTTCCAGAACACCATCCAGCAACCACTACAATCAACTTCCAGAACACCTTACAGCAACCACTACAATCTACTTCCAGAACACCACCAAGCAACCACGACAATCTACTTCCAGAACACCATCCAGCAACCACTACAATCTACTTCCAGAACACCATCCAGCAACCACTACAATCTACTTCCAGAACACTGCACACCAACCACTACAATCTGCTTCCAGAACACCGCCCAGCAACAACTACAATCTACTTCCAGAACACCGCCCACCAACCACTACAATCTACTTCCAGAACACCACTCAGTAACAGCTACAAACTACTTCCAGAACACCACACAGCAAACCACTACAATCTACTTCCAGAACACTGCACTGCAACCACTACAATCTATTTCCAGAGCACCACCCAGAAACCACTACAATCTACTTCCAGAACACCACCCAGCAACCACTACAATTCCAGAACAAAACCCAGAAACCACTACAATCTACTTCCAGAACACCACCCAGCAACCACTACAATCTATTTCCAGAACACCACCCAGCAACCACTACAATCTACTTCCAGAACACTACACTGCAACCACTACAATATACTTCCAGACGCCGCCCTACAACCACTACAATCTTCTTCCAGAACACCACCCAGCAACCACTACAATATACTTCCAGAACACCATCCAGCAACCACTACAATCTACTTCCAGAACACCATCCAGCAACCACTACAATCTACTTCCAGAACACCGCCCAGCAACCACTACAATCTACTTCAAGAACACCACTCAGCAACAGCTACAAACTACTTCCAGAACACCACACTGCAACCACTACAATCTACTTCTAGAACACCACCCAGCAACCACTACAATCCTCTTCCAGAACACTGCCCAGCAACCACTACAATCTATTTCCAGAACACCACCCAGCAACCACTACAATCTACTTCCAGAACACCGCCCAGTAACTACTACAATCTGCTTCCAGATGCCGACCTACAATCACTACATTCTACTTCCAGGACACTAACGTACAACCATTACAAGCTACTTCCAGAACACTGCACTGCAACCACTACAATCTACTTCCAGAACACTGCACTGCTAACACTACATTCTACTTCCAGAACACTGCACTGCAACCACTACAATCTACTTCCAGAACACCACCCAGCAACCACTACAATCTACTTCCAGAACACTGCACTGAAACCACTACAATCTACTTCCAGAACACCACCCAGAAACCACTACAATCTACTTCCAGAACACCACCCAGAAACCACTACAATCGACTTCCAGAACACCACCCAGAAACCACTACAATCTACTTCCAGAACACCACACTGCAACCACTACAATCTACTTCCAGAACACCACCCAGCAACCACTATACTTCCAGAACACCATCCAGCAACCACTACAATCAACTTCCAGAACAACACACAGCAACCACTACAATCTACTTCCAGAACACCACCAAGCAACCACTACACTCTACTTCCAGAACACCACCCAGCAACCACTACAATCTACTTCCAGAACACTACACTGCAACCACTACAACATACTTCCAGACGCCGCCCTACAACCACTACAATCTACTTCCAGAACCCTACCCAGCAATCACTACAATCTACTTCCAGAACATTGCACTGCAATCACTACAATCTACTTCCAGAACACTGCACTGCTAACACTACATTCTACTTCCAGAACACTGCACTGCAACCACTACAATCTACATCCAGAACACTGCACACCAACCACTACAATCTACTTCCAGAACACCGCCCAGAAACCACTACAATCTACTTCCAGATCACCACCCAGAAACCACTACAATCTACTTCCAGAACACCACCCAGCAACCACTACAATCTACTTCCAGAACACCACCCAGAAACCACTACAATCTAGTTCCAGAACACTACTCTGCAACCACTACAATCTACTTCCAGAACACCACCCAGCAACCACTATAATCTACTTCCAGAACACCATCCAGCAACCACTACAATCAACTTCCAGAACACCATACAGCAACCACTACAATCTACTTCCAGAACACCACCAAGCAACCACGACAATCTACTTCCAGAACACCACCCAGCAACCACTACAATCTACTTCCAGAACACCGCCCAGCAACTACTACAATCTGCTTCCAGATGCCGACCTACAATCACTACATTCGACTTCCAGGACACTAACAGACAACCACTACAAGCTACTTCCAGAACACTGCACTGCAAATACTACAATCTACTTCCAGAACACTGCACTGCTAACACTACATTCTACTTCCAGAACACTGCACTGCAACCACTACAATCTACTTCCAGAACACCGCCCAGAAACCACTACAATCTACTTCCAGAACACCACCCAGAAACCACTACAATCTACTTCCAGAACACCACACTGCAACCACTACAATCTACTTCCAGATCACCACACAGCAACCACTACAATCTACTTCCAGAACACTACACTGCAACCACTACAACATACTTCCACATGCCGCCCTAACAACCACTACAATCTACTTCCAGAACACCACCCAGCAATCACTACAATATACTTCCAGAACATTGCACTGCAACCACTACAATTTACTTCCAGAACACTGGACTGCAACCACTACAATCTACTTCCAGAACACTGCACTGCAATCACTACAATCTACTTCCAGAACACTGCACTGCTAACACTACATTCTACTTCCAGAACACTAAACTGCAACCACTACAATCTACTTCCAGAACACTGCACACCAACCACTACAATCTACTTCCAGAACACCACCCAGAAACCACTACAATCTACTTCCAGATCACCACCCAGAAACCACTACAATCTACTTCCAGAACACCACCCAGCAACCACTACAATCTACTTCCCGAACACCACCCAGAAACCACTACAATCTAGTTCCAGGACACCACACTGCAACCACTACAATCTACTTCCAGAACACAACCCAGCAACCACTATACTTCCAGAACACCATCCAGCAAACACTACAATCAACTTCCAGAACACCACACAGCAACCACTACAATCTACTTCCAGAACACTACCCAGCAACTACTACAATCTACTTCCAGAACACTACCCAGCAACTACTACAATCTACTTCCAGAACACTACACTGCAACCACTACAACATACTTCCAGATGCCGCCCTACAACCACTACAATCTACTTCCAGAACACCGCCCAGCAATCACTACAATCTACTTCCAGAACACCACCCAGCAACCACTATACTTCCAGAACACCATCCAGCAACCACTACAATCAACTTCCAGAACAACACACAGCAACCACTACAATCTACTTCTAGAACACCACCAAGCAACCACTACACTCTACTTCCAGAACACCACCCAGCAACCACTACAATCTACTTCCAGAACACTACACTGCAACCACTACAACATACTTCCAGACGCCGCCCTACAACCACTACAATCTACTTCCAGAACCCTACCCAGCAATCACTACAATCTACTTCCAGAACATTGCACTGCAATCACTACAATCTACTTCCAGAACACTGCACTGCTAACACTACATTCTACTTCCAGAACACTGCACTGCAACCACTACAATCTACATCCAGAACACTGCACACCAACCACTACAATCTACTTCCAGAACACCGCCCAGACACCACTACAATCTACTTCCAGATCACCACCCAGAAACCACTACAATCTACTTCCAGAACTCCACCCAGCAACCACTACAATCTACTTCCAGAACACCACCCAGAAACCACTACAATCTAGTTCCAGAACACTACTCTGCAACCACTACAATCTACTTCCAGAACACCATCCAGCAACCACTACAATCAACTTCCAGAACACCATACAGCAACCACTACAATCTACTTCCAGAACACCACCAAGCAACCACGACAATCTACTTCCAGAACACCATCCAGCAACCACTACAATCTACTTCCAGAACACCATCCAGCAACCTCTACAATCTACTTCCAGAACACCACCCAGCAACCACTACAATCTACTTCCAGAACACCACCCAGCAACCACAACAATCTACTTCCAGAACACCACCCAGCAACCACTACAATCTACTTCCAGAACACTACCCAGCAACTACTACAATCTACTTCCAGAACACTGCACTACAATCTATTTCCAGAACACCACACTGCAACCACTACAATCTACTTCTAGAACACCACCCAGCAACCACTACAATCCTCTTCCAGAACACTGCCCAGCAACCACTACAATCTACTTCCAGAACACCACCCAGCAACCACTACAATCTACTTCCAGAACACCGCCCAGCAACTACTACAATCTGCTTCCAGATGCCGACCTACAATCACTACATTCGACTTCCAGGACACTAACAGACAACCACTACAAGCTACTTCCAGAACACTGCACTGCAACTACTACAATCTACTTCCAGAACACTGCACTGCTAACACTACATTCTACTTCCAGAACACTGCACTGCAACCACTACAATCTACTTCCAGAAAACTGCCCAGAAACCACTACAATCTACTTCCAGAACACCACCCAGAAACCACTACAATCTACTTCCAGAACACCACACTGCAACCACTACAATCTACTTCCAGATCACCACACAGCAACCACTACAAACTACTTCCAGAACACTACACTGCAACCACTACAACATACTTCCACACGCCGCCCTACAACCACTACAATCTACTTCCAGAACACCACCCAGCAATCACTACAATATACTTCCAGAACATTGCACTGCAACCACTACAATTTACTTCCAGAACACTGGACTGCAACCACTACAATCTACTTCCAGAACACTGCACTGCAATCACTACAATCTACTTCCAGAACACTGCACTGCTAACACTACATTCTACTTCCAGAACACTAAACTGCAACCACTACAATCTACTTCCAGAACACTGCACACCAACCACTACAATCTACTTCCAGAACACCACCCAGAAACCACTACAATCTACTTCCAGATCACCACCCAGAAACCACTACAATCTACTTCCAGAACACCACCCAGCAACCACTACAATCTACTTCCCGAACACCACCCAGAAACCACTACAATCTAGTTCCAGGACACCACACTGCAACCACTACAATCTACTTCCAGAACACAACCCAGCAACCACTATACTTCCAGAACACCATCCAGCAAACACTACAATCAACTTCCAGAACACCACACAGCAACCACTACAATCTACTTCCAGAACACTACCCAGCAACTACTACAATCTACTTCCAGAACACTACCCAGCAACTACTACAATCTACTTCCAGAACACTACACTGCAACCACTACAACATACTTCCAGATGCCGCCCTACAACCACTACAATCTACTTCCAGAACACCGCCCAGCAATCACTACAATCTACATCCAGAACATTGCACTGCAACCACTACAATTTTCTTCCAGAACACTGGACTGCAACAACTACAATCTACTTCCAGAACACTGCACTGCAATCACTACAATCTACTTCCAGAACACTGCACTGCTAACATTACATTCTACTTCCAGAACACTGCACTGCAACCACTACAATCTACTTCCAGAACACTGCACACCAACCACTACAATCTACTTCCAGAACACCACCCAGAAACCACTACAATCTACTTCCAGATCACCACCCAGAAACCACTACAATCTACTTCCAGAACACCACCCAGCAACCACTACAATCTACTTCCAGAACACCACCCAGAAACCACTACAATCTAGTTCCAGAACACCACTCTGCAACCACTACAATCTACTTCCAGAACACCACCCAGCAACCACTATAATCTACTTCCAGAACACCATCCAGCAACCACTACAATCAACTTCCAGAACACCTTACAGCAACCACTACAATCTACTTCCAGAACACCACCAAGCAACCACGACAATCTACTTCCAGAACACCATCCAGCAACCACTACAATCTACTTCCAGAACACCATCCAGCAACCACTACAATCTACTTCCAGAACACTGCACACCAACCACTACAATCTACTTCCAGAACACCGCCCAGCAACCACTACAATCTACTTCCAGAACACCGCCCACCAACCACTACAATCTACTTCCAGAACACCACTCAGTAACAGCTACAAACTACTTCCAGAACACCACACAGCAAACCACTACAATCTACTTCCAGAACACTGCACTGCAACCACTACAATCTATTTCCAGAGCACCACCCAGAAACCACTACAATCTACTTCCAGAACACCACCCAGCAACCACTACAATTCCAGAACAAAACCCAGAAACCACTACAATCTACTTCCAGAACACCACCCAGCAACCACTACAATCTATTTCCAGAACACCACCCAGCAACCACTACAATCTACTTCCAGAACACTACACTGCAACCACTACAATATACTTCCAGACGCCGCCCTACAACCACTACAATCTACTTCCAGAACACCACCCAGCAACCACTACAATATACTTCCAGAACACCATCCAGCAACCACTACAATCTACTTCCAGAACACCATCCAGCAACCACTACAATCTACTTCCGGAACACCGCCCAGCAACCACTACAATCTACTTCCAGAACACCGCCCACCAACCACTACAATCTACTTCCAGAACACCGCCCACCAACCACTACAATCTACTTCCAGAACACCACTCAGTAACAGCTACAAACTACTTCCAGAACACCACTCAGCAAACCACTACAATCTACTTCCAGAACACTGCACTGCAACCACTACAATCCTCTTCCAGAACACTGCCCAGCAACCACTACAATCTATTTCCAGAACACCACCCAGCAACCACTACAATCTACTTCCAGAACACCACCCAGCAACTACTACAATCTGCTTCCAGATGCCGACCTACAATCACTACATTCTACTTCCAGGACACTAACGTACAACCATTACAAGCTACTTCCAGAACACTGCACTGCAACCACTACAATCTACTTCCAGAACACCACCCAGCAACCACTACAATCTACTTCCAGAACACCACCCAGCAACCACTACAATCTACTTCCAGAACACTTCCCAGCAACTACTACAATCTACTTCCAGAACACAGCACTACAATCTATTTCCAGAACACCACACAGAAACCACTCCAATCTACTTCCAGAACACCACCCAGCAACCACTACAATTCCAGAACACCACCCAGAAACCACTACAATCTACTTCCAGAACACCAGCCAGCAACCACTACAATCTACTTCCAGAACACCAGCCAGCAACCACTACAATCTACTTCCAGAACACCACCCGGCAACCACTAAAATCTACTTCCAGAACACTACACTGCAACCACTACAATATACTTCCAGACGCCGCCCTACAACCACTACAATCTACTTCCAGAACACCACCCAACAACCACTACAAGCTACTTCCAGAACACCGTCCAGCAACCACTACAATCTACTTCCAGAACACCGCCCACCAACCACTACAATCTACTTCCAGAACACCACTCAGTAACAGCTACAAACTACTTCCAGAACACCACACAGCAAACCACTACAATCTACTTCCAGAACACTGCACTGCAACCACTACAATCTATTTCCAGAACACCACCCAGAAACCACTACAATCTACTTCCAGAACACCACCCAGCAACCACTACAATTCCAGAGCACCACCCAGAAACCACTACAATCTACTTCCAGAACACCACCCAGCAACCACTACAATCTACTTCCAGAACACCACCCAGCAACCACTACAATCTACATCCAGAACACTACACTGCAACCACTACAATATACTTCCAGACGCCGCCCTACAACCACTACAATCTACTTCCAGAACACCACCCAGCAACCACTACAATATACTTCCAGAACACCATCCAGCAACCACTACAATCTACTTCCTGAACACCACCCAGCAAACACTACAATCTACATCCAGAACACTACACTGCAACCACTACAATATACTTCCAGACGCCGCCCTACAACCACTACAATCTACTTCCAGAACACCACCCAGCAACCACTACAATATACTTCCAGAACACCATCCAGCAACCACTACAATCTACTTCCAGAACACCATCCAGCAACCACTAAAATCTACTTCCAGAACACCGCCCAGCAACCACTACAATCTACTTTAAGAACACCACTCAGCAACAGCTACAAACTACTTCCAGAACACCACACTGCAACCACTACAATCTACTTCTAGAACACCACCCAGCAACCACTACAATCCTCTTCCAGAACACTGCCCAGCAACCACTACAATCTACTTCCAGAACACCACCCAGCAACCACTACAATCTACTTCCAGAACACCACCCAGCAACTACTACAATCTGCTTCCAGATGCCGACCTACAATCACTACATTCTACTTCCAGGACACTAACGTACAACCACTACAACCTACTTCCAGAACACTGCACTGCAACCACTACAATCTACTTCCAGAACACTGCACTGCTAACACTACATTCTACTTCCAGAACACTACACTGCAACCACTACAATCTACTTCCAGAACACCACCCAGCAACCACTACAATCTACTTCCAGAACACTGCACTGCAACCACTACAATCTACTTCCAGAACACCGCCCAGAAACCACTACAATCTACTTCCAGAACACCACAAAAAAACCACTACAATCTACTTCCAGAACACCACACTGCAACCACTACAATCTACTTCCAGATCACCACACAGCAACCACTACAATCTACTTCCAGAACACTACACTGCAACCACTACAACATACTTCCACACGCCGCCCTACAACCACTACAATCTACTTCCAGAACACCACCCAGCAATCACTACAATCTACTTCCAGAACATTGCACTGCAACCACTACAATTTACTTCCAGAACACTGGACTGCAACCACTACAATCTACTTCCAGAACACTGCACTGCAATCACTACAATCTACTTCCAGAACACTGCACTGCTAACACTACATTCTACTTCCAGAACACTAAACTGCAACCACTACAATCTACTTCCAGAACACTGCACACCAACCACTACAATCTACTTCCAGAACACCACCCAGAAACCACTACAATCTACTTCCAGATCACCACCCAGAAACCACTACAATCTACTTCCAGAACACCACCCAGCAACCACTACAATCTACTTCCCGAACACCACCCAGAAACCACTACAATCTAGTTCCAGGACACCACACTGCAACCACTACAATCTACTTCCAGAACACCACCCAGCAACCACTATACTTCCAGAACACCATCCAGCAAACACTACAATCAACTTCCAGAACACCACACAGCAACCACTACAATCTACTTCCAGAACACTACCCAGCAACTACTACAATCTTCTTCCAGAACACTACCCAGCAACTACTACAATCTACTTCCAGAACACTACACTGCAACCACTACAACATACTTCCATACGCCGCCCTACAACCACTACAATCTACTTCCAGAACACCGCCCAGCAATCACTACAATCTACATACAGAACATTGCACTGCAACCACTACAATTTTCTTCCAGAACACTGGACTGCAACAACTACAATCTACTTCCAGAACACTGCACTGCAATCACAACAATCTACTTCCAGAACACTGCACTGCTAACACTACATTCTACTTCCAGAACACTGCACTGCAACCACTACAATCTACTTCCAGAACACTGCACACCAACCACTACAATCTACTTCCAGAACACCGCCCAGAAACCACTACAATCTACTTCCAGATCACCACCCAGAAACCACTACAATCTACTTCCAGAACACCACCCAGCAACCACTACAATCTACTTCCAGAACACCACCCAGAAACCACTACAATCTAGTTCCAGAACACCACTCTGCAACCACTACAATCTACTTCCAGAACACCACCCAGCAACCACTATAATCTACTTCCAGAACACCATCCAGCAACCACTACAATCAACTTCCAGAACACCTTACAGCAACCACTACAATCTACTTCCAGAACACCACCAAGCAACCACGACAATCTACTTCCAGAACACCATCCAGCAACCACTACAATCTACTTCCAGAACACCATCCAGCAACCACTACAATCTACTTCCAGAACACTGCACACCAACCACTACAATCTGCTTCCAGAACACCGCCCAGCAACCACTACAATCTACTTCCAGAACACCGCCCACCAACCACTACAATCTACTTCCAGAACACCACTCAGTAACAGCTACAAACTACTTCCAGAACACCACACAGCAAACCACTACAATCTACTTCCAGAACACTGCACTGCAACCACTACAATCTATTTCCAGAGCACCACCCAGAAACCACTACAATCTACTTCCAGAACACCACCCAGCAACCACTACAATTCCAGAACAAAACCCAGAAACCACTACAATCTACTTCCAGAACACCACCCAGCAACCACTACAATCTACTTCCAGAACACCACCCAGCAACCACTACAATCTACTTCCAGAACACTACACTGCAACCACTACAATATACTTCCAGACGCCGCCCTACAACCACTACAATCTACTTCCAGAACACCACCCAGCAACCACTACAATATACTTCCAGAACACCATCCAGCAACCACTACAATCTACTTCCAGAACACCATCCAGCAACCACTACAATCTACTTCCAGAACACCGCCCAGCAACCACTACAATCTACTTCAAGAACACCACTCAGCAACAGCTACAAACTACTTCCAGAACACCACACTGCAACCACTACAATCTACTTCTAGAACACCACCCAGCAACCACTACAATCCTCTTCCAGAACACTGCCCAGCAACCACTACAATCTATTTCCAGAACACCACCCAGCAACCACTACAATCTACTTCCAGAACACCACCCAGCAACTACTACAATCTGCTTCCAGATGCCGACCTACAATCACTACATTCTACTTCCAGGACACTAACGTACAACCATTACAAGCTACTTCCAGAACACTGCACTGCAACCACTACAATCTACTTCCAGAACACTGCACTGCTAACACTACATTCTACTTCCAGACCACTGCACTGCAACCACTACAATCTACTTCCAGAACACCACCCAGCAACCACTACAATCTACTTCCAGAACACTGCACTGAAACCACTACAATCTACTTCCAGAACACCGCCCAGAAACCACTACAATCTACTTCCAGAACACCACCCAGAAACCACTACAATCGACTTCCAGAACACCACCCAGAAACCACTACAATCTACTTCCAGAACACCACACTGCAACCACTACAATCTACTTCCAGAACACCACCCAGCAACCACTATACTTCCAGAACACCATCCAGCAACCACTACAATCAACTTCCAGAACAACACACAGCAACCACTACAATCTACTTCCAGAACACCACCAAGCAATCACTACACTCTACTTCCAGAACACCACCCAGCAACCACTACAATCTACTTCCAGAACACTACACTGCAACCACTACAACATACTTCCAGACGCCGCCCTACAACCACTACAATCTACTTCCAGAACCCTACCCAGCAATCACTACAATCTACTTCCAGAACATTGCACTGCAATCACTACAATCTACTTCCAGAACACTGCACTGCTAACACTACATTCTACTTCCAGAACACTGCACTGCAACCACTACAATCTACATCCAGAACACTGCACACCAACCACTACAATCTACTTCCAGAACACCGCCCAGAAACCACTACAATCTACTTCCAGATCACCGCCCAGAAACCACTACAATCTACTTCCAGAACACCACCCAGCAACCACTACAATCTACTTCCAGAACACCACCCAGAAACCACTACAATCTAGTTCCAGAACACTACTCTGCAACCACTACAATCTACTTCCAGAACACCACCCAGCAACCACTATAATCTACTTCCAGAACACCATCCAGCAACCACTACAATCAACTTCCAGAACACCATACAGCAACCACTACAATCTACTTCCAGAACACCACCAAGCAACCACGACAATCTACTTCCAGAACACCATCCAGCAACCACTACAATCTACTTCCAGAACACCATCCAGCAACCTCTACAATCTACTTCCAGAACACCACCCAGCAACCACTACAATCTACTTCCAGAACACCACCCAGCAACCACTACAATCTACTTCCAGAACACTACCCAGCAACTACTACAATCTACTTCCAGAACACTGCACTACAATCTATTTCCAGAACACCACACAGAAACCACTACAATCTACTTCCAGAACACCACCCAGCAACCACTACAATTCCAGAACATCACCCAGAAACCACTACAATCTACTTCCAGAACACCACCCCGCAACCACTACAATCTACTTCCAGAACACAACCCAGCAACTGCTACAAACTACTTCCAGAACACCACACAGCAAACCACTACAATCTACTTCCAGAACACCACCCAGCAACTGCTACAAACTAGTTCCAGAACACCACCCAGCAACCACTACAATATACTTCCAGAACACCATCCAACAACCACTACAATCTACTTCCAGAACACCATCCAGCAACCACTACAGTCTACTTCCAGAACACCACCCAGCAACTGCTACAAACTACTTCCAGAACACCACACTACAACCACTACAATCTACTTCCAGAACACCACACTACAACCACTACAATCTACTTCCAGACCACCCAGCAACCACTACAATCTACTTCCAGAACACCACCCAGCAACCACTACAATCTACTTCCAGAACACTGCACTGCAACCACTACAATCTATTTCCAGAACACCACCCAGAAACCACTACAATCTACTTCCAGAACACAACACTGCAACCACTACAATCTACTTCCAGAACTCCACCCAGCAACCACTAAAATCTACTTCCAGAACACTACACTGCAACCACTACAATATACTTCGAGACGCCGCCCTACAACCACTACAATCTACTTCCAGAACACCGCCCAGCAACCACTACAATCTACTTCCAGAACACAACCCAGCAACCACTACAATCTACTTCCAGAACACTACACTGCAAGCTCTACAATATACTTCCAGACGCCACCCTACAACCACTACAATCTACTTCCAGAACACCACCCAGAAACCACTACAAACTACTTCCAGAACACCAACCAGCAACCACTATAATCTACTTCCAGAACACCATCCAGCAACCACTACAATCTACTTCCAGAACACCACCCAGCAACGACTGCAATCTACTTCCAGAACACCACCCAGCAACCACTACAATCTACTTCCAGAACACCACACTGCAACCACTTCAATCTACTTCCAGAACACCACACTGCAACCACTACAATCTACTTCCAGAACACCACACTGCAACCACTACAATCTAATTCTAGAACACTGCACTGCAACCACTACAATCTACTTCCAGAACACTGCACTGCAACCACTACAATCTACTTCCAGAACACCACCCAGCAACCACTACAATCTACTTCCAGAACACCACCCAGCAACTACTACAATCTGCTTCCAGATGCCGACCTACAATCACTACATTCTACTTCCAGGACACTAACGTACAACCACTACAAGCTACTTCCAAAACACTGCACTACTAACACTACAATCTACTTCCAGAACACTGCACTGCAACCACTACAATCTACTTCCAGAACACTGCACTGCTAACACTACATTCTACTTCCAGAACACTGCACTGCAACCACTACAATCTACTTCAAGAACACCACCCAGCAACCACTACAATCTACTTCCAGAACACTGCACTGCAACCACTACAATCTACTTCCAGAACACCGCCCAGAAACCACTACAATCTACTTCCAGAACACCACCCCGAAACCACTACAATCTACTTCCAGAACACCACCCAGAAACCACTACAATCTACTTCCAGAACACCACACTGCAACCACTACAATCTACTTCCAGAACACCACCCAGCAACCACTATACTTCCAGAACACCATCCAGCAACCACTACAATCAACTTCCAGAACACCACACAGCAACCACTACAATCTACTTCCAGAACACCACCAAGCAACCACTACAATCTACTTCCAGAACACCACCCAGCAACCACTACAATCTACTTCCAGAACACTACACTGCAACCACTACAACATACTTCCAGACGCCGCCCTAGAACCACTACAATCTACTTCCAGAACACCACCCAGCAATCACTACAATCTACTTCCAGAACATTGCACTGCAACCACTACAATTTACTTCCAGAACACTGGACTGCAACCACTACAATCTACTTCCACAACACTGCACTGCAACCACTACAATCTACTTCCAGAACACTGCACTGCTAACACTACATTCTACTTCCAGAACACTGCACTGCAACCACTACAATCTACTTCCAGAACACTGCACACCAACCACTACAATCTACTTCCAGAACACCATCCAGCAACCACTACAATCAACTTCCAGAAC
The DNA here is from genome assembly GCA_031769625.1 of Taudactylus pleione. Classification (NCBI taxonomy): domain Eukaryota; kingdom Metazoa; phylum Chordata; class Amphibia; order Anura; family Myobatrachidae; genus Taudactylus; species Taudactylus pleione. Next base: position 3,264,934 of record JAUIMM010000139.1, on the reverse strand, counting down.
ACCATACAGCAACCACTACAATCTACTTCCAGAACACCACCAAGCAACCACGACAATCTACTTCCAGAACACCATCCAGCAACCACTACAATCTACTTCCAGAACACTGCTCTGCTAACACTACATTCTACTTCCAGAACACCACCCAGCAACCACTATAATCTACTTCCAGAACACCATCCAGCAACCACTACAATCAACTTCCAGAACACCATACAGCAACCACTACAATCTACTTCCAGAACACCACCAAGCAACCACGACAATCTACTTCCAGAACACCATCCAGCAACCACTACAATCTACTTCCAGAACACTATCCAGCAACCACTACAATCTACTTCCAGAACACCACCCAGCAACCACTACAATCTACTTCCAGAACACCACCCAGCAACCACTACAATCTACTTCCAGAACACCACCTAGCAACCACTACAATCTACTTCCAGAACACTACCCAGCAACTACTACAATCTACTTCCAGAACACAGCACTACAATCTATTTCCAGAACACCACACAGAAACCACTACAATCTACTTCCAGAACACCACCCAGCAACCACTACAATTCCAGAACACCACCCAGAAACCACTACAATCTACTTCCAGAACACCAGCCAGCAACCACTACAATCTACTTCCAGAACACCAGCCAGCAACCACTACAATCTACTTCCAGAAAACCACCCAGCAACCACTACAATCTACTTCCAGAACACTACACTGCAACCACTACAATATACTTCCAGACGCCGCCCTACAACCACTACAATCTACTTCCAGAACACCACCCAACAACCACTACAAGCTACTTCCAGAACACCGTCCAGCAACCACTACAATCTCTACTTCCAGAACACCGCCCACCAACCACTACAATCTACTTCCAGAACACCACTCAGTAACAGCTACAAACTACTTCCAGAACACCACACAGCAAACCACTACAATCTACTTCCAGAACACTGCACTGCAACCACTACAATCTATTTCCAGAACACCACCCAGAAACCACTACAATCTTCTTCCAGAACACCACCCAGCAACCACTACAATTCCAGAACACCACCCAGAAACCACTACAATCTACTTCCAGAACACCACCCAGCAACCACTACAATCTACTTCCAGAACACCACCCAGCAACCACTACAATCTACATCCAGAACACTACAATGCAACCACTACAATATACTTCCAGACGCTGCCCTACAACCACTACAATCTACTTCCAGAACACCACCCAGCAACCACTACAATATACTTCCAGAACACCATCCAGCAACCACTACAATCTACTTCCAGAACACCACCCAGCAACCACTACAATCTACATCCAGAACACTACACTGCAACCACTACAATATACTTCCAGACGCCGCCCTACAACCACTACAATCTACTTCCAGAACACCACCCAGCACCCACTACAATATACTTCCAGAACACCATCCAGCAACCACTACAATCTACTTCCAGAAAACCATCCAGCAATCACTACAATCTACTTCCAGAACACTGCCCAGCAACCACTACAATCTATTTCAAGAACACCACTCAGCAACTGCTACAAACTACTTCCAGAACACCACACTGCAACCACTACAATCTACTTCTAGAACACCACCCAGCAACCACTACAATCCTCTTCCAGAACACTGCCCAGCAACCACTACAATCTACTTCCAGAACACCACCCAGCAACCACTACAATCTACTTCCAGAACACCACCCAGCAACTACTACAATCTGCTTCCAGAAGCCGACCTACAATCACTACATTCGACTTCCAGGACACTAACAGACAACCACTACAAGCTACTTCCAGAACACTGCACTGCAACCACTACAATCTACTTCCAGAACACTGCACTGCTAACACTACATTCTACTTCCAGAACACTGCACTGCAACCACTACAATCTACTTCCAGAACACCACCCAGCAACCACTACAATCTACTTCCAGAACACTGCACTGCAACCACTACAATCTACTTCCAGAACACCGCCCAGAAACCACTACAATCAACTTCCAGAACACCACCCAGAAACCACTACAATCTACTTCCAGAACACCACACTGCAACCACTACAATCTACTTCCAGATCACCACACAGCAACCACTACAATCTACTTCCAGAACACTACACTGCACCCACTACAACATACTTCCAGACGCCGCCCTACAACCACTACAATCTACTTCCAGAACCCTACCCAGCAATCACTACAATCTACTTCCAGAACATTGCACTGCAACCACTATAATTTTCTTCCAGAACACTGGACTGCAACCACTACAATCTACTTCCAGAACACTGCACTGCAATCACTACAATCTACTTCCAGAACACTGCACTGCTAACACTACATTCTAGTTCCAGAACACTGCACTGCAACCACTACAATCTACCTCCAGAACACTGCACACCAACCACTACAATCTACTTCCAGAACACCGCCCAGAAACCACTACAATCTACTTCCAGATCACCACCCAGAAACCACTACAATCTACTTCCAGAACACCACCCAGCAACCACTACAATCTGCTTCCAGAACCCCACCCAGAAACCACTACAATCAACTTCCAGAACACCATACAGCAACCACTACAATCTACTTCCAGAACACCACCAAGCAACCACGACAATCTACTTCCAGAACACCATCCAGCAACCACTACAATCTACTTCCAGAACACCATCCAGCAACCACTACAATCTACTTCCAGAACACCACCCAGCAACCACTACAATCTACTTCCAGAACACCACCCAGCAACCACAACAATCTACTTCCAGAACACCACCCAGCAACCACTACAATCTACTTCCAGAACACTACCCAGCAAATACTACAATCTACTTCCAGAACACTGCACTACAATCTATTTCCAGAACACCACACAGAAACCACTACAATCTACTTCCAGAACACCACACAGCAACCACTACAATTCCAGAACACCACCCAGAAACCACTACAATCTACTTCCAGAACACCAGCCAGCAACCACTACAATCTACTTCCAGAACACCACCCAGCAACCACTACAATCTACTTCCAGAACACCACCCAGCAACCACTACAATCTACTTCCAGAACACTACACTGCAACCACTACAATATACTTCCAGATGCCGCCCTACAACCACTACAATCTACTTCCAGAACACCACCCAACAACCACTACAATCTACTTCCAGAACACCGCCCATTAACCACTATAATCTACTTCCAGAACACCGCCCACCAACCACTACAATCTACTTCCAGAACAGCACTCAGTAACAGCTACAAACTACTTCCAGAACACCACACAGCAAACCACTACAATCTACTTCCAGAACACCACCCAGCAACTGCTACGAACTAGTTCCAGAACACCACCCAGCAACCACTACAATATACTTCCAGAACACCATCCAGCAACCACTACAATCTACTTCCAGAACACCATCCAGCAACCACTACAAACTACTTCCAGAACACCACCCAGCAACTGCTACAAACTACTTCCAGCACACCACACTACAACCACTACAATCTACTTCCAGACCACACAGCAACCACTACAATCTACTTCCAGAACACCACCCAGCAACCACTACAATCTGCTTCCAGAACACTGCACTGCAACAACTACAATCTATTTCCAGAACACCACCTGGAAACCACTACAATCTACTTCCAGAACACAACACTGCAACCACTACAATCTACTTCCAGAACTCCACCCAGCAAACACTAAAATCTACTTCCAGAACACTACACTGCAACCACTACAATATAATTCCAGACGCCGCCCTACAACCACTACAATCTACTTCCAGAACACCGCCCTGCAACCACTACAATCTACTTCCAGAACACCACCCAGCAACCACTACAATCTACTTCCAGAACACTACACTGCAAGCACAACAATATACTTCCAGACGCCACCCTACAACCACTACAATCTACTTCCAGAACACCACCCAGAAACCACTACAATCTACTTCCAGAACACTGCACTGCAACCACTACAATCTACTTCCAGAACACCGCCCAGAAACCACTCCAATATACTGGCAGAACACCATCCAGCAACCACTACAATCTACTTCCAGAACACCACCCAGCAACCACTACAATCTACATCCAGAACACTACACTGCAACCACTACGATATACTTCCAGACGCCGCCCTACAACCACTACAATCTTCTTCCAGAACACCACCCAGCAACCACTACAATATACTTCCAGAACACCATCCAGCAACCACTACAATCTACTTCCAGAACACCATCCAGCAACCACTACAATCTACTTCCAAAACACCGCCCAGCAACCACTACAATCTACTTCAAGAACACCACTCAGCAACAGCTACAAACTACTTCCAGAACACCACACTGCAACCACTACAATCTACTTCCAGAACACCACCCAGCAACCACTACAATCCTCTTCCAGAACACTGCCCAGCAACCACTACAATCTACTTCCAGAACACCACCCAGCAACCACTACAATCTACTTCCAGAACACCACCCAGCAACTACTACAATCTGCTTCCAGATGCCGACCTACAATCACTACATTCTACTTCCAGGACACTAACGTACAACCACTACAAGCTACTTCCAGAACACTGCACTGCAACCACTACAATCTACTTCCAGAACACTGCACTGCTAACACTACATTCTACTTCCAGAACACTGAACTGCAACCACTACAATCTACTTCCAGAACACCACCCAGCAACCACTACAATCTACTTCCAAAACACTGCACTGCAACCTCTACAATCTACTTCCAGAACACCGCCCAGAAACCACTACAACATACTTCAAGAACACCACCCAGAAACCACTTCAATCTATTTCCAGAACACCACACTAGAACCACTACAATCTACTTCCAGATCACCACACAGCAACCACTACAATCTACTTCCAGAACACTACACTGCAACCACTACAACATACTTCCAGACGCCGCCCTACAACCACTACAACCTACTTCCAGAACACCACCCAGCAATCACTACAATCTACTTCCAGAACATTGCACTGCAACTACTACAATTTACTTCCAGAACACTGGACTGCAACCACTACAATCTACTTCCAGAACACTGCACTGCAATCACTACAATCTACTTCCAGAACACTGCACTGCTAACACTACATTCTACTTCCAGAACACTAAACTGCAACCACTACAATCTACTTCCAGAACACTGCACACCAACCACTACAATCTACTTCCAGAACACCACCCAGAAACCACTACAATCTACTTCCAGATCACCACCCAGAAACCACTACAATCTACTTCCAGAACACCACCCAGCAACCACTACAATCTACTTCCCGAACACCACCCAGAAACCACTACAATCTAGTTCCAGAACACCACACTGCAACCACTACAATCTACTTCCAGAACACCACCCAGCAACCACTATACTTCCAGAACACCATCCAGCAACCACTACAATCAACTTCCAGAACACCACACAGCAACCACTACAATCTACTTCCAGAACACCACCAAGCAACCACTACAATCTACTACCAGAACACTACCCAGCAACTACTACAATCTACATCCAGAACACTACACTGCAACCACTACAACATACTTCCAGACGCCGCCCTACAACCACTACAATCTACTTCCAGAACACCACCCAGCAATCACTACAATCTACATCCAGAACATTGCACTTCAACCACTACAATTTACTTCCAGAACACTGGACTGCAACAACTACAATCTACTTCCAGAACACTGCACTGCAATCACTACAATCTACTTCCAGAACACTGCACTGCTAACACTACATTCTACTTCCAGAACACTGCACTGCAACCACTACAATCTACGTCCAGAACACTGCACACCAACCACTACAATCTACTACAGAACACCGCCCAGAAACCACTACAATCTACTTCCAGATCACCACCCAGAAACGACTACAATCTACTTCCAGAACACCACCCAGCAACCACTACAATCTACTTCCAGAACACCACCCAGAAACCACTACAATCTAGTTCCAGAACACCACTCTGCAACCACTACAATCTACTTCCAGAACACCACCCAGCAACCACTATAATCTACTTCTAGAACACCATCCAGCAACCACTACAATCAACTTCCAGAACACCTTACAGAAACCACTACAATCTACTTCCAGAACACCACCAAGCAACCACGACAATCTACTTCCAGAACACCATCCAGCAACCACTACAATCTACGTCCAGAACACCATCCAGCAACCACTACAATCTACTTCCAGAACACTGCACACCAACCACTACAATCTACTTCCAGAACACAGGCCAGCAACCACTACAATCTTCTTCCAGAACACCGCCCACCAACCACTACAATCTACTTCCAGAACACCACTCAGTAACAGCTACAAACTACTTCCAGAACACCACACAGCAAACCACTACAATCTACTTCCAGAACACTGCACTGCAACCACTACAATCTATTTCCAGAACACCACCCAGAAACCACTACAATCTACTTCCAGAACACCACCCAGCAACCACTACAATTCCAGAACAAAACCCAGAAACCACTACAATCTACTTCCAGAACACCACCCAGCAACCACTACAATCTACTTCCAGAACACTACACTGCAACCACTACAATATACTTCCAGACGCCGCCCTACAACCACTACAATCTACTTCCAGAACACCACCCAGCAACCACTACAATCTACTTCCAGAACACCATCCAGCAACCTCTACAATCTACTTCAAGAACACCGCCCAGCAACCACTACAATCTACTTCAAGAACACCACTCAGCAACAGCTACAAACTACTTCCAGAATACCACACTGCAACCACTACAATCTACTTCTAGAACACCACCCAGCAACCACTACAATCCTCTTCCAGAACACTGCCCAGCAACCACTACAATCTATTTCCAGAACACCACCCAGCAACCACTACAATCTACTTCCAGAACACCACCCAGCAACTACTACAATCTGCTTCCAGATGCCGACCTACAATCACTACATTCTACTTCCAGGACACTAACGTACAACCACTACAAGCTACTTCCAGAACACTGCACTGCAACCACTACAATCTACTTCCAGTACACTGCACTGCTAACACTACATTCTACTTCCAGAACACTGCACTGCAACCACTACAATCTACTTCCAGAACACCACCCAGCAACCACTACAATCTACTTCCAGAACACTGCACTGCAACCACTACAATCTACTTCCAGAACACCGCCCAGAAACAACTACAATCTACTTCCAGAACACCACCCAGGAACCACTACAATCGACTTCCAGAACACCACCCAGAAACCACTACAATCTACTTCCAGAACACCACACTGCAACCACTACAATCTACTTCCAGAACACCACCCAGCAACCACTATACTTCCAGAACACCACCCAGCAACCACTATACTTCCAGAACACCATCCAGCAACCACTACAATCAACTTCCAGAACACCACACAGCAACCACTACAATCTACTTCCAGAACACCACCAAGCAACCACTACACTCTACTTCCAGAACACCACCCAGCAACCACTACAATCTACTTCCAGAACACTACACTGCAACCACTACAACATACTTCCAGACGCCACCCTACAACCACTACAATCTACTTCCAGAACCCTACCCAGCAATCACTACAATCTACTTCCAGAACATTGCACTGCAACCACTACAATTTACTTCCAGAACACTGGACTGCAACCACTACAATCTACTTCCAGAACACTGCACTGCAATCACTACAATCTACTTCCAGAACACTGCACTGAAAACACTACATTCTACTTCCAGAACACTGCACTGCAACCACTACAGTCTACTTCCAGAACACTGCACACCAACCACTACAATCTACTTCCAGAACACCGCCCAGAAACCACTACAATCTACTTCCAGATCACCACCCAGAAACCACTACAATCTACTTCCAGAACACCACCCAGCAACCACTACAATCTACTTCCAGAACACCACCCAGAAACCACTACAATCTAGTTCCAGAACACCACTCTGCAACCACTACAATCTAGTTCCAGAACACCACCCAGCAACCACTATAATCTACTTCCAGAACACCATCCAGCAACCACTACAATCAACTTCCAGAACACCATACAGCAACCACTACAATCTACTTCCAGAACACCACCAAGCAACCACGACAATCTACTTCCAGAACACCATCCAGCAACCACTACAATCTACTTCCAGAACACCATCCAGCAACCACTACAATCTACTTCCAGAACACCACCCAGCAACCACTACAATCTACTTCCAGAACACCACCCAGCAACCACAACAATCTACTTCCAGAACACCACCCAGCAACTACTACAATCTACTTCCAGAACACTGCACTACATTCTATTTCCAGAACACCACACAGAAACCACTACAATCCACTTCCAGAACACCACCCAGCAACCACTACAATCTACTTCCAGAACACCACCCAGCAACCACAACAATCTACTTCCAGAACACTACCCAGCAACTACTACAATCTACTTCCAGAACACTGCACTGCAATCTATTTCCAGAACACCACACAGAAACCACTACAATCCACTTCCAGAACACCACCCAGCAACCACTACAATTCCAGAACACCACCCAGAAACCACTACAATCTACTTCCAGAACACCAGCCAGCAACCACAACAATCTACTTCCAGAACACCACCCAGCAACCACTAAAATCTACTTCCAGAACACTACACTGCAACCACTACAATATACTTCCAGATGCCGCCCTACAACCACTACAATCTACTTCCAGAACACCACCCAACAACCACTACAATCTACTTCCAGAACACCGCCCATTAACCACTATAATCTACTTCCAGAACACCGCCCACCAACCACTACAATCTACTTCCAGAACACCACTCAGTAACAGCTACAAACTACTTCCAGAACACCACACAGCAAACCACTACAATCTACTTCCAGAACACCACCCAGCAACTGCTACGAACTAGTTCCAGAACACCACCCAGCAACCACTACAATATACTTCCAGAACACCATCCAGCAACCACTACAATCTACTTCCAGAACACCATCCAGCAACCACTACAATCTACTTCCAGAACACCACCCAGCAACTGCTACAAACTACTTCCAGAACACCACACTACAACCACTACAATCTACTTCCAGAACACCACACTACAACCACTACAATCTACTTCCAGACCACCCAGCAACCACTACAATCTACTTCCAGAACACCACCCAGCAACCATTAAAATCTACTTCCAGAACACTGCACTGCAACCACTACAATCTATTTCCAGAACACCACCCAGAAACCACTACAATCTACTTCCAGAACACAACACTGCAACCACTACAATCTACTTCCAGAACTCCACCCAGCAACCACTAAAATCTACTTCCAGAACACTACACTGCAACCACTACAATATACTTCCAGACGCCGCCCTACAACCACTACAATCTACTTCCAGAACACCGCCCAGCAACCACTACAATCTACTTCCAGAACACCACCAAGCAACCACTACAATCTACTTCCAGAACACTACACTGCAAGCACTACAATATACTTCCAGACGCCACCCTACAACCACTACAATCTACTTCCAGAACACCACCCAGAAACCACTACAATCTACTTCCAGAACACCAACCAGCAACCACTATAATCTACTTCCAGAACACCATCCAGCAACCACTACAATCTACTTCCAGAACACCACCCAGCAACCACTACAATCTACTTCCAGAACACCACACTGCAACCACTTCAATCTACTTCCAGAACACCATCCAGCAACCACTACAATCGACTTCCAGAACACTACACTGCAACCACTACAATCTACTTCCAGAAAACCACACTGCAACCACTACAATCTACTTCCAGAACACCACCCAGCAACCACTACAATCTACTTCCAGAACACCACACTGCAACCACTACAATCTAATTCCAGAACACTGCACTGCAACCACTACAATCTACTTCCAGAACACTGCACTGCAACCACTGCAATCTACTTCCAGAACACCACCCAGCAACCACTACAATCTACTTCCAGAACACCACCCAGCATCTACTACAATCTGCTTCCAGATGCCGACCTACAATCACTACATTCTACTTCCAGGACACTAACGTACAACCACTACAAGCTACTTCCAAAACACTGCACTACTAACACTACAATCTACTACCAGAACACTGCACTGCAACCACTACAATCTACTTCCAGAACACTGCACTGCTAACACTACATTCTACTTCCAGAACACTGCACTGCAACCACTACAATCTACTTCCAGAACACCACCCAGCAACCACTACAATCTACTTCCAGAACACTGCACTGCAACCACTACAATCTACTTCCAGAACACCGCCCAGAAACCACTACAATCTACTTCCAGAACACCAACCAGAAACCACTACAATCTACTTCGAGAACACCACCCAGAAAACACTACAATCTACTTCCAGAACACCACACTGCAACCACTACAATCTACTTCCAGAACACCACCCAGCAACCACTATACTTCTAGAACACCATCCAGCAACCACTACAATCAACTTCCAGAAAACCACACAGCAACCACTACAATCTACTTCCAGAACACCACCAAGCAACCACTACAATCTACTTCCAGAACACCACCCAGCAACCACTACAATCTACTTCCAGAACACTACACTGCAACCACTACAACATACTTCCAGACGCCACCCTACAACCACTACAATCTACTTCCAGAACACCACCCAGCAATCACTACAATCTACTTCCAGAACATTGCACTGCAACCACTACAATTTAATTCCAGAACACCGCACTGCAACCACTACAATCTACTTCCAGAACACTGCACTGCTAACACTACATTCTACTTCCAGAACACTGCACTGCAACCACTACAATCTACTTCCAGAACACTGCACACCAACCACTACAATCTACTTCCAGAACACCGCATAGAAACCACTACAATCTAATTCCAGATCACCACCCAGAAACCACTACAATCTACTTCCAGAACACCACCCAGCAACCACTACAATCTACTTCCAGAACACCACCCAGAAAACACTACAATCTAGTTCCAGAACACCACTTTGCAACCACTACAATCTACTTCCAGAACACCACCCAGCAACAACTATAATCTACTTCCAGAACACCATCCAGCAACCACTACAATCAACTTCCAGAACACCATACAGCAACCACTACAATCTACTTCCAGAACACCACACTGCAACCACTTCAATCTACTTCCAGAACACCATCCAGCAACCACTACAATCTACTTCCAGAACACCATCCAGCAACCACTACAATCTACTTCCAGAACACCACCCAGCAACCACTACAATCTACTTCCAGAACACCACCCAGCAACCACTACAATCTACTTCCAGAACACCACCCAGCAACCACTACAATCTACTTCCAGAACACAGCACTACAATCTATTTCCAGAACACCACACAGAAACCACTACAATCTACTTCCAGAACACCACCCAGCAACCACTACAATTCCAGAACACCACCCAGAAACCACTAAAATCTTCTTCCAGAACACCAGCCAGCATCCACTACAATCTACTTCCAGAACACCAGCCAGCAACCACTACAATCTACTTCCAGAACACCACCCAGCAACCACTACAATCTACTTCCAGAACACTACACTGCAACCACTACAATATACTTCCAGACGCCGCCCTACAACCACTACAATCTACTTCCAGAACACCACCCAACAACCACTACAAGCTACTTCTAGAACACCGTCCAGCAACCACTACAATCTACTTCCAGAACACCGCCCACCAACCACTACAATCTACTTCCAGAACACCACCCAGTAACAGCTACAAACTACTTCCAGAACACCACACAGCAAACCACTACAATCTACTTCCAGAACACTGCACTGCAACCACTACAATCTATTTCCAGAACACCACCCAGAAACCACTACAATCTACTTCCAGAACACCACCCAGCAACCACTACAATTCCAGAACACCACCCAGAAACCACTACAATCTACTTCCAGAACACCACCCAGCAACCACTACAATCTACTTCCAGAACACCACCCAGCAACCACTACAATCTACATCCAGAACACTACAATGCAACCACTACAATATACTTCCAGACACCGCCCTACAACCACTACAATCTACGTCCAGAACACCACCCAGCAACCACTACAATATACTTCCAGAACACCATCCAGCAACCACTACAATCTACTTCCAGAACACCACCCAGCAACCACTACAATCTACATCCAGAACACTACACTGCAACCACTACAATCTACTTCCAGAACACCACCCAGAAAACACTACAATCTAGTTCCAGAACACCACTTTGCAACCACTACAATCTACTTCCAGAACACCAGCCAGCAACCACTATAATCTACTTCCAGAACACCATCCAGCAACCACTACAATCTACTTCCAGAACACCACCCAGCAACCACTACAATCTACTTCCAGAACACCACCCAGCAACCACTACAATCTACTTCCAGAACAACACCCAGCAACCACTACAATCTACTTCCAGAACACTACCCAGCAACTACTACAATCTACTTCCAGAACACCAGCCAGCAACCACTACAATCTACTTCCAGAACACCAGCCAGCAACCACTACAATCTACTTCCAGAACACCAGCCAGCAACCACTACAATCTACTTCCAGAACACCAGCCAGCAACTACTACAATCTACTTCCAGAACACCAGCCAGCAACCACTACAATCTACTTCCAGAACACCAGCCAGCAACCACTACAATCTACTTCCAGAACACCAGCCAGCAACTACTACAATCTACTTCCAGAACACCAGCCAGCAACCACTACAATCTACTTCCAGAACACCAGCCAGCAACTACTACAATCTACTTCCAGAACACCAGCCAGCAACCACTACAATCTAATTCCAGAACACCACCCAGCAACCACTAAAATCTACTTCCAGAACACCAGCCAGCAACCACTACAATCTACTTCCAGAACACCAGCCAGCAACCACAACAATCTACTTCCAGAACACCACCCAGCAACCACTACAATCTACTTCCAGAACACTACACTGCAACCACTACAATATACTTCAAACGCCGCCCTACAACCACTACAATCTACTTCCAGAACACCACCCAACAACCACTACAAGCTACTTCCAGAACACCGTCCAGCAACCACTACAATCTACTTCCAGAACACCGCCCACCAACCACTACAATCTACTTCCAGAACACCACTCAGTAACAGCTACAAACTACTTCCAGAACACCACACAGCAAACCACTACAATCTACTTCCAGAACACTGCACTGCAACCACTACAATCTATTTCCAGAACACCACCCAGAAACCACTACAATCTACTTCCAGAACACCACCCAGCAACCACTACAATTACAGAACACCACCCAGAAACCACTACAATCTACTTCGAGAACACCACCCAGCAACCACTACAATCTACTTCCAGAACACCACCCAGCAACCACTACAATCTACAACCAGAATACTACACTGCAACCACTACAATATACTTCCAGACGCCGACCTACAACCACTACAATCTACTTCCAGAACACCACCCAGCAACCACTACAATATACTTCCAGAACACCATCCAGCAACCACTACAATCTACTTCCAGAACACCATCCAGCAACCACTACAATCTACTTCCAGAACACCGCCCAGCAACCACTACAATCTACTTCAAGAACACCACTCAGCAACAGTTACAAACTACTTCCAGAACACCGCACTGCAACCACTACAATCTACTTCTAGAACACCACCCAGCAACCACTACAATCCTCTTCCAGAACACTGCCCAGCAACCACTACAATCTACTTCCAGAACACCACCCAACAACCACTACAATCTACTTCCAGAACACCACCCAGCAACTACTACAATCTGCTTCCAGATGCCGACCTACAATCACTACATTCTACTTCCAGGACACTAACGTTCAACCACTACAAGCTACTTCCAAAACACTGCACTACTAACACTACAATCTACTACCAGAACACTGCACTGCAACCACTACAATCTACTTCCAGAACACTGCACTGCTAACACTACATTCTACTTCCAGAACACTGCACTGCAACCACTACAATCTACTTCCAGAACACCACCCAGCAACCACTACAATCTACTTCCAGAACACTGCACTGCAACCACTACAATCTACTTCCAGAACACCGCCCAGAAACCACTACAATCTACTTCCACAACACCAACCAGAAACCACTACAAACTACTTCCAGAACACCACCCAGAAAACACTACAATCTACTTCCAGAACACCACACTGCAACCACTACAATCTACTTCCAGAACACCACCCAGCAACCACTATACTTCCAGAACACCATCCAGCAACCACTACAATCAACTTCCAGAAAACCACACAGCAACCACTACAATCTACTTCCAGAACACCATACAGCAACCACTACAATCTACTTCCAGAACACCACACTGCAACCACTTCAATCTACTTCCAGAACACCATCCAGCAACCACTACAATCTACTTCCAGAACACCATCCAGCAACCACTACAATCTACTTCCAGAACACCACCCAGCAACCACTACAATCTACTTCCAGAACACCACCCAGCAACCACTACAATCTACTTCCAGAACACCACCCAGCAACCACTACAATCTACTTCCAGAACACCACCCAGCAACCACTACAATCTACTTCCAGAACACAGCACTACAATCTATTTCCAGAACACCACACAGAAACCACTACAATCTACTTCCAGAACACCACCCAGCAACCACTACAATTCCAGAACACCACCCAGAAACCACTAAAATCTTCTTCCAGAACACCAGCCAGCATCCACTACAATCTACTTCCAGAACACCAGCCAGCAACCACTACAATCTACTTCCAGAACACCACCCAGCAACCACTACAATCTACTTCCAGAACACTACACTGCAACCACTACAATATACTTCCAGACGCCGCCCTACAACCACTACAATCTACTTCCAGAACACCACCCAACAACCACTACAAGCTACTTCTAGAACACCGTCCAGCAACCACTACAATCTACTTCCAGAACACCGCCCACCAACCACTACAATCTACTTCCAGAACACCACTCAGTAACAGCTACAAACTACTTCCAGAACACCACACAGCAAACCACTACAATCTACTTCCAGAACACTGCACTGCAACCACTACAATCTATTTCCAGAACACCACCCAGAAACCACTACAATCTACTTCCAGAACACCACCCAGCAACCACTACAATTCCAGAACACCACCCAGAAACCACTACAATCTACTTCCAGAACACCACCCAGCAACCACTACAATCTACTTCCAGAACACCACCCAGCAACCACTACAATCTACATCCAGAACACTACAATGCAACCACTACAATATACTTCCAGACACCGCCCTACAACCACTACAATCTACGTCCAGAACACCACCCAGCAACCACTACAATATACTTCCAGAACACCATCCAGCAACCACTACAATCTACTTCCAGAACACCACCCAGCAACCACTACAATCTACATCCAGAACACTACACTGCAACCACTACAATCTACTTCCAGAACACCACCCAGAAAACACTACAATCTAGTTCCAGAACACCACTTTGCAACCACTACAATCTACTTCCAGAACACCAGCCAGCAACCACTATAATCTACTTCCAGAACACCATCCAGCAACCACTACAATCTACTTCCAGAACACCACCCAGCAACCACTACAATCTACTTCCAGAACACCACCCAGCAACCACTACAATCTACTTCCAGAACAACACCCAGCAACCACTACAATCTACTTCCAGAACACTACCCAGCAACTACTACAATCTACTTCCAGAACACCAGCCAGCAACCACTACAATCTACTTCCAGAACACCAGCCAGCAACCACTACAATCTACTTCCAGAACACCAGCCAGCAACCACTACAATCTACTTCCAGAACACCAGCCAGCAACTACTACAATCTACTTCCAGAACACCAGCCAGCAACCACTACAATCTACTTCCAGAACACCAGCCAGCAACCACTACAATCTACTTCCAGAACACCAGCCAGCAACTACTACAATCTACTTCCAGAACACCAGCCAGCAACCACTACAATCTACTTCCAGAACACCAGCCAGCAACTACTACAATCTACTTCCAGAACACCAGCCAGCAACTACTACAATCTAATTCCAGAACACCACCCAGCAACCACTAAAATCTACTTCCAGAACACCAGCCAGCAACCACTACAATCTACTTCCAGAACACCAGCCAGCAACCACTACAATCTACTTCCAGAACACCACCCAGCAACCACTACAATCTACTTCCAGAACACTACACTGCAACCACTACAATATACTTCCAAACGCCGCCCTACAACCACTACAATCTACTTCCAGAACACCACCCAACAACCACTACAAGCTACTTCCAGAACACCGTCCAGCAACCACTACAATCTACTTCCAGAACACCGCCCACCAACCACTACAATCTACTTCCAGAACACCACTCAGTAACAGCTACAAACTACTTCCAGAACACCACACAGCAAACCACTACAATCTACTTCCAGAACACTGCACTGCAACCACTACAATCTATTTCCAGAACACCACCCAGAATCCACTACAATCTACTTCCAGAACACCACCCAGCAACCACTACAATTACAGAACACCACCCAGAAACCACTACAATCTACTTCGAGAACACCACCCAGCAACCACTACAATCTACTTCCAGAACACCACCCAGCAACCACTACAATCTACATCCAGAATACTACACTGCAACCACTACAATATACTTCCAGACGCCGACCTACAACCACTACAATCTACTTCCAGAACACCACCCAGCAACCACTACAATATACTTCCAGAACACCATCCAGCAACCACTACAATCTACTTCCAGAACACCATCCAGCAACCACTACAATCTACTTCCAGAACACCGCCCAGCAACCACTACAATCTACTTCAAGAACACCACTCAGCAACAGCTACAAACTACTTCCAGAACACCACACTGCAACCACTACAATCTACTTCTAGAACACCACCCAGCAACCACTACAATCCTCTTCCAGAACACTGCCCAGCAACCACTACAATCTACTTCCAGAACACCACCCAACAACCACTACAATCTACTTCCAGAACACCACCCAGCAACTACTACAATCTGCTTCCAGATGCCGACCTACAATCACTACATTCTACTTCCAGGACACTAACGTACAACCACTACAAGCTACTTCCAGAAACTGCACTGCAACCACTACAATCTACTTCCAGAACACTGCACTGCTAACACTACATTCTACTTCCAGAACACTGCACTGCAACCACTACAATCTACTTCCAGAACACCACCCAGCAACCACTACAATCTACTTCCAGAACACTGCACTGCAACCACTACAATCTACTTCCAGAACACCGCCCAGAAACCACTACAATCTACTTCCAGAACACCACCCAGAAACCACTACAATCTACTTCCAGAACACCACACTGCAACCACTACAATCTACTTCCAGATCACCACACAGCAACCACTACAATCTACTTCCAGAACACTACACTGCAACCACTACAACATACTTCCAGACGCCGCCCTACAACCTCTACAATCTACTTCCAGAACAACACCCAGCAATCACTATAATCTACTTCCAGAACATTGCACTGCAACCACTACAATTTACTTCCAGAACACTGGACTGCAACCACTACAATCTACTTCCAGAACACTGCACTGCAATCACTACAATCTACTTCCAGAACACTGCACTGCTAACACTACATTCTACTTCCAGAACACTAAACTGCATCCACTACAATCTACTTCCAGAACACTGCACACCAACCACTACAATCTAGTTCCAGAACACCACACTGCAACCACTACAATCTACTTCCAGAACACCACCCAGCAACCACTATACTTTCAGAACACCATCCAGCAACCACTACAATCAACTTCCAGAACACCACACAGCAACCACTACAATCTACTTCCAGAACACCACCAAGCAACCACTACAATCTACTTCCAGAACACTACCCAGCAACTACTACAATCTACTTCCAGAACACTACACTGCAACCACTACAACATACTTCCAGACGCCGCCCTACAACCACTACAATCTACTTCCAGAACACCACCCAGCAATCACTACAATCTACATCCAGAACATTGCACTGCAACCACTACAATTTACTTCCAGAACACTGGACTGCAACAACTACAATCTACTTCCAGAACACTGCACTGCAATCACTACAATCTACTTCCAGAACACTGCACTGCTAACACTACATTCTACTTCCAGAACACTGCACTGCAACCACTACAATCTACTTCCAGAACACTGCACACCAACCACTACAATCTACTTCCAGAACACCGCCCAGAAACCACTACAATCTACTTCCAGATCACCACCCAGAAACCACTACAATCTACTTCCAGAACACCACCCAGCAACCACTACAATCTACTTCCAGAACACCACCCAGAAACCACTACAATCTACTTCCAGAACACCACTCTGCAACCACTACAATCTATTTCCAGAACACCACCCAGCAACCACTATAATCTACTTCCAGAACACCATCCAGCAACCACTACAATCAACTTCCAGAACACCTTACAGCAACCACTACAATCTACTTCCAGAACACCACCAAGCAACCACGACAATCTACTTCCAGAACACCATCCAGCAACCACTACAATCTACTTCCAGAACTCCGCCCAGCAACGACTACAATCTACTTCCAGAACACCAGCCAACAACCACTACAATCTTCTTCCTGAACACCGCCCAGCAACGACTACAATCTACTTCCAGAACACCGCCCACCAACCACTACAATCTACTTCCAGAACACCACTCAGTAACAGCTACAAACTACTTCCAGAACACCACACAGCAAACCACTACAATCTACTTCCAGAACACCGCCCAGAAACCACTACAATCTACTTCCAGAACACCACCCAGAAACCACTACAATCTACTTCCAGAACACCACCCAGCAATCACTACAATCTATTTCCAGAACAGTGCACTGCAACCACTACAATTTACTTCCAGAACACTGGACTGCAACCACTACAATCTACTTCCACAACACTGCACTGCAACCACTACAATCTACTTCCAGAACACTGCACTGCTAACACTACATTCTACTTCCAGAACACTGCACTGCAACCACTACAATCTACTTCCAGAACACTGCACACCAACCACTACAATCTACTTCCAGAACACCGCCCAGAAACCACTAAAATCTACTTCCAGATAACCACCCAGAAACCACTACAATCTACTTCCAGAACACCACCCAGCAACCACTAAAATCTACTTCCAGAACACCACCCAGAAACCACTACAATCTAGTTCCAGAACACCACTCTGCAACCACTACAATCTACTTCCAGAACACCACCCAGCAACCACTACAATCTACTTCCAGAACACCACCCAGCAACCACTACAATCTACTTCCAGAACACCACCCAGCAACCACTACAATCTACTTCCAGAACACCACCCAGCAACCACTACAATCTACTTCCAGAACACTACCCAGCAACTACTACAATCTACTTCCAGAACACAGCACTACAATCTATTTCCAGAACACCACACAGAAACCACTACAATCTACTTCCAGAACACCAGCCAGCAACCACTACAATCTACTTCCAGAACACCAGCCAGCAACCACTACAATCTACTTCCAGAACACCACCCAGCAACCACTACAATCTACTTCCAGAACACTACACTGCAACCACTACAATATACTTCCAGACGCCGCCCTACAACCACTACAATCTACTTCCAGAACACCACCCAACAACCACTACAAGCTACTTCCAGAACACCGTCCAGCAACCACTACAATCTACTTCCAGAACACCGCCCACCAACCACTACAATCTACATCCAGAACACCACTCAGTAACAGCTACAAACTACTTCCAGAACACCACACAGCAAACCACTACAATCTACTTCCAGAACACTGCACTGCAACCACTACAATCTATTTCCAGAAAACTGCACTGCAATCACTACAATCTACTTCCAGAACACTGCACTGCTAACACTACATTCTACTTCCAGAACACTAAACTGCAACCACTACAATCTACTTCCAGAACACTGCACACCAACCACTACAATCTACTTCCAGAACACCGCCCAGAAACCACTACAATCTACTTCCAGATCACCACCCAGAAACCACTACAATCTACTTCCAGAACACCACCCAGCAACCACTACAATCTACTTCCAGAACACCACCCAGAAACCACTACAATCTAGTTCCAGAACACCACTCTGCAACCACTACAATCTACTTCCAGAACACCACCCAGCAAACACTATAATCTACTTCCAGAACACCATCCAGCAACCACTACAATCAACTTCCAGAACACCATACAGCAACCACTACAATCTACTTCCAGAACACCACCAAGCAACCATGACAATCTACTTCCAGAACACCATTCAGCAACCACTACAATCTACTTCCAGAACACCATCCAGCAACCACTACAATCTACTTCCAGAACACCACCCAGCAACCACTACAATCTACATCCAGAACACCCAGCAACCACTACAATCTACTTCCAGAACACCACCCAGCAACCACTACAATCTACTTCCAGAACACTACCCAGCAACTACTACAATCTACTTCCAGAACACAGCACTGCAATCTATTTCCAGAACACCACACAGAAACCACTACAATCTACTTCCAGAACACCACCCAGCAACCACTACAATTCCAGAACACCACCAAGAAACCACTACAATCTACTTCCAGAACACCAGCCAGCAACCACTACAATCTACTTCCAGAACACCAGCCAGCAACCACTACAATCTACTTCCAGAACACCACCCAGCAACCACTACAATCTACTTCCAGAACACTACACTGCAAGAACTACAATATACTTCCAGACGCCGCCCTACAACCACTACAATCTACTTCCAGAACACCACCCAACAACCACTACAAGCTACTTCCAGAACACCGTCCAGCAACCACTACAATCTACTTCCAGAACACCGCCCACAACCACTACAATCTACTTCCAGAACACCACTCAGTAACAGCTACAAACTACTTCCAGAACACCACACAGCAAACCACTACAATCTACTTCCAGAACACTGCACTGCAACTACTACAATCTATTTCCAGAACACCACCCAGAAACCACTACAATCTACTTCCAGAACACCACCCAGCAACCACTACAATTCCAGAACACCACCCAGAAACCACTACAATCTACTTCCAGAACACCACCCAGCAACCACTACAATCTACTTCCAGAACACCACCCAGCAACCACTACAATCTACATCAAGAACACTACACTGCAACCACTACAATATACTTCCAGACGCCGCCCTACAACCACTACAATCTACATCCAGAACACCACCCAGCAACCACTACAATATACTTCCAGAACACCATCCAGCAACCACTACAATCTACTTCCAGAACACCATCCAGCAACCACTACAATCTACTTCCAGAACACCGCCCAGCAACCACTACAATCTACTCCAAGAACACCACTCAGCAACAGCTACAAACTACTTCCAGAACACCACACTGCAACCACTACAATCTACTTCTAGAACACCACCCAGCAACCACTACAATCCTCTTCCAGAACACTGCCCAGCAACCACTACAATCTACTTCCAGAACACCACCCAGCAACCACTACATTCTACTTCCAGAACACCACCCAGCAACTACTAAAATCTGCTTCCAGATGCCGACCTACAATCACTACATTCTACTTCCAGGACACTAACGTACAACCACTACAAGCAACTTCAAGAACACTGCACTGCAACCACTACAATCTACTTCCAGAACACTGCACTGCTAACACTACATTCTACTTCCAGAACACTGCACTGCAACCACTACAATCTACTTCCAGAACACCACCCAGCAACCACTACAATCTACTTCCAGAACACTGCACTGCAACCACTACAATCTACTTCCAGAACATCGCCCAGAAACCACTACAATCTACTTCCAGAACACCACCCAGAAACCACTACAATCTACTTCCAGAACACCACACTGCAACCACTACAATCTACTTCCAGATCACCACACAGCAACCACTACAATCTACCAGAACACTACACTGCAACCACTACAACATACTTCCAGACGCCGCCCTACAACCACTACAATCTACTTCCAGAACACCACCCAGCAATCACTACAATCTACTTCCAGAACATTGCACTGCAACCACTACAATTTAGTTCCAGAACACTGGACTGCAACCACTACAATCTACTTCCAGAAAACTGCACTGCAATCACTACAATCTACTTCCAGAACACTGCACTGCTAACACTACATTCTACTTCCAGAACACTAAAATGCAACCACTACAATCTACTTCCAGAACACTGTACACCAACCACTACAATCTACTTCCAGAACACCGCCCAGAAACCACTACAATCTACTTCCAGATCAACACCCAGAAACCACTACAATCTACTTCCAGAACACCACCCAGAAACCACTACAATCTACTTCCAGAACACCACCCAGAAACCACTACAATCTAGTTCCAAAACACCACTCTGCAACCACTACAATCTACTTCCAGAACACCACCCAGCAACCACTATAATCTACTTCCAGAACACCATCCAGCAACCACTACAATCAATTTCCAGAACACCTTACAGCAACCACTACAATCCACTTCCAGAACACCACCAAGCAACCACGACAATCTACTTCCAGAACACCATCCAGCAACCACTACAATCTACTTCCAGAACACCACCCAGCAACCACTACAATCTACTTCCAGAACACCACCCAGCAACCACTACAGTCTACTTCCAGAACACCACCCAGCAACCACTACAATCTACTTCCAGAACACCACCCAGCAACCACTACAATCTACTTCCAGAACACTACCCAGCAAATACTACAATCTACTTCCAGAACACTGCACTACAATCTATTTCCAGAACACCACAAAGAAACCACTACAATCTACTTCCAGAACACCACCCAGCAACCACTACAATTCCAGAACACCACCCAGAAACCACTACAATCTACTTCCAGAACACCAGAAAGCAACCACTACAATCTACTTCCAGAACACCACCCAGCAACCACTACAATCTACTTCCAGAACACTACACTGCAACCACTACAATATACTTCCAGATGCCGCCCTACAACCACTACAATCTACTTCCAGAACACCACCCAACAACCACTACAATCTACTTCCAGAACACCGCCCAGCAACGACTACAATCTACTTCCAGAACACCGCCCACCAACCACAACAATCTACTTCCAGAACACCACTCAGTAACAGCTACAAACTACTTCCAGAACACCACACAGCAAACCACTACAATCTACTTCCAGAACACCGCCCAGAAACCACTACAATCTACTTCCAGAACACCACCCAGAAACCACTACAATCTACTTCCAGAACACCACCAAGAAACCACTACAATCTACTTCCAGAACACCACCCAGAAACCACTACAATCTACTTCCAGAACACCACACTGCAACCACTACATTCTACTTCCAGAACACCACCAAGCAACCACTACAATCTACTTCCAGAACACCACCCAGCAACCACTACAATCTACTTCCAGAACACTACACTGCAACCACTACAACATACTTCCAGACGCCGCCCTACAACAACTACAATCTACTTCCAGAACACCACCCAGCAATCACTACAATCTACTTCCAGAACATTGCACTGCAACCACTACAATTTACTTCCAGAACACTGGACTGCAACCACTACAATCTACTTCCAGAACACTGCACTGCAACCACTACAATCTACTTCCAGAACACTGCACTGCTAACACTACATTCTGCATCCAGAACACTGCACTGCAACCACTACAATCTACTTCCAGAACACTGCACACCAACCACTACAATCTACTTCCAGAACACCGCCCAGAAACCACTACAATCTACTTCCAGATCACCACCCAGAAACCACTACAATCAACTTCCAGAACACCATACAGCAACCACTACAATCTACTTCCAGAACACCACCAAGCAACCACGACAATCTACTTCCAGAACACCATCCAGCAACCACTACAATCTACTTCCAGAACACCATCCAGCAACCACTACAATCTACTTCCAGAACACCACCCAGCAACCACTACAATCTACTTCCAGAACACCACCCAGCAACCACAACAATCTACTTCCAGAACACCACCCAGCAACCACTACAATCTACTTCCAGAACACTACCCAGCAAATACTACAATCTACTTCCAGAACACTGCACTACAATCTATTTCCAGAACACCACACAGAAACCACTACAATCTACTTCCAGAACACCACACAGCAACCACTACAATTCCAGAACACCACCCAGAAACCACTACAATCTACTTCCAGAACACCAGCCAGCAACCACTACAATCTACTTCCAGAACACCACCCAGCAACCACTACAATCTACTTCCAGAACACCACCCAGCAACCACTACAATCTACTTCCAGAACACTACACTGCAACCACTACAATATACTTCCAGATGCCGCCCTACAACCACTACAATCTACTTCCAGAACACCACCCAACAACCACTACAATCTACTTCCAGAACACCGCCCATTAACCACTATAATCTACTTCCAGAACACCGCCCACCAACCACTACAATCTACTTCCAGAACAGCACTCAGTAACAGCTACAAACTACTTCCAGAACACCACACAGCAAACCACTACAATCTACTTCCAGAACACCACCCAGCAACTGCTACGAACTAGTTCCAGAACACCACCCAGCAACCACTACAATATACTTCCAGAACACCATCCAGCAACCACTACAATCTACTTCCAGAACACCATCCAGCAACCACTACAAACTACTTCCAGAACACCACCCAGCAACTGCTACAAACTACTTCCAGCACACCACACTACAACCACTACAATCTACTTCCAGACCACACAGCAACCACTACAATCTACTTCCAGAACACCACCCAGCAACCACTACAATCTGCTTCCAGAACACTGCACTGCAACAACTACAATCTATTTCCAGAACACCACCCGGAAACCACTACAATCTACTTCCAGAACACAACACTGCAACCACTACAATCTACTTCCAGAACTCCACCCAGCAAACACTAAAATCTACTTCCAGAACACTACACTGCAACCACTACAATATAATTCCAGACGCCGCCCTACAACCACTACAATCTACTTCCAGAACACCGCCCTGCAACCACTACAATCTACTTCCAGAACACCACCCAGCAACCACTACAATCTACTTCCAGAACACTACACTGCAAGCACAACAATATACTTCCAGACGCCACCCTACAACCACTACAATCTACTTCCAGAACACCACCCAGAAACCACTACAATCTACTTCCAGAACACTGCACTGCAACCACTACAATCTACTTCCAGAACACCGCCCAGAAACCACTCCAATATACTGGCAGAACACCATCCAGCAACCACTACAATCTACTTCCAGAACACCACCCAGCAACCACTACAATCTACATCCAGAACACTACACTGCAACCACTACGATATACTTCCAGACGCCGCCCTACAACCACTACAATCTTCTTCCAGAACACCACCCAGCAACCACTACAATATACTTCCAGAACACCATCCAGCAACCACTACAATCTACTTCCAGAACACCATCCAGCAACCACTACAATCTACTTCCAAAACACCGCCCAGCAACCACTACAATCTACTTCAAGAACACCACTCAGCAACAGCTACAAACTACTTCCAGAACACCACACTGCAACCACTACAATCTACTTCCAGAACACCACCCAGCAACCACTACAATCCTCTTCCAGAACACTGCCCAGCAACCACTACAATCTACTTCCAGAACACCACCCAGCAACCACTACAATCTACTTCCAGAACACCACCCAGCAACTACTACAATCTGCTTCCAGATGCCGACCTACAATCACTACATTCTACTTCCAGGACACTAACGTACAACCACTACAAGCTACTTCCAGAACACTGCACTGCAACCACTACAATCTACTTCCAGAACACTGCACTGCTAACACTACATTCTACTTCCAGAACACTGAACTGCAACCACTACAATCTACTTCCAGAACACCACCCAGCAACCACTACAATCTACTTCCAAAACACTGCACTGCAACCTCTACAATCTACTTCCAGAACACCGCCCAGAAACCACTACAACATACTTCAAGAACACCACCCAGAAACCACTTCAATCTATTTCCAGAACACCACACTAGAACCACTACAATCTACTTCCAGATCACCACACAGCAACCACTACAATCTACTTCCAGAACACTACACTGCAACCACTACAACATACTTCCAGACGCCGCCCTACAACCACTACAATCTACTTCCAGAACACCACCCAGCAATCACTACAATCTACTTCCAGAACATTGCACTGCAACTACTACAATTTACTTCGAGAACACTGGACTGCAACCACTACAATCTACTTCCAGAACACTGCACTGCAATCACTACAATCTACTTCCAGAACACTGCACTGCTAACACTACATTCTACTTCCAGAACACTAAACTGCAACCACTACAATCTACTTCCAGAACACTGCACACCAACCACTACAATCTACTTCCAGAACACCACCCAGAAACCACTACAATCTACTTCCAGATCACCACCCAGAAACCACTACAATCTACTTCCAGAACACCACCCAGCAACCACTACAATCTACTTCCCGAACACCACCCAGAAACCACTACAATCTAGTTCCAGAACACCACACTGCAACCACTACAATCTACTTCCAGAACACCACCCAGCAACCACTATACTTCCAGAACACCATCCAGCAACCACTACAATCAACTTCCAGAACACCACACAGCAACCACTACAATCTACTTCCAGAACACCACCAAGCAACCACTACAATCTACTACCAGAACACTACCCAGCAACTACTACAATCTACATCCAGAACACTACACTGCAACCACTACAACATACTTCCAGACGCCGCCCTACAACCACTACAATCTACTTCCAGAACACCACCCAGCAATCACTACAATCTACATCCAGAACATTGCACTTCAACCACTACAATTTACTTCTAGAACACTGGACTGCAACAACTACAATCTACTTCCAGAACACTGCACTGCAATCACTACAATCTACTTCCAGAACACTGCACTGCTAACACTACATTCTACTTCCAGAACACTGCACTGCAACCACTACAATCTACGTCCAGAACACTGCACACCAACCACTACAATCTACTTACAGAACACCGCCCAGAAACCACTACAATCTACTTCCAGATCACCACCCAGAAACGACTACAATCTACTTCCAGAACACCACCCAGCAACCACTACAATCTACTTCCAGAACACCACCCAGAAACCACTACAATCTAGTTCCAGAACACCACTCTGCAACCACTACAATCTACTTCCAGAACACCACCCAGCAACCACTATAATCTACTTCTAGAACACCATCCAGCAACCACTACAATCAACTTCCAGAACACCTTACAGAAACCACTACAATCTACTTCCAGAACACCACCAAGCAACCACGACAATCTACTTCCAGAACACCATCCAGCAACCACTACAATCTACGTCCAGAACACCATCCAGCAACCACTACAATCTACTTCCAGAACACTGCACACCAACCACTACAATCTACTTCCAGAACACAGGCCAGCAACCACTACAATCTTCTTCCAGAACACCGCCCACCAACCACTACAATCTACTTCCAGAACACCACTCAGTAACAGCTACAAACTACTTCCAGAACACCACACAGCAAACCACTACAATCTACTTCCAGAACACTGCACTGCAACCACTACAATCTATTTCCAGAACACCACCCAGAAACCACTACAATCTACTTCCAGAACACCACCCAGCAACCACTACAATTCCAGAACAAAACCCAGAAACCACTACAATCTACTTCCAGAACACCACCCAGCAACCACTACAATCTACTTCCAGAACACTACACTGCAACCACTACAATATACTTCCAGATGCCGCCCTACAACCACTACAATCTACTTCCAGAACACCACCCAGCAACCACTACAATCTACTTCCAGAACACCATCCAGCAACCTCTACAATCTACTTCAAGAACACCGCCCAGCAACCACTACAATCTACTTCAAGAACACCACTCAGCAACAGCTACAAACTACTTCCAGAATACCACACTGCAACCACTACAATCTACTTCTAGAACACCACCCAGCAACCACTACAATCCTCTTCCAGAACACTGCCCAGCAACCACTACAATCTATTTCCAGAACACCACCCAGCAACCACTACAATCTACTTCCAGAACACCACCCAGCAACTACTACAATCTGCTTCCAGATGCCGACCTACAATCACTACATTCTACTTCCAGGACACTAACGTACAACCACTACAAGCTACTTCCAGAACACTGCACTGCAACCACTACAATCTACTTCCAGTACACTGCACTGCTAACACTACATTCTACTTCCAGAACACTGCACTGCAACCACTACAATCTACTTCCAGAACACCACCCAGCAACCACTACAATCTACTTCCAGAACACTGCACTGCAACCACTACAATCTACTTCCAGAACACCGCCCAGAAACAACTACAATCTACTTCCAGAACACCACACAGGAACCACTACAATCGACTTCCAGAACACCACCCAGAAACCACTACAATCTACTTCCAGAACACCACACTGCAACCACTACAATCTACTTCCAGAACACCACCCAGCAACCACTATACTTCCAGAACACCACCCAGCAACCACTATACTTCCAGAACACCATCCAGCAACCACTACAATCAACTTCCAGAACACCACACAGCAACCACTACAATCTACTTCCAGAACACCACCAAGCAACCACTACACTCTACTTCCAGAACACCACCCAGCAACCACTACAATCTACTTCCAGAACACTACACTGCAACCACTACAACATACTTCCAGACGCCACCCTACAACCACTACAATCTACTTCCAGAACCCTACCCAGCAATCACTACAATCTACTTCCAGAACATTGCACTGCAACCACTACAATTTACTTCCAGAACACTGGACTGCAACCACTACAATCTACTTCCAGAACACTGCACTGCAATCACTACAATCTACTTCCAGAACACTGCACTGAAAACACTACATTCTACTTCCAGAACACTGCACTGCAACCACTACAGTCTACTTCCAGAACACTGCACACCAACCACTACAATCTACTTCCAGAACACCGCCCAGAAACCACTACAATCTACTTCCAGATCACCACCCAGAAACCACTACAATCTACTTCCAGAACACCACCCAGCAACCACTACAATCTACTTCCAGAACACCACCCAGAAACCACTACAATCTAGTTCCAGAACACCACTCTGCAACCACTACAATCTAGTTCCAGAACACCACCCAGCAACCACTATAATCTACTTCCAGAACACCATCCAGCAACCACTACAATCAACTTCCAGAACACCATACAGCAACCACTACAATCTACTTCCAGAACACCACCAAGCAACCACGACAATCTACTTCCAGAACACCATCCAGCAACCACTACAATCTACTTCCAGAACACCATCCAGCAACCACTACAATCTACTTCCAGAACACCACCCAGCAACCACTACAATCTACTTCCAGAACACCACCCAGCAACCACAACAATCTACTTCCAGAACACCACCCAGCAACTACTACAATCTACTTCCAGAACACTGCAATACATTCTATTTCCAGAACACCACACAGAAACCACTACAATCCACTTCCAGAACACCACCCAGCAACCACTACAATCTACTTCCAGAACACCACCCAGCAACCACAACAATCTACTTCCAGAACACTACCCAGCAACTACTACAATCTACTTCCAGAACACTGCACTGCAATCTATTTCCAGAACACCACACAGAAACCACTACAATCCACTTCCAGAACACCACCCAGCAACCACTACAATTCCAGAACACCACCCAGAAACCACTACAATCTACTTCCAGAACACCAGCCAGCAACCACAACAATCTACTTCCAGAACACCACCCAGCAACCACTAAAATCTACTTCCAGAACACTACACTGCAACCACTACAATATACTTCCAGATGCCGCCCTACAACCACTACAATCTACTTCCAGAACACCACCCAACAACCACTACAATCTACTTCCAGAACACCGCCCATTAACCACTATAATCTACTTCCAGAACACCGCCCACCAACCACTACAATCTACTTCCAGAACACCACTCAGTAACAGCTACAAACTACTTCCAGAACACCACACAGCAAACCACTACAATCTACTTCCAGAACACCACCCAGCAACTGCTACGAACTAGTTCCAGAACACCACCCAGCAACCACTACAATATACTTCCAGAACACCATCCAGCAACCACTACAATCTACTTCCAGAACACCATCCAGCAACCACTACAATCTACTTCCAGAACACCACCCAGCAACTGCTACAAACTACTTCCAGAACACCACACTACAACCACTACAATCTACTTCCAGAACACCACACTACAACCACTACAATCTACTTCCAGACCACCCAGCAACCACTACAATCTACTTCCAGAACACCACCCAGCAACCACTAAAATCTACTTCCAGAACACTGCACTGCAACCACTACAATCTATTTCCAGAACACCACCCAGAAACCACTACAATCTACTTCCAGAACACAACACTGCAACCACTACAATCTACTTCCAGAACTCCACCCAGCAACCACTAAAATCTACTTCCAGAACACTACACTGCAACCACTACAATATACTTCCAGACGCCGCCCTACAACCACTACAATCTACTTCCAGAACACCGCCCAGCAACCACTACAATCTACTTCCAGAACACCACCAAGCAACCACTACAATCTACTTCCAGAACACTACACTGCAAGCACTACAATATACTTCCAGACGCCACCCTACAACCACTACAATCTACTTCCAGAACACCACCCAGAAACCACTACAATCTACTTCCAGAACACCAACCAGCAACCACTATAATCTACTTCCAGAACACCATCCAGCAACCACTACAATCTACTTCCAGAACACCACCCAGCAACCACTACAATCTACTTCCAGAACACCACACTGCAACCACTTCAATCTACTTCCAGAACACCATCCAGCAACCACTACAATCGACTTCCAGAACACTACACTGCAACCACTACAATCTACTTCCAGAACACTGCACTGCAACCACTGCAATCTACTTCCAGAACACCACCCAGCAACCACTACAATCTACTTCCAGAACACCACCCAGCATCTACTACAATCTGCTTCCAGATGCCGACCTACAATCACTACATTCTACTTCCAGGACACTAACGTACAACCACTACAAGCTACTTCCAAAACACTGCACAACTAACACTACAATCTACTACCAGAACACTGCACTGCAACCACTACAATCTACTTCCAGAACACTGCACTGCTAACACTACATTCTACTTCCAGAACACTGCACTGCAACCACTACAATCTACTTCCAGAACACCACCCAGCAACCACTACAATCTACTTCCAGAACACTGCACTGCAACCACTACAATCTACTTCCAGAACACCGCCCAGAAACCACTACAATCTACTTCCAGAACACCAACCAGAAACCACTACAATCTACTTCGAGAACACCACCCAGAAAACACTACAATCTACTTCCAGAACACCACACTGCAACCACTACAATCTACTTCCAGAACACCACCCAGCAACCACTATACTTCTAGAACACCATCCAGCAACCACTACAATCAACTTCCAGAAAACCACACAGCAACCACTACAATCTACTTCCAGAACACCACCAAGCAACCACTACAATCTACTTCCAGAACACCACCCAGCAACCACTACAATCTACTTCCAGAACACTACACTGCAACCACTACAACATACTTCCAGACGCCACCCTACAACCACTACAATCTACTTCCAGAACACCACCCAGCAATCACTACAATCTACTTCCAGAACATTGCACTGCAACCACTACAATTTAATTCCAGAACACCGCACTGCAACCACTACAATCTACTTCCAGAACACTGCACTGCTAACACTACATTCTACTTCCAGAACACTGCACTGCAACCACTACAATCTACTTCCAGAACACTGCACACCAACCACTACAATCTACTTCCAGAACACCGCATAGAAACCACTACAATCTAATTCCAGATCACCACCCAGAAACCACTACAATCTACTTCCAGAACACCACCCAGCAACCACTACAATCTACTTCCAGAACACCACCCAGAAAACACTACAATCTAGTTCCAGAACACCACTTTGCAACCACTACAATCTACTTCCAGAACACCACCCAGCAACAACTATAATCTACTTCCAGAACACCATCCAGCAACCACTACAATCAACTTCCAGAACACCATACAGCAACCACTACAATCTACTTCCAGAACACCACACTGCAACCACTTCAATCTACTTCCAGAACACCATCCAGCAACCACTACAATCTACTTCCAGAACACCATCCAGCAACCACTACAATCTACTTCCAGAACACCACCCAGCAACCACTACAATCTACTTCCAGAACACCACCCAGCAACCACTACAATCTACTTCCAGAACACCACCCAGCAACCACTACAATCTACTTCCAGAACACAGCACTACAATCTATTTCCAGAACACCACACAGAAACCACTACAATCTACTTCCAGAACACCACCCAGCAACCACTACAATTCCAGAACACCACCCAGAAACCACTAAAATCTTCTTCCAGAACACCAGCCAGCATCCACTACAATCTACTTCCAGAACACCAGCCAGCAACCACTACAATCTACTTCCAGAACACCACCCAGCAACCACTACAATCTACTTCCAGAACACTACACTGCAACCACTACAATATACTTCCAGACGCCGCCCTACAACCACTACAATCTACTTCCAGAACACCACCCAACAACCACTACAAGCTACTTCTAGAACACCGTCCAGCAACCACTACAATCTACTTCCAGAACACCGCCCACCAACCACTACAATCTACTTCCAGAACACCACTCAGTAACAGCTACAAACTACTTCCAGAACACCACACAGCAAACCACTACAATCTACTTCCAGAACACTGCACTGCAACCACTACAATCTATTTCCAGAACACCACCCAGAAACCACTACAATCTACTTCCAGAACACCACCCAGCAACCACTACAATTCCAGAACACCACCCAGAAACCACTACAATCTACTTCCAGAACACCACCCAGCAACCACTACAATCTACTTCCAGAACACCACCCAGCAACCACTACAATCTACATCCAGAACACTACAATGCAACCACTACAATATACTTCCAGACACCGCCCTACAACCACTACAATCTACGTCCAGAACACCACCCAGCAACCACTACAATATACTTCCAGAACACCATCCAGCAACCACTACAATCTACTTCCAGAACACCACCCAGCAACCACTACAATCTACATCCAGAACACTACACTGCAACCACTACAATCTACTTCCAGAACACCACCCAGAAAACACTACAATCTAGTTCCAGAACACCACTTTGCAACCACTACAATCTACTTCCAGAACACCAGCCAGCAACCACTATAATCTACTTCCAGAACACCATCCAGCAACCACTACAATCTACTTCCAGAACACCACCCAGCAACCACTACAATCTACTTCCAGAACACCACCCAGCAACCACTACAATCTACTTCCAGAACAACACCCAGCAACCACTACAATCTACTTCCAGAACACTACCCAGCAACTACTACAATCTACTTCCAGAACACCAGCCAGCAACCACTACAATCTACTTCCAGAACACCAGCCAGCAACCACTACAATCTACTTCCAGAACACCAGCCAGCAACCACTACAATCTACTTCCAGAACACCAGCCAGCAACTACTACAATCTACTTCCAGAACACCAGCCAGCAACCACTACAATCTACTTCCAGAACACCAGCCAGCAACCACTACAATCTACTTCCAGAACACCAGCCAGCAACTACTACAATCTACTTCCAGAACACCAGCCAGCAACCACTACAATCTACTTCCAGAACACCAGCCAGCAACTACTACAATCTACTTCCAGAACACCAGCCAGCAACTACTACAATCTAATTCCAGAACACCACCCAGCAACCACTAAAATCTACTTCCAGAACACCAGCCAGCAACCACTACAATCTACTTCCAGAACACCAGCCAGCAACCACAACAATCTACTTCCAGAACACCACCCAGCAACCACTACAATCTACTTCCAGAACACTACACTGCTACCACTACAATATACTTCAAACGCCGCCCTACAACCACTACAATCTACTTCCAGAACACCACCCAACAACCACTACAAGCTACTTCCAGAACACCGTCCAGCAACCACTACAATCTACTTCCAGAACACCGCCCACCAACCACTACAATCTACTTCCAGAACACCACTCAGTAACAGCTACAAACTACTTCCAGAACACCACACAGCAAACCACTACAATCTACTTCCAGAACACTGCACTGCAACCACTACAATCTATTTCCAGAACACCACCCAGAAACCACTACAATCTACTTCCAGAACACCACCCAGCAACCACTACAATTACAGAACACCACCCAGAAACCACTACAATCTACTTCGAGAACACCACCCAGCAACCACTACAATCTACTTCCAGAACACCACCCAGCAACCACTACAATCTACAACCAGAATACTACACTGCAACCACTACAATATACTTCCAGACGCCGACCTACAACCACTACAATCTACTTCCAGAACACCACCCAGCAACCACTACAATATACTTCCAGAACACCATCCAGCAACCACTACAATATACTTCCAGAACACCATCCAGCAACCACTACAATCTACTTCCAGAACACCGCCCAGCAACCACTACAATCTACTTCAAGAACACCACTCAGCAACAGTTACAAACTACTTCCAGAACACCGCACTGCAACCACTACAATCTACTTCTAGAACACCACCCAGCAACCACTACAATCCTCTTCCAGAACACTGCCCAGCAACCACTACAATCTACTTCCAGAACACCACCCAACAACCACTACAATCTACTTCCAGAACACCACCCAGCAACTACTACAATCTGCTTCCAGATGCCGACCTACAATCACTACATTCTACTTCCAGGACACTAACGTACAACCACTACAAGCTACTTCCAAAACACTGCACTACTAACACTACAATCTACTACCAGAACACTGCACTGCAACCACTACAATCTACTTCCAGAACACTGCACTGCTAACACTACATTCTACTTCCAGAACACTGCACTGCAACCACTACAATCTACTTCCAGAACACCACCCAGCAACCACTACAATCTACTTCCAGAACACTGCACTGCAACCACTACAATCTACTTCCAGAACACCGCCCAGAAACCACTACAATCTACTTCCAGAACACCAACCAGAAACCACTACAATCTACTTCCAGAACACCACCCAGAAAACACTACAATCTACTTCCAGAACACCACACTGCAACCACTACAATCTACTTCCAGAACACCACCCAGCAACCACTATACTTCCAGAACACCATCCAGCAACCACTACAATCAACTTCCAGAAAACCACACAGCAACCACTACAATCTACTTCCAGAACACCATACAGCAACCACTACAATCTACTTCCAGAACACCACACTGCAACCACTTCAATCTACTTCCAGAACACCATCCAGCAACCACTACAATCTACTTCCAGAACACCATCCAGCAACCACTACAATCTACTTCCAGAACACCACCCAGCAACCACTACAATCTACTTCCAGAACACCACCCAGCAACCACTACAATCTACTTCCAGAACACCACCCAGCAACCACTACAATCTACTTCCAGAACACCACCCAGCAACCACTACAATCTACTTCCAGAACACAGCACTACAATCTATTTCCAGAACACCACACAGAAACCACTACAATCTACTTCCAGAACACCACCCAGCAACCACTACAATTCCAGAACACCACCCAGAAACCACTAAAATCTTCTTCCAGAACACCAGCCAGCATCCACTACAATCTACTTCCAGAACACCAGCCAGCAACCACTACAATCTACTTCCAGAACACCACCCAGCAACCACTACAATCTACTTCCAGAACACTACACTGCAACCACTACAATATACTTCCAGACGCCGCCCTACAACCACTACAATCTACTTCCAGAACACCACCCAACAACCACTACAAGCTACTTCTAGAACACCGTCCAGCAACCACTACAATCTACTTCCAGAACACCGCCCACCAACCACTACAATCTACTTCCAGAACACCACTCAGTAACAGCTACAAACTACTTCCAGAACACCACACAGCAAACCACTACAATCTACTTCCAGAACACTGCACTGCAACCACTACAATCTATTTCCAGAACACCACCCAGAAACCACTACAATCTACTTCCAGAACACCACCCAGCAACCACTACAATTCCAGAACACCACCCAGAAACCACTACAATCTACTTCCAGAACACCACCCAGCAACCACTACAATCTACTTCCAGAACACCACCCAGCAACCACTACAATCTACATCCAGAACACTACAATGCAACCACTACAATATACTTCCAGACACCGCCCTACAACCACTACAATCTACGTCCAGAACACCACCCAGCAACCACTACAATATACTTCCAGAACACCATCCAGCAACCACTACAATCTACTTCCAGAACACCACCCAGCAACCACTACAATCTACATCCAGAACACTACACTGCAACCACTACAATCTACTTCCAGAACACCACCCAGAAAACACTACAATCTAGTTCCAGAACACCACTTTGCAACCACTACAATCTACTTCCAGAACACCAGCCAGCAACCACTATAATCTACTTCCAG
This sequence comes from Taudactylus pleione, assembly GCA_031769625.1. Classification (NCBI taxonomy): domain Eukaryota; kingdom Metazoa; phylum Chordata; class Amphibia; order Anura; family Myobatrachidae; genus Taudactylus; species Taudactylus pleione. The sequence continues at coordinate 3,227,457 of JAUIMM010000139.1, read as the reverse complement.
AACACCATCCAGCAACCACTACAATCTACTTCCAGAACACCACCCAGCAACCACTACAATCTACTTCCAGAACACCACCCAGCAACCACTACAATCTACTTCCAGAACAACACCCAGCAACCACTACAATCTACTTCCAGAACACTACCCAGCAACTACTACAATCTACTTCCAGAACACCAGCCAGCAACCACTACAATCTACTTCCAGAACACCAGCCAGCAACCACTACAATCTACTTCCAGAACACCAGCCAGCAACCACTACAATCTACTTCCAGAACACCAGCCAGCAACTACTACAATCTACTTCCAGAACACCAGCCAGCAACCACTACAATCTACTTCCAGAACACCAGCCAGCAACCACTACAATCTACTTCCAGAACACCAGCCAGCAACTACTACAATCTACTTCCAGAACACCAGCCAGCAACCACTACAATCTACTTCCAGAACACCAGCCAGCAACTACTACAATCTACTTCCAGAACACCAGCCAGCAACTACTACAATCTAATTCCAGAACACCACCCAGCAACCACTAAAATCTACTTCCAGAACACCAGCCAGCAACCACTACAATCTACTTCCAGAACACCAGCCAGCAACCACTACAATCTACTTCCAGAACACCACCCAGCAACCACTACAATCTACTTCCAGAACACTACACTGCAACCACTACAATATACTTCCAAACGCCGCCCTACAACCACTACAATCTACTTCCAGAACACCACCCAACAACCACTACAAGCTACTTCCAGAACACCGTCCAGCAACCACTACAATCTACTTCCAGAACACCGCCCACCAACCACTACAATCTACTTCCAGAACACCACTCAGTAACAGCTACAAACTACTTCCAGAACACCACACAGCAAACCACTACAATCTACTTCCAGAACACTGCACTGCAACCACTACAATCTATTTCCAGAACACCACCCAGAATCCACTACAATCTACTTCCAGAACACCACCCAGCAACCACTACAATTACAGAACACCACCCAGAAACCACTACAATCTACTTCGAGAACACCACCCAGCAACCACTACAATCTACTTCCAGAACACCACCCAGCAACCACTACAATCTACATCCAGAATACTACACTGCAACCACTACAATATACTTCCAGACGCCGACCTACAACCACTACAATCTACTTCCAGAACACCACCCAGCAACCACTACAATATACTTCCAGAACACCATCCAGCAACCACTACAATCTACTTCCAGAACACCATCCAGCAACCACTACAATCTACTTCCAGAACACCGCCCAGCAACCACTACAATCTACTTCAAGAACACCACTCAGCAACAGCTACAAACTACTTCCAGAACACCACACTGCAACCACTACAATCTACTTCTAGAACACCACCCAGCAACCACTACAATCCTCTTCCAGAACACTGCCCAGCAACCACTACAATCTACTTCCAGAACACCACCCAACAACCACTACAATCTACTTCCAGAACACCACCCAGCAACTACTACAATCTGCTTCCAGATGCCGACCTACAATCACTACATTCTACTTCCAGGACACTAACGTACAACCACTACAAGCTACTTCCAGAAACTGCACTGCAACCACTACAATCTACTTCCAGAACACTGCACTGCTAACACTACATTCTACTTCCAGAACACTGCACTGCAACCACTACAATCTACTTCCAGAACACCACCCAGCAACCACTACAATCTACTTCCAGAACACTGCACTGCAACCACTACAATCTACTTCCAGAACACCGCCCAGAAACCACTACAATCTACTTCCAGAACACCACCCAGAAACCACTACAATCTACTTCCAGAACACCACACTGCAACCACTACAATCTACTTCCAGATCACCACACAGCAACCACTACAATCTACTTCCAGAACACTACACTGCAACCACTACAACATACTTCCAGACGCCGCCCTACAACCTCTACAATCTACTTCCAGAACAACACCCAGCAATCACTATAATCTACTTCCAGAACATTGCACTGCAACCACTACAATTTACTTCCAGAACACTGGACTGCAACCACTACAATCTACTTCCAGAACACTGCACTGCAATCACTACAATCTACTTCCAGAACACTGCACTGCTAACACTACATTCTACTTCCAGAACACTAAACTGCATCCACTACAATCTACTTCCAGAACACTGCACACCAACCACTACAATCTAGTTCCAGAACACCACACTGCAACCACTACAATCTACTTCCAGAACACCACCCAGCAACCACTATACTTTCAGAACACCATCCAGCAACCACTACAATCAACTTCCAGAACACCACACAGCAACCACTACAATCTACTTCCAGAACACCACCAAGCAACCACTACAATCTACTTCCAGAACACTACCCAGCAACTACTACAATCTACTTCCAGAACACTACACTGCAACCACTACAACATACTTCCAGACGCCGCCCTACAACCACTACAATCTACTTCCAGAACACCACCCAGCAATCACTACAATCTACATCCAGAACATTGCACTGCAACCACTACAATTTACTTCCAGAACACTGGACTGCAACAACTACAATCTACTTCCAGAACACTGCACTGCAATCACTACAATCTACTTCCAGAACACTGCACTGCTAACACTACATTCTACTTCCAGAACACTGCACTGCAACCACTACAATCTACTTCCAGAACACTGCACACCAACCACTACAATCTACTTCCAGAACACCGCCCAGAAACCACTACAATCTACTTCCAGATCACCACCCAGAAACCACTACAATCTACTTCCAGAACACCACCCAGCAACCACTACAATCTACTTCCAGAACACCACCCAGAAACCACTACAATCTACTTCCAGAACACCACTCTGCAACCACTACAATCTATTTCCAGAACACCACCCAGCAACCACTATAATCTACTTCCAGAACACCATCCAGCAACCACTACAATCAACTTCCAGAACACCTTACAGCAACCACTACAATCTACTTCCAGAACACCACCAAGCAACCACGACAATCTACTTCCAGAACACCATCCAGCAACCACTACAATCTACTTCCAGAACTCCGCCCAGCAACGACTACAATCTACTTCCAGAACACCAGCCAACAACCACTACAATCTTCTTCCTGAACACCGCCCAGCAACGACTACAATCTACTTCCAGAACACCGCCCACCAACCACTACAATCTACTTCCAGAACACCACTCAGTAACAGCTACAAACTACTTCCAGAACACCACACAGCAAACCACTACAATCTACTTCCAGAACACCGCCCAGAAACCACTACAATCTACTTCCAGAACACCACCCAGAAACCACTACAATCTACTTCCAGAACACCACCCAGCAATCACTACAATCTATTTCCAGAACAGTGCACTGCAACCACTACAATTTACTTCCAGAACACTGGACTGCAACCACTACAATCTACTTCCACAACACTGCACTGCAACCACTACAATCTACTTCCAGAACACTGCACTGCTAACACTACATTCTACTTCCAGAACACTGCACTGCAACCACTACAATCTACTTCCAGAACACTGCACACCAACCACTACAATCTACTTCCAGAACACCGCCCAGAAACCACTAAAATCTACTTCCAGATAACCACCCAGAAACCACTACAATCTACTTCCAGAACACCACCCAGCAACCACTAAAATCTACTTCCAGAACACCACCCAGAAACCACTACAATCTAGTTCCAGAACACCACTCTGCAACCACTACAATCTACTTCCAGAACACCACCCAGCAACCACTACAATCTACTTCCAGAACACCACCCAGCAACCACTACAATCTACTTCCAGAACACCACCCAGCAACCACTACAATCTACTTCCAGAACACCACCCAGCAACCACTACAATCTACTTCCAGAACACTACCCAGCAACTACTACAATCTACTTCCAGAACACAGCACTACAATCTATTTCCAGAACACCACACAGAAACCACTACAATCTACTTCCAGAACACCAGCCAGCAACCACTACAATCTACTTCCAGAACACCAGCCAGCAACCACTACAATCTACTTCCAGAACACCACCCAGCAACCACTACAATCTACTTCCAGAACACTACACTGCAACCACTACAATATACTTCCAGACGCCGCCCTACAACCACTACAATCTACTTCCAGAACACCACCCAACAACCACTACAAGCTACTTCCAGAACACCGTCCAGCAACCACTACAATCTACTTCCAGAACACCGCCCACCAACCACTACAATCTACATCCAGAACACCACTCAGTAACAGCTACAAACTACTTCCAGAACACCACACAGCAAACCACTACAATCTACTTCCAGAACACTGCACTGCAACCACTACAATCTATTTCCAGAAAACTGCACTGCAATCACTACAATCTACTTCCAGAACACTGCACTGCTAACACTACATTCTACTTCCAGAACACTAAACTGCAACCACTACAATCTACTTCCAGAACACTGCACACCAACCACTACAATCTACTTCCAGAACACCGCCCAGAAACCACTACAATCTACTTCCAGATCACCACCCAGAAACCACTACAATCTACTTCCAGAACACCACCCAGCAACCACTACAATCTACTTCCAGAACACCACCCAGAAACCACTACAATCTAGTTCCAGAACACCACTCTGCAACCACTACAATCTACTTCCAGAACACCACCCAGCAAACACTATAATCTACTTCCAGAACACCATCCAGCAACCACTACAATCAACTTCCAGAACACCATACAGCAACCACTACAATCTACTTCCAGAACACCATCCAGCAACCACTACAATCTACTTCCAGAACACCACCCAGCAACCACTACAATCTACATCCAGAACACCCAGCAACCACTACAATCTACTTCCAGAACACCACCCAGCAACCACTACAATCTACTTCCAGAACACTACCCAGCAACTACTACAATCTACTTCCAGAACACAGCACTGCAATCTATTTCCAGAACACCACACAGAAACCACTACAATCTACTTCCAGAACACCACCCAGCAACCACTACAATTCCAGAACACCACCAAGAAACCACTACAATCTACTTCCAGAACACCAGCCAGCAACCACTACAATCTACTTCCAGAACACCAGCCAGCAACCACTACAATCTACTTCCAGAACACCACCCAGCAACCACTACAATCTACTTCCAGAACACTACACTGCAAGAACTACAATATACTTCCAGACGCCGCCCTACAACCACTACAATCTACTTCCAGAACACCACCCAACAACCACTACAAGCTACTTCCAGAACACCGTCCAGCAACCACTACAATCTACTTCCAGAACACCGCCCACAACCACTACAATCTACTTCCAGAACACCACTCAGTAACAGCTACAAACTACTTCCAGAACACCACACAGCAAACCACTACAATCTACTTCCAGAACACTGCACTGCAACTACTACAATCTATTTCCAGAACACCATCCAGAAACCACTACAATCTACTTCCAGAACACCACCCAGCAACCACTACAATTCCAGAACACCACCCAGAAACCACTACAATCTACTTCCAGAACACCACCCAGCAACCACTACAATCTACTTCCAGAACACCACCCAGCAACCACTACAATCTACATCAAGAACACTACACTGCAACCACTACAATATACTTCCAGACGCCGCCCTACAACCACTACAATCTACATCCAGAACACCACCCAGCAACCACTACAATATACTTCCAGAACACCATCCAGCAACCACTACAATCTACTTCCAGAACACCATCCAGCAACCACTACAATCTACTTCCAGAACACCGCCCAGCAACCACTACAATCTACTCCAAGAACACCACTCAGCAACAGCTACAAACTACTTCCAGAACACCACACTGCAACCACTACAATCTACTTCTAGAACACCACCCAGCAACCACTACAATCCTCTTCCAGAACACTGCCCAGCAACCACTACAATCTACTTCCAGAACACCACCCAGCAACCACTACATTCTACTTCCAGAACACCACCCAGCAACTACTAAAATCTGCTTCCAGATGCCGACCTACAATCACTACATTCTACTTCCAGGACACTAACGTACAACCACTACAAGCAACTTCAAGAACACTGCACTGCAACCACTACAATCTACTTCCAGAACACTGCACTGCTAACACTACATTCTACTTCCAGAACACTGCACTGCAACCACTACAATCTACTTCCAGAACACCACCCAGCAACCACTACAATCTACTTCCAGAACACTGCACTGCAACCACTACAATCTACTTCCAGAACATCGCCCAGAAACCACTACAATCTACTTCCAGAACACCACCCAGAAACCACTACAATCTACTTCCAGAACACCACACTGCAACCACTACAATCTACTTCCAGATCACCACACAGCAACCACTACAATCTACCAGAACACTACACTGCAACCACTACAACATACTTCCAGACGCCGCCCTACAACCACTACAATCTACTTCCAGAACACCACCCAGCAATCACTACAATCTACTTCCAGAACATTGCACTGCAACCACTACAATTTAGTTCCAGAACACTGGACTGCAACCACTACAATCTACTTCCAGAAAACTGCACTGCAATCACTACAATCTACTTCCAGAACACTGCACTGCTAACACTACATTCTACTTCCAGAACACTAAAATGCAACCACTACAATCTACTTCCAGAACACTGTACACCAACCACTACAATCTACTTCCAGAACACCGCCCAGAAACCACTACAATCTACTTCCAGATCAACACCCAGAAACCACTACAATCTACTTCCAGAACACCACCCAGAAACCACTACAATCTACTTCCAGAACACCACCCAGAAACCACTACAATCTAGTTCCAAAACACCACTCTGCAACCACTACAATCTACTTCCAGAACACCACCCAGCAACCACTATAATCTACTTCCAGAACACCATCCAGCAACCACTACAATCAATTTCCAGAACACCTTACAGCAACCACTACAATCCACTTCCAGAACACCACCAAGCAACCACGACAATCTACTTCCAGAACACCATCCAGCAACCACTACAATCTACTTCCAGAACACCACCCAGCAACCACTACAATCTACTTCCAGAACACCACCCAGCAACCACTACAGTCTACTTCCAGAACACCACCCAGCAACCACTACAATCTACTTCCAGAACACCACCCAGCAACCACTACAATCTACTTCCAGAACACTACCCAGCAAATACTACAATCTACTTCCAGAACACTGCACTACAATCTATTTCCAGAACACCACAAAGAAACCACTACAATCTACTTCCAGAACACCACCCAGCAACCACTACAATTCCAGAACACCACCCAGAAACCACTACAATCTACTTCCAGAACACCAGAAAGCAACCACTACAATCTACTTCCAGAACACCACCCAGCAACCACTACAATCTACTTCCAGAACACTACACTGCAACCACTACAATATACTTCCAGATGCCGCCCTACAACCACTACAATCTACTTCCAGAACACCACCCAACAACCACTACAATCTACTTCCAGAACACCGCCCAGCAATGACTACAATCTACTTCCAGAACACCGCCCACCAACCACAACAATCTACTTCCAGAACACCACTCAGTAACAGCTACAAACTACTTCCAGAACACCACACAGCAAACCACTACAATCTACTTCCAGAACACCGCCCAGAAACCACTACAATCTACTTCCAGAACACCACCCAGAAACCACTACAATCTACTTCCAGAACACCACCAAGAAACCACTACAATCTACTTCCAGAACACCACCCAGAAACCACTACAATCTACTTCCAGAACACCACACTGCAACCACTACATTCTACTTCCAGAACACCACCAAGCAACCACTACAATCTACTTCCAGAACACCACCCAGCAACCACTACAATCTACTTCCAGAACACTACACTGCAACCACTACAACATACTTCCAGACGCCGCCCTACAACAACTACAATCTACTTCCAGAACACCACCCAGCAATCACTACAATCTACTTCCAGAACATTGCACTGCAACCACTACAATTTACTTCCAGAACACTGGACTGCAAACACTACAATCTACTTCCAGAACACTGCACTGCAACCACTACAATCTACTTCCAGAACACTGCACTGCTAACACTACATTCTGCATCCAGAACACTGCACTGCAACCACTACAATCTACTTCCAGAACACTGCACACCAACCACTACAATCTACTTCCAGAACACCGCCCAGAAACCACTACAATCTACTTCCAGATCACCACCCAGAAACCACTACAATCTACTTCCAGAACACCACCCAGCAACCACTACAATCTACTTCCAGAACACCACCCAGAAACTACAACAATCTAGTTCCAGAACACCACTCTGCAACCACTACAATCTACTTCCAGAACACCACCCAGCAACCACTATAATCTACTTCCAGAACACCATCCAGCAACCACTACAATCAACTTCCAGAACACCATACAGCAACCACTACAATCTACTTCCAGAACACCATACAGCAACCACTACAATCTACTTCCAGAACACCACCAAGCAACCACGACAATCTACTTCCAGAACACCATCCAGCAACCACTACAATCTACTTCCAGAACACCATCCTGCAACCACTACAATCTACTTCCAGAACACCACCCAGCAACCACTATAATCTACTTCCAGAACACCACCCAGCAACCACTACAATCTACTTCCAGAACACCACCCAGCAACCACTACAATCTACTTCCAGAACACTACCCAGCAACTACTACAATCTACTTCCAGAACACAGCACTACAATCTATTTCCAGAAAACCACACAGAGGGCCTGATTCAGACCCACTCGCGAGCGGCTGTCCGCTCGCAAGTGGGTCGATGGTCTGCACTGAGCATGCGCACGACGGAGGGAGCTCCGTCGTGCGCATGCGCCAGACACGACGAGCGAAGGACTTTCCTTCGCTCGTTGTGTCCGATCAAAGGGGGCGTGCTGTCAATGTTGATTGACAGCACGCCCCCTTTGGTGGGCGTGCCGGGGGCGTGCCTCCCTGACGGGGGCGTTCCCATGGGAACGCCTCCCGTCAGAAGCCGGCCCACTGACATCACTAGTGATGTCAGTGGGAGTGATTTTGGCTCTGATAGAGCCAAAATCACTCCGGAGCTTGCGGTTGAAAACCTCAACTGCAGGCTCCGGCTCGCAATTTCGATGGTCGCGACGGTCACGACCATCGCGGCCATCAAAATGCACGCTCGTATAGCCTGTGGGTGGTGACCCACAGCTATACGAGCGTCCAGGAGGACGCTCCATGAAAATGGAGCTTGGCCCTCATGCAGAGCGTGCGCTCTGCTCAGAGCGTACGGCTCTGAATGAGGGCCAGAAACCACTACAATCTACTTCCAGAAAACCAACCAGAAACCACTACAATTCCAGAACACCACCCAGAAACCACTACAATCTACTTCCAGAACACCAGCCAGCAACCACTACAATCTACTTCCAGAACACCACCGAGCAACCACTACAATCTACTTCCAGAACACTACACTGCAACCACTACAATATACTTCCAGACGCCGCCCTACAACCACTACAATCTACTTCCAGAGCACCACCCAACAACCACTACAAGCTACTTCCAGAACACAGCCCAGCAACCACTACAATCAACTTCCAGAACACCACTCAGTAACAGCTACAAACTACTTCCAGAACACCACACAGCAAACCACTACAATCTACTACCAGAACACTGCACTGCAACCACTACAATTTATTTCCAGAACACCACCCAGAAACCACTACAATCTACTTCCAGAACACCACCCAGCAACCACTACAATTCCAGGACACCACCCAGAAACCACTACAATCTACTTCCAGAACACCACCCAGCAACCACTACAATCTACTTCCAGAACACCACCCTGCAATCACTACAATCTACTTCCAGAACATTGCACTGCAACCACTACAATTTACTTCCAGAACACTGGACTGCAACCACTACAATCTACTTCCAGAACACTGCACTGCAATCACTACAATCTACTTCCAGAACAAAGCACTGCTAACACTACATTCTAATTCCAGAACACTACACTGCAACCACTACAATCTACTTCCAGAACACCAGCCAGCAACCACTACAATCTACTTCCAGAACACCACCCAGCAACCACTAAAATCTACTTCCAGAACACTACACTGCAACCACTACAATATACTTCCAGACTCCGCCCTACAACCACTACAATCTACTTCCAGAACACCACACAACAACCACTACAAGCTACTTCCAGAACACCGCCCAGCAACCACTACAATCTACTTCCAGAACACCGCCCACCAACCACTACAATCTACTTCCAGAACACCACTCAGTAACAGCTACAAACTACTTTCAGAACACCACACAGCAAACCACTACAATCTACTTCCAGAACACTGCACTGCAACCACTACAATCTATTTCCAGAACACCACCCAGAAACCACTACAATATACTTCCAGAACACCACCCAGCAACCACTACAATTCCAGAACACCACCCAGAAACCACTACAACCTACTTCCAGAACACCACCCAGCAACCACTACAATCTACTTCCAGAACACCACCCAGCAACCACTACAATCTACTTCCAGAACACTACACTGCAACCACTACAATATACTTCCAGACGCCGCCCTACAACCACTACAATCTACTTCCAGAAAACCTCCCAGCAACCACTACAATATACTTCCAGAACACCATCCAGCAACCACTACAATCTGCTTCCAGAACACCGCCCAGCAACCACTACAATCTACTTCAAGACAACACTCAGCAACAGCTACAAACTACTTCCAGAACACCACACTGCAACCACTACAATCTACTTCTAGAACACCACCCAGCAACCACTACAATCCTCTTCCAGAACACTGCCCAGCAACCACTACAATCTACTTCCAGAACACCACCCAGCAACCACTACAATCTACTTCCAGAACACCACCCAGCAACTACTACAATCTGCTTCCAGATGCCGACCTACAATCACTACATTCTACTTCCAGGACACTAACGTACAACCACTACAAGCTACTTCCAGAACACTGCACTGCAACCACTACAATCTACTTCCAGAACACTGCACTGCTAACACTACATTCTACTTCCAGAACACTGCACTGCAACCACTACAATCTACTTCCAGAACACCACCCAGCAACCACTACAATCTACTTCCAGAACAATGCACTGCAACCACTACAATCTACTTCCAGAACACCGCCCAGAAACCTCTACAATCTACTTCCAGAACACCACCCAGAATCCACTACAATCGACTTCCAGAACACCACCCAGAAACCACTACAATCTACTTCCAGAACACTACACTGCAACCACTACAACATACTTCCAGAGGCCGCCCTACAACCACTACAATCTACTTCCAGAACACCACCCAGCAATCACTACAATCTACTTCCAGAACATTGCACTGCAACCACTACAATTTACTTCCAGAACACTGGACTGCAACCACTACAATCTACTTCCAGAACACTGCACTGCAATCACTACAATCTACTTCCAGAACACTGCACTGCTAACACTACATTCTACTTCCAGAACACTGCACTGCAACCACTACAATCTACTTCCAGAACACTGCACACCAACTACTACAATCTACTTCCAGAACACCGCCCAGAAACCACTACAATCTACTTCCAGATCACCACCCAGAAACCACTACAATCTACTTCCAGAACACCACCCAGCAACCACTACAATCTACTTCCAGAACACCACCCAGAAACCACTACAATCTAGTTCCAGAACACCACTCTGCAACCACTACAATCTACTTCCAGAACACCACCCAGCAACCACTATAATCTACTTCCAGAACACCATCCAGCAACCACTACAATCAACTTCCAGAACACCACCAAGCAACCACGACAATCTACTTCCAGAACACCATCCAGCAACCACTACAATCTACTTCCAGAACACCATCCAGCAACCACTACATTCTACTTCCAGAACACCACCCAGCAACCACTACAATCTACTTCCAGAACACCACCCAGCAACCACTACAATCTACTTCCAGAACACCACCCAGCAACCACTACAATCTACTTCCAGAACACTACCCAGCAACTACTACAATCTACTTCCAGAACACTGCACTACAATCTATTTCCAGAACACCACACAGAAACCACTACAATCTACTTCCAGAACACCACCCAGCAACCACTACAATTCCAGAACACCACCCAGAAACCACTACAATCTACTTCCAGAACACCAGCCAGCAACCACTACAATCTACTTCCAGAACACCACCCAGCAACCACTACAGTCTACTTCCAGAACACTACACTGCAACCACTACAATATACTTCCAGATGCCGCCCTACAACCACTACAATCTACTTCCAGAACACCACCCAACAACCACTACAATCTACTTCCAGAACACCGCGCAGCAACCACTATAATCTACTTCCAGAACACAGCCCACCAACCACTACAATCTACTTCCAGAACACCACTCAGTAACAGCTACAAACTACTTCCAGAACACCACACAGCAAACCACTACAATCTACTTCCAGAACACCTCCCAGCAACTGCTACGAACTACTTCCAGAACACCACCCAGCAACCACTACAATATACTTCCAGAACACCATCCAGCAACCACTACAATCTACTTCCAGAACACCATCCAGCAACCACCACAATCTACTTCCAGAACACCACCCAGCAACTGCTACAAACTACTTCCAGAACACCACACTACAACCACTACAATCTACTTCCAGAACACCACACTACAACCACTATAATCTACTTCCAGACCACCCAGCAACCACTACAATCTACTTCCAGAACACCACCCAGCAACCACTACAATCTACTTCCAGAACACTGCACTGCAACCACTACAATCTATTTCCAGAACACCACCCAGAAACCACTACAATCTACTTCCAGAACACTACACTGCAACCACTACAATATACTGCCAGAACATCACACTGCAACCACTACAATCTACTTCCAGAACACCGCCCAGCAACCACTACAATCTACTTCCAGAACTCCACCCAGCAACCACTAAAATCTACTTCCAGAACACTACACTGCAACCACTACAATATACTTCCCGACGCCGCCCTACAACCACTACAATCTACTTCCAGAACACCGCCCAGCAACCACTACAATCTACTTCCAGAACACCACCCAGCAACCACTACAATCTACTTCCAGAACACTACACTGCAAGCACTACAATATACTTCCAGACGCCACCCTACAACCACTACAATCTACTTCCAGAACACCGCCCAGAAACCACTTCAATCTACTTCCAGAACACCACCCAGCAACCACTATAATCTACTTCCAGAACACCATCCAGCAACCACTACAATCTACTTCCAGAACACCACCCAGCAACCACTACAATCTACTTCCAGAACACCACCCAGCAACCACTACAATCTACTTCCAGAACACTACACTGCAACCACTACAATCTACTTCCACAACACCACCAAGCAACCACGACAATCTACTTCCAGAACACCATCCAGCAACCACTACAATCTACTTCCAGAACACTACACTGCAACCACTACAATCTACTTCCAGAACACCACACTGCAACCACTACAATCTACTTCCAGAACACCACCCAGCAACCACTACAATCTACTTCCAGAACTCCACCCAGCAACCACTAAAATCTACTTCCAGAACACTACACTGCAACCACTACAATATACTTCCAGACGCCGCCCTACAACCACTACAATCTACTTCCAGAACACCGCCCAGCAACCACTACAATCTACTTCCAGAACACCACCCAGCAACCACTACAATCTACTTCCAGAACACTACACTGCAAGCACTACAATATACTTCCAGACGCCACCCTACAACCACTACAATCTACTTCCAGAACACCGCCCAGAAACCACTACAATCTACTTCCAGAACACCACCCAGCAACCACTATAATCTACTTCCAGAACACCATCCAGCAACCACTACAATCTACTTCCAGAGCACCACCCAGCAACCACTACAATCTACTTCCAGAACACCACCCAGCAACCACTACAATCTACTTCCAGAACACTACACTTCAACCACTACAATCTACTTTCAGAACACCACCAAGCAACCACGACAATCTACTTCCAGAACACCATCCAGCAACCACTACAATCTACTTCCAGAACACTACACTGCAACCACTACAATCTACTTCCAGAACACCACACTGCAACCACTACAATCTACTTCCAGAACACCACCCAGCAACCACTACAATCTACTTCCAGAACACCACACTGCAACCACTACAATCTACTTCCAGAACACTGCACTGCAACCACTACAATCTACTTCCAGAACACTGCACTACAACCACTACAATCTACTTCCAGAACACCACCCAGCAACCACTACAAATTACTTCCAGAACACCATCTAGCAACCACTACAATCTACTTCCAGAACACCGCCCAGCAACCACTATAATCTACTTCCAGACCACCCAGCAACCACTACAATCTACTTTCAGAACACCACCCAGCAACCACTACAATCTACTTCCAGAACACCACCCAGCAACCACTACAATCTACTTCCAGAACACCACCCAGCAACCACTACAATCTACTTCCCGAACACCACCCAGCAACCACTACAATCTACTTCCAGAACACCACCCAGCAACCACAACAATCTACTTCCAGAACACCACCCAGCAACCACTACAATCTACTTCCAGAACACCACCCAGCAACCACTACAATCTACTGCCAGAATGCCACCCTACAACCCCTATAATCTAATTCAAGGGCACAGTGTAGCAATCATTTCTTCCGAATAACTAAAAACAGGGATGAAGTGAAAGGAGCTGGCTGAAATAGGAAGTTAGGAAGCAGGGAATGAAGACATAGAACAGGTAAATATCAGACTTAATGGGTGCCATATAAGGGGACTGAAGCTGAGAGAGTACTACGCTCGTTTACTTAGCGTGTATTCACAATGCATATGCCTATAAAAGCGGGGGTATATATGCCCATGCAGATTTGTGTCTGGATGGATTAGTCGTGGGACAGTAGTGTTCTAACCTGTGACTCGGGCCTGTGATGTGTGCTAGTGCTGCCCCTCATCCCGGGCTGCCCTTAGGCACAAGCCTATTGTGAACAAGCTAAATCCCGCACTGGCTGACACGTTCGGTAAAATTACAACACATTACAATGCCGCATTACTCTAATAACATTTACCCCGGGTCAGAGTCACCTGGAAATAAATAGCAGAGAGAAGAGAATACTACTTGTCTGCTGCTTAAATCTGTGATGCTATTTTAGGGAGAAACAAATTCATGATTGCCTGCTAAGAGCGTTGTGTGAGGCGAATCGATGATCCTACAGTAAACATCCTCCCCTAGGGCACAGTGATCTCATTCTGGTAACTACTTAAATGAAGATTGCTGTTCTCAAATAATTTTACAAGGACACGTCGAGTTTCGTGCTCTGCGATCTGCTAGGACCAAGAGCCTCACATCTGAGTGCTGGAACTGTCAGGGCAGGCTCAGGTCACTCGTGGCACTCTGGCTGTTGTGGAACTACAAGTCCAAGCATGTTTTGCAGCAGGTCAGGACTAGGACTTATAAGTGTCATGGAAAATACATCAATCCACATTCATGGTCATCGCCAAAGCTGAGCTCAACCTCCCGGTGCCAAAGATGCCATGATTATTTTTTAGAGGGGGAAACGTATCAAAACATCTAAAGAAAACAAGTGGAGGGGTTGCCAATAGCAACCAACCAGCTACAGTCATTTTATAGGGTGTCTAGGAATACGATGCGTCACTTACTCCGAAGCCATAAACAAGGCCTGCAGGATGCTATTCATGTAACACGTATTACCCAGGTTTATTAGGCCAATTTTGCCGGTGTCGGATTTCGATACCAGTCTGGGGTAATATGGTGCTAACTCATTCTTCTGTGAGGTCCATGCATTCTGTCCAAGCAGCTGTTTTATCCGGTCTTCATTAGGGACTGGGAGGTCCTGGCAGCAGGAAAACACATACAGTGCCGTCAATGCAGAATAAACCATTTCAGATAAATAAAACAATAAAACTATGGGAAATAAACGTGTCGATCCTGGGATATGTTCCTACTCCAATTAAGTGTTAGCGCCGTGAATATTTATTTGAGCTAACGGATGGTATATACTTTATATATTTGTGCTGTGTTATCCTATTTACCTCAGGAGTCTAGGAGTATATTTACTAAAGTGAGAGGTTTAAGAAGTAGAGATGTTGCCCATAGCAACCAATCAGATTCTAGCTATGATCCTCTAGAAGGTGCTAGTTAAATGTTAAGTAGAATCGGATTGGTTGCTATGGGCAACATCTCCACTTCTAAAAACTCTCACTTTAGTAAATATACCCCTTATGTGTGATTTATAAGTAAAATTAGATTTTACTAATACCAAACCTTATGGCGGCCTGACTTGTTATAGCATCCAGTCAACTGCCGATCCCCACGGCAGCTGTTGTAAATAACACAGGTCCTTTGTGGTTCTGCGCCCTTTGTACTTTGCTTTTTCCCAGTAATAGTGACTAATTTTTATACAGGCACGTTCCCCACCTTTATTGCTCCCATGAGCGGTCTGTAAAGGTCGGGATATCCGGAAAAGCGGAAGACCATGCAGTGGATGAGTTCGGCAAGCTGCTCCAGGCAACTGCTGGCGGAATTTGTGTTTTCATTGGAGAGGCAGCAAAGCAGCTGCGGGATGTGAGGGATGATCTGGAAACGAGAAGGTTAATTATATGGCACTTTTCTCCCAACAGGAATCAAAATGCTTTTATTGTTATTTTATTATTATCCCATACCTATCAACTGTCCCAAATCCACCGGGACAGTCCCGTTTTTCTGGGGCTGTCCGCTGTCCCATTCGCGGGCCGCAGTGTCCCGCGGTGGGGGGGACGTTGGGGAGAGCACATACCGCTGCTCTGCTATGCAGGAAGAGAATAGGTGCCGTGCGCATGCATTATAATATACATTGCTACATTAGCGACCATAACACCCAGATAAGCAACCAAGTGTTAGGTACCCTAGTGGGGAGTAGGAAGTAGATGAAAGTAAAGTAAGGAGAAGCACAACAGGGTAGAGGGCCCTGCTCGTAAGCAGTGGTGTCACAAGGGGGTGCGGGCCGCACCCTGGTGTCACCTGCTGAGAGGTGACACCAAGGTGCAGACTGATACTCCCCCACAGTGACAGGAGCCGGGTGCTGCACTGTAGTATTAAGTGCAGCACCCGGCTCCTGACACTGTGAGGGAGTCGGCACTGCCACACAATGCAGTCAGCACCCCCTGCTCCCTCTCCCAGTAATATAAAAAAAAACGGGACGAGAGGGATCGGGCTGCGAGGCCATGCCCTGTCCCGCGAGGCCACGCCCCTTTCCGGGGCGCCACTCACAATGTCCCTCCCCACACCAGGTAACACCGTGGGGAGGGACACCACTGCTCGTAAGAGCTTACATTCTAAAGGGGAGCAGATTAAAAAACACATGATACAATATAAACTCAAATGCAGTATTAATAGACTACGGACTAACGCCATGTACACAATAGACGATGTCTAGTGTGACTGGTGGATAGACGCTGAGATGTTGCTAAATTCTTCCCACACCGTACTTGCCACACTTGTCGGGCGCCAATGTCTCAAGTCTTTAAATTGGGTGCAGTCTTTGTATCATCAGCTTGTTTTGTGGTGTAGTAGCGAGCGTTCCAAATGTGTTCCTTAAAAATAACCATGGGAGGGTTCCACGCATAACTAGCGATAAAGGAAGGTTCCCTTTCCCTTAGCAAAATACTTTGTATAACTAATTGATAGATTAAATACCAGCGTACAAAACAAATAACAGTTAATTAACTGATATTCCAAATAGAATTGTTATTTTCAGACACCACGAGTAACATGTATTTTTTTATAATAATTTAGTTCTGGTGAGTATATGGACTGAATTAAATATATTTATAATCTTTTTTTTTAAGTGTTTTTTTACAGTTTAATGATATACATCATTATTGTGCAAACAATGGCCCTCATTCAGACCCACTCGCAAGCGGGCGCACGTACGTTAGGCGTACGTACAAAATTATTTAAATTCAATGGCTCGCTCGTATTTTCTTTCGCATCTAAAATTCCTCCCTAAACTCAGGCGACCCCTCCTCTAACTAACGAGCGTGCGAAATAGCGAGCGTACATCCCCGAAATGGCTTGAAGGGAACGCACGCACAAGTGAAACCGGAAGTGGCCTTGTCAGATGTCGATTACCTGCTCCTTTATTCTGCCTACCTCCCTCAATCGTATCATGCCAATCAATGTATCAATTAGCTTAATTGTTTTTTTTTTTTCAACACAATGCAAGAAACTTTACTCTTGTCCGTGTTTGTGTTTACCCGCAGAATACGTACGGATGGAACATTCGCTTTTATTGTTCAAAAAACATGTGAACCACAATTAAACAATTGTTTTATTGCTGTGGATCCTCGCATATTTTCCGGGGTTCATTTCTTTTTTTAAATTTGCAAACGCATGTCACTGCATCAAGCCTATCATAACTTTCCAGAGATTTCTGGCCCTGTTGAACACATGACTCATACACTAACCAATAAAATTGCTCCTGTTAATTTCCAAAATACATTAGCCAATCAGAAATTTTTTGCACACTTTATCAAAAATGTTTTGTATGAAAAACTCCATTGCCATCATGAGAGCCTCCGCATTCACCAGGCGCGAGCTGCTGGTGCTTACGGAGGTGATGGATCGCCGTATCACCAGCCAGCCTCCACCCATCACCAACCGGCAGAAGCGCTCCGCGTATGCGGAGGCACGGTCCCGCCTGCGGTCCTTAGGTTCACGCCGCAACATCGGGCAGCTGGAGCGCAGGTGGTCAGACCTGCAACGGCGAACGCCCCGCTTGCTGGCATGCTTTCGCATGCAGATACTGGAAAGTAAGTGTTATGTATTGTGGTTTTCATGTTTGTGTTTGTGGGGCAAACTGCGTGTGCATGTTTTCCTGTCTGTCCTATTTATTATTTGTCCTCATATCTGCATGTGCATGTTTTCCTGTCTGTCCTATTTATTATTTGTCCTCATATCTGCGTGTGCATGTTTTCCTGTCTGTCCTATTTATTATTTGTCCTCATATCTGCGTGTGCATGTTTTCCTGTCTGTCCTATTTATTATTTGTCCTCATATCTGCGTGTGCATGTTTTCCCTCTATTTCTGTTTTTTTCATTCTACTCCTATTTGCATGTTTTTTGTTGGTGGTTTTTTTTTTTTTATTTGGGCCCCGGATTTGGCCAGAAACTAACCTCAATTTGTTTGACATATTTTAGGTGGACAGCCAAGACTACGCCGTCACCGTCCGGCCAGACGGCGTTCCCGGCCACTATCCCCAACCCCCAGCCAACACTCCACCCCAAATATTTCCCCTATTCCCCACTCCTACCCAGCCTTCCAAGACCCTCTCCCGGAACTGTCGGGCCTCCTTCCCCTCCGTCCCACTTCCCCCTCTCCTCCACCCACCCCTCTTCCAATTACCCCCTCCCCGGAGTCCGTCATTACCCCTCCCCGTTCTTTGGGGAATGAAGGCTCCTCCGAGGAAGAACATGGAGGGACTTCCGGAGCTCCCGTTTTGGCTCCCGGTATGTTTTTCTTTCTCATTTTTTTTAACCACAAACTGTTTGTATGTAATCATGTGTCGTGCCTTTATTCGTGCTTGTTTGGTTTACTTTTGGTGATTTAGCAGTTTGCCTTTACCTCTTCCTGCTGATTTCAACATACACATATCACACCTGTGGGAATTTGTACATAGGCCTTGTATTTTTGGCAGCACCCCCTTTTTGTTTTGGTTTCTTTTTTTTAGGTTTAGGAGTGATTTCGTTGTGTTTTTGTTTTTTTAATGTGGATTCCCTATTGTTTTATTAATCCACACACTTTTCTCACCCACAGAGGAACAGAGACGTCGACAAGAGGTGGACGAATGTGTTGGCCAGATGCGCCAACATGTCATTGGCATTCTTGTGGGCCTTGACCGGCTGTCTGGCATCCTTCGCCAGTAGTTTTTTTTGTTTATTTTCGTTTTCTAAATACATTTTTTAGTTCTAATATACGTTCTGGCTCATTCTTTTTTTCCAAAACAAAAATAGTTTTCCCTGACATAAGTAGACTGTTCCTGCAAGGATTTCCCTTTTTTAAAAGTTAGATTGTGTTTTGTATTTGTTTGTTAAACAGCCACAAGAAACACATAACAGTAACAATGTCATTTCCTTTTTTGGGTGTAGTGTCAATTAGATATTTCGACATTTTACAGGTTCCTAGTTGGTGTGCAAGCTGCTTAGGCCAATCTTCCAAATCCAAAGGTTTGGACAGGCTTCCTTTTGGTGTGGGTTGGGAACCTGAAAACATATTTCAGTTTACATCAACTGGTGTCAGTACTGGATTACCCCTTAGTCAAATGTAAGGTGTGTTAACCTGGTTACACTTGCTGTTAACGTCCAAAAAAAGGAAGACCATTTCACTCTCCAAACATTTATTCACAACATAAATGAGAAATCAAAGTGGTCACTCCCAAAAAAAAAAAACAGTGATAATCTCAAATACAACACATACAAATAAAATATTTAAATAAAAAAAACAATCAAGAACTGGTTGACGAAGGACCATGCCAACATGATTCCACAAACATGGCGTTGCGATATGGGTTCCAGAATATATGCCCAAAATCACCAGATACAGGTTTGGCAAGGGTAGCAGGAAGTAGTGAGCGTTGGAGTGGCAAAGATTATGTGAACAAACAGAAGATGGTGAAAAAAATAAAAATAAATTAGATGTTCGCAAACAAACACAAACACATTAGGTATAAACATTGTAGTTTTGGTCAAACTTACCTAAAAAATCTGGCCACCACATCATCGCGTATGGCCCCCCCACATACTGACCTCTGACCAACCTCGGGGGGGCCATCCTCAGGTAAGGCATCCTCTGGCTGCATTGGGACACCACTCCTTATGGCAATGTTGTGAAATATCCCACACAGGACCACAATTTTCGACACCATATCCGGCACATACATGAGCTCGCCACCAGAGCGGTGGAGGCATCTGAATCGGCCTTTTAAAAGGCCGATACAGCACTCCACCACTTGCCTGGTGGCTGTAAGTGCGGAATTATACTCACTTTGTGGGCCTGGTGTGGGAGCCAAATAAGGAGTGAGCAGCCAGGACATGCAAGGGTATCCACTGTCTCCTGTGAAAAATAAGAGACAACATCAGGAACACTGTGTATCAAGCTTAACATTGTTATGTACTAAAGGTCTCCACTTACCCAGAAGCCACGCATCACCAGCTTGTAGGTTGGTTAATTTCTGCCATATCCCTGATTGCCGGATGACAAAGGAGTCATGTGCACTTCCTGGTAATTTAGCATTCAGGGACAGGATCTGGAGGGAGGCATCACATACCACCATTACATTCAGGGAGTGATAGTGTTTCCTGTTTCTAAATATTGCCTCCAGCCGTGCTGGAGGCTGAAGTGGTATGTGAGTACCATCCACAACCCCTATGATGTGTGGGAAGCCAGCTATTTGGTAAAAATTGGCCTTGGCCACACTAAGGGCACCCATATCCAAAGGCATTTGAATAAAATGATGGAGGTGCTTGAAAAGTGCCTCCATCACTGCCCTCAGGATCCGGGAAAAGGAGGATTGGGAGATGCCCGCCACTATTCCCACCGTTGTTTGAAACGATCCTGAGGCACAGAAATGTAACACCGCCATAAATTGCGTCAGTGGTGGTATTGCTGTTGGACTGTCAATTTGCCGCTCAAGATCACTTTCTATTAATGAGAGAGTGTCTATGATGATTTTGGGAGGTAGACGGTAGCGTCTTAAAACCTCATCATCGGGCATTCCAAAAAGGGTGACACGTGTTCGAAATATCTGGGGCCTTGCATGCCTACGATGCCTACGCCTGGGATGAGATTGAGGTTGGTCGGCTTCCGGGAGCATGGCCAGAACAATCCGCCCCAGATCAACCTGAAATTGAAAGATTTCAAAGTAAGGCTTTTGACCCACCCCAAAACTATATTAAAACAACTTAGCTTGATGATACCATCCATTGCTGCTTACATGCCGGGGTATTGTCATGATACGTCCAAACTGAAAATAAACACCAAAATTACTTGACACATTTCACTCTGTGCATTTTTGTTTATAAATTTTGTGCTAGACCAAAGTTAAAATATGCCAAACACCCATTTAGCAAAACCGCAAAGCGACATTTAACACAGTACATCAAAACGGGTCGAAATGTTGGCTCAAAAAGCGAAAGATAAACCACCAAAAAGGTAGAATGATTATTAAGCTGTTTAAAATGCGCTAATTAGTTCGCTAATACAAGTCACAAGAGTAACTACTAAAAATGCGCTAATTAGTTCGCTAATACAAGTCACAAGAGTAACTACTAAAAATGCGCTAATTAGTTCGCTAATACAAGATAAAAAATGGACTTACCAAGAGCAAATATCTAAGATGCAAAATCAAAAGGTCTTTGGGGTCGAAAATAAACAAAATCTAAAATAGAAGAAATTAGGGATCCTAAAATTTCAAAATATACGAAACACAATGAAACAACAATTGAACAAAAGTTAGACTTCACAAAACTTACCAAATCAAGAAACGAGGTCCCAAAAATATAAACCAACAAAGATAACGGAAAAAAAAACGCAAATCTAACCAACAAACGAATCTCCAACCGCCAACTCCTTTCTACGCAATCAATAAACTCCAGCCAAGATAACCTCCAACAATCCAAAAACGCCACCTCGACTTGAGACACACCAAGCCATAAATAGTGTTTCGTTTCCCGCACAAATTAAGGAGGGATCATAGGGCCGCACAATCAATGATGCGGCCGCAAAATAAGGACGCATGTATAAATACGTCACGAAAACACATTCAAATTCTGGTGTATTTCTTGTTTGGACCTCAGACATGGCGACAGACCAGGGAAAAAATGCCCAAGAGTCAGGCGGTAAGTCTTTCATGCATTTTCTATCAACGATTAATTTGAAACATAAGATTAGGCAAGTTGTGATTTTGTGAATTCTGTAAATTTACACAAATAGGTGAGGAGGATGACATGGAAGAGGCTGCTGGGCCCAGTATTCCGGCCAAAGCGGGCAAAAAAAAAAGGCAGCCACATTTCACAAGAAAGGAGATGGAGGTTTTGATCCAGAAGTGTGTGGACATCCTGCCACAGGCAGACAGGAATATGAGTCTAAGCCAGAAGTGGAGAATGTGGGAAGAGGTAGCCGTTGCTGTCAATAGAGTGGGTGATTATGTCCGTCTAGCCCGGGATGTCAAACGGCGGTAAGTAAACCCTTGCCCCCCCTAAAAACAAACCCCATTTTAAACCAAAGGATAATGGCTTCCATTTTTTCCCACAGATGGGGCGACTTCAAATATCGCCTAAAGCAAAAACTCGCGGACAGGGCTAGGCATGCAAGGGGGACAGGTGGGGGTCCCACCCCTGTGTCATTGGAGTTGACGGATTTAGAAGAGCTGGCACAGGGGTGTGTGCAGCCTGTGGAGGTGTTTGGCGTGTCCAACATGGATACGGACATGCCAGACTTTGCGGCTCCTCATGTTGGCCCAGGTAAGTATTGTGATGTCACCAACTCTGAAATGCTATTGTGCCAATATGTAGATTCTAATGTGACTCTTTTCTCATTTTTCCAACAGAGACACAGGCGGATGAGTCTGCTCCAGAGGGAAGCCTTGGCCGCAGAATTTCTGCTGGCTCTGCAGGGGAGGAAGCAGTACATCCGGCTGAGGACCCTGGAGAAGCCAGTCCAGGGCGTGCCCCCTCGCAGGCAGTGGGCCTCCTCACAGAACTCAATTTAAAATTGGATTTCCATACGGAGATTCTGCAGAGGATGGACGCCAATCTGATACGGGTGGCTGAGGCCCTGGAGCAAAATGCTGCGGCCAACGTGACCATTGGTCAGGCCCTGGCGGAAAATACCAGGGCCAACATCCGCATCGCCGATGCCCTGGAGCAGCTCGTTCGCCAGCACATGGTGGAGCCGACCTCCCTTCCTGCCGGAACATCAGGATCCTCCACCTCTGGCACAACATCAGCCAATCCTCCAAATGTGCCTAGCCCTGTGCCTAGTCCAGAGGCCACAACATCTGCCTCTGGACAGGCCAGCCCGATGGCATCCCGGACCCGGTCTGGCGCCCACCCTCCCCCATCCAAACGGGCGAAAAAACGGTGACAGCAATGGCGACTTTTCCCACACTCCTTCTGTGCTTGGCTCATATTCCTTTCTGGTCAAAACTTCCCTCTCCTTTCTTGTGAAATGTTTTTAATTTATTTTTGTACGTTTATGTTAGCAGTTATTGATTATTTATTTTTGAAAAAAAGTATCTTTGCAAGAAAAAAAGAAAACAAAATATTATGCCAATTGGTTTGTGTTTAAACAATAAATTTATGATAAAAATCTGACATTGTATTGTGACATTATTGGACAAATGGGTTACATTTAATCCTGGCCCTAAAGGCAAAAAAGGACACCAAAAACCATTTAATTTTTAAAAAAAAAAGGCCTCTTGAAGGAACGTTTAAAAAATCACATAACGATGCAAATTCCACATTAAAAAAAAAAAGGGGAGCTAATTAAAACATGATGACATTATTGTCACAATAGGCCATAAACAACAAATTGAGGCCAAAAAAAAACCCAAAAAATGTACGCCAATTGATTGTGTAATCCTGACATTAGCAGGTATGATTTCCACCTGCGTACGGTTTTGTGCTATCCCAATAAACTGCTTTCCAAACACATACCAAGCCGGTTTTCAATACAACACTAATTGCTTTTGTGACCACCCGCGATTAATCGCTGCAACATCATGGAGTCCCGGGATGGAGGAGAAGGCCATCGCCAATGTGGTCGAGTAATCCAGACCCTAAACTGTGCGAGCATTTTGAAGGGAAAGAGGATGTTCCAGTGACGTATGTGACGGTCCGAACACATTTGACGTTCGCATCTGCTAATGTATGTACGCCCCAAAAACGCCTCGCCACGCCTGCGTTTTTCCATCTCCACCCCCGTCAACACCCAAAAACGCCCTGTTCTGTCAATCACATTTGACATGTCACTTCCTGTACGCTATTTTAGGAACGAGAGAAAAAAAGCTCGCAATCTGCCGTACGCACATGCGCAGTGTAACACCGACGCATGCGCGGTTAGTCAACATCGGAACGCAACGAGCGTACTGTTGGTAACGTGCGGCTCTGAATGAGGGCCAATGTTCTGTTTATCTGCTTTTTTTTTTTAAAAATAGTTTTTATTAGAAAGATCTCAATGAATAACAGAGACCATAATAATCAAAATCTCACTTAAGGTGTGTATCCACTATGTGACCTTACAGAGCGATCGCACGATTACGACATCATAATCGTGCAATCGCTCAGTAGTCGGCCGCAAATCAGGCATTTAAATGTAAAAAATGACCAGGGACGCGCGTACCCGCTGGTCGTTTTTGACATCTATCATCGTCCGTACATGCTGGTCAATCTGACGATCACGTCAGGTTCAGCATGTACTGGGATGATGGATGTGCCTACACTGAACGACTGAACGTTCAGTGTACGGCACATCACAGACTGTGAAACTACAGCATGATTAAAATGTCGTAATCGTGCTCTCGTTTCTCCGTCTATTGGTGGATACGCACCTTTATACAAATGATTATCAGTCAGAAAAGGTCTGGTCCTTATAAAATGAAAACAGAAATTGTGATCCATTTTTGCAATTTAACATGGGAAGTGAAGCAAGAAAAAAGGTAAAACGTACACAACTGTAAAGTAGGTTGAAGAGAAGAGGAAAGAAAAAAAAATAAGGGGGGGGGAGAGATCCCTGGGGTGGGTTCCAAAGCTGAAAATAAATAACTACATATATTCATAATATCCTGTGAATATACCTAGATATTTATACATATGTCAATATAAATGACTGTTACAGGGCAAAAGGGGAGGGGGCAGATAGAGACGCTAACCATGGGCTCCAAATTTTATCAAAAGATTTAGAAGAATGGTTAATAATACTAGTCACATACTCCATACGATAAGTATACCAAATGGGAGATAAAATAGACTGTATAGGGGGAGAATCAAGCTTTTTCCAAGCCAAAACTAACTGACATTTTGTTCCATTAACAATATGGCGCATCAATTTGTTTTGGTGTCTAGTCAGCATAGGAAGGTCTAAAGGGAGAAGAATATACTTAGGATCATAAGGCATAGATATAGTGAGTAGATGAATTATTGTTTAAATACAAGCGTTACAAGTAAGGAATATTGTGTTTAAAATAACTAGGTGAGTGTCTAAAAATGTATCAATAAAAGGATAATATGTTGGCAAATATTATGCATCAAAATGTGTATCAGTAAAGCACTTTAAAACAGAGATAAAAAAAAATATACAAAATATAAAAAATAAAAGCATGTGCTCTTAAAAACAGTATGGTGTTTATAGCTCTTTTGAGACAATCTTTGGAGGGTCCGTCAGTATATTGTACGTGCAGCGCGACTCACAGTGGGGCCAGACAACGGAGGTAGCAGTGTTCCCTAACTCTCCCTATCTTACATCCTAGGCTTGCTTTTGTGATTCGGCAGGTCTTCTCCTTGCCACTGCCGTGTGCTGGACGGCCCGCTTTTGGTGTTCGTCAGCGGGTCAGGTGAAGTGACATCACCCGCTTCTGTGCACAGTGCGGCTCTTGTAATACTGTGTGTTGGTAAGCTCCGGACCTCAATCTGCGCTCTCCAACACGTTTCATACCCTCCTGGGTACTTTTTCAAGGATGGGGTGTTTTCAAAATGCTACCCTTTTTATTTGGAGATTTTACTTAAAAAACTTTCAAAAACTCATTTACCTGGCTAAAAAGGCAGTAACCTTGTGTCACTGTTTTAAAAGTACTCTAGTGCTATTTTATATGAGTGTAATGTGTAATAAATAGGGTGGAGAAATATTTCCATGTTAAAAGGATGTTGAATTCGGTGGAACATAGTTTTCTTTAAGAATTAAAGATAATAAAAAATTTATAAAAATCCAGATAAAATCTATATGAAAGACATTTTAAAAAAAAATCTAAAATTCTTCTAAAAAGGCATTAAGTTCTATATCAATGTTTAATCCCCTGGGGTTTAAGGTCCTTAATGTATGGATCCATTTTGTCTCGCACCTTTTCAAGGCTGTGCTAATATTTCCCCCTCTCCAGTTTGTTGAGACTTTTTGGATGACTGTAAAATTAAGTCCACTTGGGTTTTTGTCATGTTTTTCTAAGAAATGTTTGGAGACACTATGTGAATCCAATCCTTTTTTAATGTTATAGATATGTTCCATAATTCTTGTTTTCATTTTCCTTTTGGTCTGTCCTACATATTGTTAACTGCATGGACACTCCAGAAGATAAATGACCCCTTCAGTTTCGCATGTGATATGTTCTTTTATCTTATAACCATGTTTTGTGTTGTTGGACTTAAATTCTTCAGTTTTTTTCGTAGTGTTATAACCGTAATTCTTGCATGCTTTACATTTCAAACAATGATAGAAGCCTGTATTTAGATTCCTTACTTGGCCTTCTTTGATGAGTACGTAGCTTTTGGTAAGTTCTTGTTTCAAGTTCTTAGCTCTAGTGTATATTACTGTACCTTTGGTTTCTCTCCTATCATTCCTTTTAGGTCATCATCTAGATGTAAGATGTGCCAATGCTTACGGTAGATATTTTCTATAGTTCTTTGGTTGCCGTTATATTGGGTAATAGTGAGTAGATAGTTTACAAGGCTAATTACTTCCCACCAAAGACCTATTCTCTTAGGACAAGTCCACCAGATGTGGAGAAAGGTGCCCTCAGCGGCACAACCTCTCCAGCACCTATCATACGTATTAGGATACACTTTGCTCAATCGAGAGGGAACAGAGTACCATCTATATAATAGCTTCAGTGTCCTCCCCAGGCTGTTTTCTGCGGGCGCATCGCCCATGCTGAAACAGCCTACCGCCCAGCACTTTCCCCCGCCGACCCTTGCTGTGGAACGCTGGCCTCTGAAGTGACCGGAGGCTAAAGAAGCCTCTGATCGCTTCAGAGGCAAGTGTTTCCAGTGATGCAGTGCACCACCCGCGATGTGAGGAGCCTGCCCCGCGCACCTGCTGGATCTAGTTAGATCCAGTCAGAGCTAGGCAGTGGCAGCGGTAGTGGGAGCGTGAGCGGCATGCAAATTAAGGTAAGTTCTGGACTGGGGCTGGGACCAGGACCAGTCTGGGGGCCTGCCTAAGGGGCAATATTTAGCCTGGGGACACTGCATAAGAGACCAGCCTGGGGGCACTGCATAAGAGACACTATTTAAGCCTGGGGGCACTGCATAAGGGGCCAGCCTGGGGGCACTACATAAGGGGCATTATTTAAGCATGGGGACACTGCATAAGGGGCTAGTCTGGGGCACTATTTAAGCCTGGGGCACTACATAAGGGAATAGTCTGGGGGCACTACATAGGGGCACTACATAAGGGCACTACTTCAGCCTGGGGGCACTGCATAAGGGCAAAGCAAAACTACAGGGGGCACTGTATAAAGGGCACAAATACAGGAGGCACTGCATATGGGGATAACAACAGGGGGCACTGCATAATGGGCACTCTTGACTGAGCACCAGTGGGGGAGCAGCCTGAGACCTGTCGGACTGGAATGGTAAGGAAGATACCCCTTTTCCGGGCGCGTGCATAATCGCGAAGGCCCCCACCCGGCTACTTCTTGATGCCACCCGGCTGGAAAAAAATTCTGGGGAGAACACTGAGCTTGTATGTATTCTCTTTGATTTTAACACAAATTGAGCTAGAGACCGCATTATCTCAGACCTCGGCCTATTCCTCATCATCTAAAGAGGTACCCAAATCCACCTCCCAAGCCTTTTCATGAGAATCACGTTGCGGAGACAGCTCCTCAAGGAGCATTGTATATATGGAGAAAATTAAACCTCTGGTCGAGGAGCATCTTAAGCATAAAGCCTCGAAGTTGTAAAGGGGTCTATTAATTAAAAGGTGTTTTACTTTTGAGTGGAAATGACTAAGTTGCAAAAACTGGAGGGAAAAGCTATATCCTCCTGAATCTGAGAGGATTGGGGAAAACTCGAATCTCTACTGATATCATTTAAAAATTCTTATTTTTACCTAGGGGAAATCGGGATTGTGAAAAATTCGAATAACGGGAGAAGGGCTGGGGGCCAGACAAAATTTTCTATTAGCATAATCCCATGCAGATAGTGAGCGGGAAACAATCGGATGAGAGGTGACGTTCTTAGGTCAACGTGGCCTTGGAAGCCAGAAAGAGAGGAGACGGCAGAGAGACCCAATTCAGCTGCCTCAATAGCAACCCAGACCTTCCTAGCAGCAGGATTACACCACTGCTCACAGTGAGCAAGTTGCGCAGCTAAATAATATAGTTTAAAATCAGGTATACCCAACCCCCCACTATGCGTAGGACGTTGCAGTAATTTCAATCGTACCCTAGGATGTTTGTTTGCCCAAATAAAGGTATGGAACTGTAAAAATGTAAAAACATAGGGAGGAATAAAGATCGTGGGAGTCTGAAAAAGGTAGAGTATCCAAGGGAGCACATTCATTTTAACTGAGTTCACTCTGCCTATCCATGAAATAAAGTGACCAGACCAAGAATTCAAGTCTGACTTTATCTGGTCTAAAATACGGGGCAAATTGCCTGGAACAACTGGTGATGGTGATGTGTTAGGAAGACACCTAGATATTAGATTTTTTTGTTTATGCCAATTAAATGGGAAAGATGTCTCCAGAAGGAGTTTTGTTGACCCAGGATTATAGAAGTCAAGCACTTCTGTTTTACTCATATTCATTTTGTAGCCTGAATAACCAGAATAAAGGTACATTTCAGTGAGGAGAGTCTGCAATGATTGAGCTCGGTTCCCAAGAGATATTATAATGTCATCCGCATATAATGCAATTTTATGCTCTGAGGAACCAGCTTTTATACCGAATTGTGACGAATCCTCGCTGCCAGAGGTTCCATGACTAGAGCAAAGATCACAGGGGAAAGCGGGCAACCTTGTCTGGTACCGTTGGCAATTCCAAAAGGGGAAGAAGTGGTGCTGTAGCAGTGGCGGATCGATATAGGGCTAAAATACCATCTAAATATTGTCCAGAGAACCCCATTTTTCTGAAGTACCCCAAAAACAAAGGTCCAGGAAATACGATCGAATTCCTTCTCAGCGTCTAATGCCATAATTGGAGAGGGTAATTTCTGAGTATGAATAGAGTGAATCAGGTCGATGGCTCTTCTAGTATTGGAAGATGCCTGATGGCCTGGAATAATAAACTCTACCTGATCTGGGTGAATTAAATGGGTAAGAAGGGCGGCTAAATGGTTAGACAAATTTTTGCATACATTTTAATGTTTACATATACTAGTCTGAATAAATAAATATATATTGCATATATAATATATCATTAAATATATATATTTTTTTATTGAACATCAGACCCCCTGATTATTCAATTCTACTTTATAAATTAATGGTGTCTTATCAGCGCAAATAGACTTTTTTCTTTACGTCAAAATGTGTATAAATTTTATCAGCTTTGTCATAAAACCGCGGGTGTAGTTTATGTAAAATAGCGGCAACCCGATGGGACAAAAGGCCATTCAGCTGCCCTTTTAGGCATTCTATCTGAGAAAGAAGAGAAGCCCTGGGGGAGCGTTGATGTTGGGCCAAAAGAGAGAGATTTGGGACTCTAAAGACAGAATTTCTTGGGCTGCCTTTTTTGCGAATTGCAGAAGCGTTAACCACTAAATGGCCCCGAATGGTGGCCTTATGGGCCTCCCATATTATTCCAGGTGAGATATTGTTTATCTGCTTTTAGAGTGTGAAGTAATAACAAAAATCAAATAAAGATAATGTTAAAAAACTAAATCAGTATGTAATACCAACAGCAGCATCCCAATAGTTGGTATCTCGTTGGGTAATTATACTTACCCTCCCTTCTTCTTGACTTAACTCTAACCCTCCTTTCCTGTAGCCTAACCCTCCCCACTCCACACCCTAAGCCTCCCCGTTACTGCCCATACCTATGTCTCCCCCCTTGGTGAATAAAACCTGACCCCGCCCAGTGGTGCCTAACCATAACCCCCCCTATGGGTGCCTAACCCAAACCTCCCCCCCAAAAACCTAACACTAACTCCGCTATGCTACCTAAACCTAACCTTCCCCCCCCTGGTTCGGGCTGGCCACTGTCTGTGTTCCGGTGTCCATATTAAGATGGGCGTCAATATTTTGATGCCTATCTTAAATCCCGTGTCGGACTTCCAGCGACGGGATTCAGACCGATGGCATTCTCTCCGCCAGTCTGCTAACTACATATCTTAAAAAACAAATAGTTTGAAGATAGGGGCAGGGACAGACTGTGGGCAATAATCGGCCCTGACATTTACGGTGGGGGAAAAAGGCATGGCCACGCATAGCTGGGGTGTGCCGCAAGTCACACTGGCATAGCAGAGCATTGGGAGGCAGAGCTGTTCGGCCAGGCCTTCAAGTGGCCGAACCACCCCATAAGGACATCGGCCCTTCTGGCATTTGTCAGAAGTACCAGATCACCAGTCCATACCTTTTTAGAGGATATACGTAAACATAAACCAATTAGAGAACTTGGTCTGAGCTCCTAGAGAACATAAAATATAATTAGGAAAAAGGGTTATTCATAAAAAGGGATTACAATATTATATTTCGGTTGTATTTACTATTTGTAAGATTGCAAATAATTGTACTTGAAATGTAAGATGGAATTTGGAACAGCGGAAAATGGTTAATGGACTGCCAGGATAATCTGTTTAGTAAACAAATTAAAAAAAACAGAGTAATATGAATTTAATTGTGCCCAGCATATTATGAATTGATACGACCAATATGATTCTTACCAAATGAAATGCTTCCGGTGAGTGCTGAAAACTCAGCAACATATATCTCAGGACAGGGAGTGCACCTTCCCGAATCACAGGGTACAACAGCTTGGAAAAGACCTAGAAACAGAGACGGCTATTACACATAGTGATGGTAGCAATGCAACACATATCTCAGTGAACACCACCATTTTTCTTTTTTCAGTTATGCACCCTATTTATTTTTAATGTTTACATTTTGTTAAATATTATTTAAATATTTTTCTTGCAAAATTAATTTTCCCTTAATATAAATTAGTTATATAGCTACCACTACATGCTGGTTGGATTAGATTTGTGAATTTAATTTGCAAAAAACTAAATGCTTTGGGTGACTGCATGTTTCTGGTTAGAAAAATGAATAACAATAAATACAATACTAAAACTGTTTAGCAAAATATTAAGCTTGTTCTTCAGACCTCTAGGTTTAGCACATTCACCTAGGGGAATTTGGCTTTCAGTATTACAAGTCACAACCCACCCTCAACACACAGCAGAATGAATTGACTCCCATCTAACCAACTCAATTCATAGGGGCAAATCCAATTGGAAGCAAAATTTAAGAAAAAAAAAACTTGTGCTGCAGGTTTATTCACGCAGGTTCAAGATTTTGTTTTTTTAGTGTGCAAGTTTTTTTTTTTCGCTCCTTCAAAGTAATATTAGTTTTTCCTAAAATAGTTGTTTTTAGGAAAAATTGTTGGGACTTGCTACAGAACCCCAATTAGCTTTATTAGTACAAAAATTACATGTTGATAAAATGAATAATAACCCCAAATTACCCCAAAATCAACTTTTCCGTTAATTACTGCAGTCCAAATTTAATTAAAGCATTTATTTAAATTAAAAATAAATGCTTTATTTCTTTTTTTTTATTTTTTTTATTGTCCTAATATTACCCCAAATTTGTTTTTTTCCTGCATATGGTATTATGCATATTATTGTTTGTATCTAAATGAACGTTTATTTTTATCATTTACATTTTTTGTTTTTATTGACCTAAAATTATGACAAAATTACCTTTTGTAATACCTTTTTGTAGTTTGGTATTTTTCTTTTTATTCAAATGAAATTAAATGTAAAGTTTGATTTTTTTTTTAAACATTCCTTTTTTGGGGGGCGGGAGACAGGATGATTTCCCCATTTATTTCTATTTTTTGTGCTGGTATATTTAAAAAAAACAAAAAAACAATTAAATTGGATATCGCAGGTGTCTGGAGCGCGCATACCTGCAGTAATCCAAAATTAGTTGCAAGGTCTGCATAATTTTTTGCGGGCCAAACCTCACAGTCAATTAGATATGCCCCTTAGACTGCAAATTCCATGAATTGTATCTTATTGATTTGCACGAAATTTCATTGCAACTGTGCTCATATAAGACCTTAAAAGTGTCTCTAAACAGGGCCGTAACTAGGGATGCGACCAGGGCTCTGTAGGTGGTACTGTCGCCATCCCATGACCCTGACCCTGGCTAACAGAGTGCCTGGAATTGCTCCCTGCAGCCAATATCGCCACCTATAGAGTCCTTTGGATGCTACAGGCAAACACACAGCTGCTTCAAGACACTCCAGGCACTGCTGCAGTTCCATCATGTGCAAAAGGGTTGGGGCCGGCACAAGGTGATCAGAGCCCTTGTGATGGCTCTGTCTCTAAATATGTATTTGGTATGCAGTCATTTAGTCGATGTTCGCTACAGTATGTTAACATTCATAATGCAGACACCAGATGCCGACATGGTTAAAATGTTGACATCTAACATGTAGACAACTGGTAAATGTTAACATTGCCAGAATTTCAACAAAAATATCAATATTAGCATTAAAGTCGGGTTGGGTAAGGTTTAGGGGTTAGTGTTAGGGATTCATTACTAATGAAATGTCGCCATAGTGGCCATGCCAACATTCATCAATGTTGACATGGTACGTAGTGGTCTTGTCGACATCCATCTACATACTAGGTCAACCACCACGCGTTCCACCAGTGTAATTGTAAACATGTTGACATGTTCTCTGTCAACGTGATTTCACAATGTACGTGTACTCTGTCGACCTAATGACCATGTCTGCATTCTCACAACTGGCTTTGGCATGCCGCCATCTTTAAGCTATGATGATGCTGAAACACGGCGACACCTGTCACCCACACAGAAACCCTTCTCATTGTTTTACAATCTCTAAATAGGACATTTCTAAGCAAACTATCACACTATATACAGTATATATATATATATATATATATATATATATATATATATATATATATATGAACAAACAAATTACTGATGGGGCACTCTTAATAGAACACAGCTTTTTTATATAATAACACGCAATGCACTCCCTCTTAAAATGTATGTATCTTCTATTCTCTTTGAAGAGATAATTTCGCTGTGGTTCCTATTTGCTTTTCGATTCAAATCAGTTAGTCCAGATAATGAGCTTGCTTCAAATCCTCCTCGAGGTTCTATAAAAAGATACCCTCGTACCAAAACACCCACAGTTGGCCCAAGGCCAATATTAATAAACAAATTAAGAAACAATTAAAATTCAAAATTTTTAGATGTAGTGTCCACCTTTCTTTTAAAAGAAAGGTGGACACTACATCTAAACATTTTTCCGATTGGAAGGTGAAAATTATCCTTCTTTAAAGATCGGTTGTTGCTTAATATCAATACCATGTAAGAATATTGTTGGATTTTTAATAAAGAAATAAAATTATCATTTTAGAATTTTAATTGTTTCTTAATTTGTTTATTAATATTGGCCTTGGGCCAACTGTCTGGGTGTTTTGGTACGAGGGTATCTTTTTATAGAACCTCGAGGAGGATTTGAAGCAAGCTCATTATCTGGACTAACTGATTTGAATCGAAAAGCAAATAGGAACCACAGTGAAATTGTCTCTTCAAAGAGAATAGAAGATATATACATTTTAAGAGGGAATGCATTGCATGTTATTATTATTATATAAAAAAGCTGTGTTCTATTAAGAGCGCCCCATCAGTAATTTGTTTGTTCATTTGTATAATAGTCCTTCCAGCAGAGGACTTACTGAAGGGTGCTGCTGTAACTTGTATTAATAGCACAGTCTAGGATTTTTTTGTGATATATATATATATATATATATAGGTATTTGTGCTACATATATCACAGATCGGCATTGGCCAACTAAAAAAGTAATTATTATAATAATTATATCATGACTAGCATACAGATGGATTCGAACCAACCTTTCGTATTTTGGAGAGGGAAACTTCTGTCAGTATGCTGAACTTCTTCACGGCTGCCAGGCCTTTTAACAAAGCAATAATCCACTTGTCAATATTCTTGCCCAGTGGCCATGACACCCAGTCCATCATCCTGCAAAGAGAGACCATAGACAATAGACACCAGGTGCCCGGTCCAGCACTCTGGAAAAAATCTTTATAATGTACCCATCATCCACACACTATCCAGGCAGCCAAAATACATAAAATGCATCCTACCAATAGTAAGTAAGTAGTAGGTACAGAGTCACAACAGCGGGATTTAGTAACTCTTACCCTGTCTGGTGGTGCCTTATCAAGGTGGGCCATTCTGTCCCAGTACACTGTCAATCCATTCCCTGGGGTTCATGGGTGCAGCCATGTTGTCTCTGATCAGGTGAGAATCAGTATCCAGTCTCTATCTGTCTCCTGCTCTCACATGACAAGCTCATCCTATCCCTGACAGGAGGGTCCTATTTAAGCCTGCACCTGACACTAGCACCTTGTCGGAACAATGTGGTTCTTTACCTTCCAGTGATCTCACTCGCTAGTGAGCAAGTGCTACCTTCGATCCACTACCTGAACCTGTGCTGCTGGATTCCTGTAAGCTGCAGCCTCTGAGTCAGGGCCGGCTCCAGGGGTTGGAGCACCCTGTGTCGGCCCCCACTAGAGCGCTCTATCTTCCCGCGCGGAAAAGCAGCGGAAATCAGCCTGCACCGATCCCAGTCTGGCTCAACTACTGTTACCCTCACTGGTCTCACTCCACTCCAGCTGGCTGCTACTCTCTCTGGTTCCACTCCTGTCCAAGCCTGCAATTCCACTCTGGCTGTCTGCTACCCTCACTGGCAGGGGCGTATCTACCCCTTGGCCAGGATGGCACTCGCCATGGGCGCTGGCCGAGGTGGGGCGCAATAAGGCTGTGCCACCTGCGGCCAGGGAGTAGATATTCCCTGACTGTACATGAAGTGCTCCCTCCTCACACAGTGCATGTCCGATGGCTGTGCAGGCTGACAGGACCAGCGGGGAGAAGGGAATGCAGAGAGGACGGCAAGTCTGTGACAGACCACAGTGCATCCCTATACCCAGGGTAAGAGATTGCGTTACACTCAATTGGTTCCAGGGGCCGACAGGGAGCCTTGCTGTTGTCACTGACCTCTCTGAAGGCATCAGACATTTACCACATGCATGGCCGGCTCGAGGCACGTTCGACCAGTGCGGTCAAACAGGGTCACCACTCCATAGAGGGCGCACCCCTCCCAACCATTCCCGATTTCAGCGGGACAATCCAGTTTTTCGGGCACTGCCCTGCTGTTCCACCCACGGGACGAAGTGTCCTGCGGGTGGTCGGGAGGTTGAGCATCTCCACCGCCGCAGCTGTGCAGTGGTGCCGGCCCCGGAGAAGCTGAATGGATGCCGCGCATATGCACGCAGCATACATTCAGTGCAGCAATAGGGCTGGGTTGCAGCCCAGCTACTGACGTAGTGCTGGGCTTGCCCCCAGCTTGACATTAACCGGAGGCGTGCCATACGGGCACGCCCCCATACAACATCATTTAGGGGGCATGGCCTCTTGTAATTAGGTCACGCCTCCATTTTCGGTCCTGGTAACGTGGCGCATAAGTCCCGTCCTGCACAGGGCGCGGATCCCCCTGGAGCCGGCCCTGACCACATGGGTCTCACCCATGAGTAGACCACTGATCCTACCACAAGCCGTCAGCCCAGTCCACGGGTCCTTACTCAGATCTAAAAACCCTAAACGTGACAGGGATGAGCCAATACAGTAACATATGCAGCCTAATAATTAACTATAAACCAGTGACAGCACTGAGGTATAAGGCACAGAGTGTCTCATGCCTCAGCAATCTCCTTAGCCATATCCTTTTGAAGTGCTTTAATCGGTAAGGGTGAGTGCTACCAGGAACCAGCGACGTTTTGCGTGCATGGGAGACTGGCCATGTCTCAGTGACCTAAAAGATGCTCTTTGGCTCCTCTCTACTAATATACTAAATTTCACCCCATGAGCTATGGATTCCAGGCGCCCTGTTAGCCAGATGTAGGGGCCAGGTGCACCAAAAGGAGAGGTACTGTTTACCTGGGCCTATGCTTGGTTGGTGGGGCATGGCAGGGTACCGAGTCTGCTGCTGAGGGGTGCACTTGTCTCCCTCAGCGGTGCTGTAGTGGGCAGCACTATGGTAAGCTGCTGAGGGGGATATTCACATTGTCCCCCTATGCAGCGGAGCTCGGCCCCTCTCCCAGGGACCTGATTGGCCTAGCACTGAGAGCCAGTCATGGCGGGAACTGGGGATCATGTGACTGAGAGTGAAAGCGGTCACAGTCACAGATCTAACAAGGATCCCAGAGAGACAGGTACCCAGCTCTGTGCTACACACCACCCCCTGTAGTGCTGGAGGCACTCTCCATCCTGTAGCTTGAGGCACTGCACATAGTATTTTTTAAATGTTTGGAGGAAGGGGGTGTAGCCACGCTCCTTAATTCTGATCACGCCCGCATCCAGTACCTGGACTTGTCCCCACTGTCTACAGCCCTGGGAGCAGTGATGGTGCCACCCCAGGGCTTTGCACCCTGGGTCACAGCACCACTTGTACACCCCTCCCTACAGCCCTGATGAGATGGTGTGTGATAAGACAGTTTGGAGACCGTAGTAGTGTGTTATGCCAGAACCCTCTGGAAGTAACATCTCACACTGGTGGGAGGGGTCAGAGTTTAGACCATTACATTACATAATTTTTATCACTCTTCAGCTATATATATATATATATATATATATATATATACAGTACTTGAATTGTCCTGCACTCAAGAGATATATTCAACAGTTCAGGTGCCCCTCCTGCTGTAATCCGTATGGTACAGGTATAATGTAGAAACGTAGAAACGGATGGCACTCCGGTATAGAAACAATAAATCAAGCCACTCAGTAGTGTTGGTCAACGTTTCAGAGGCGTAACCTCTTTTATCAAGACCTCATGGGATGAGGTCTTGATAAAAGAGGTTACGCCTCTGAAACGTTGACCAACACCACTGAGTGGCTTGATTTATTGTTTCTATACCGGAGTGCCATCCGTTTATATATATATATATATATATATATATATATTATATTTGAGGAATATTCCTAGTTCCTAGGCAGATCAGCTGTCTTGTAATGTGAACTAGACCTGGTATTACATTACTCCTTACTCACCTGAATGAAGAGCCAACTCATCCTATTTGAGTACTTGTTGGTAGTTTATAGTATATACAATATAACAGTTACTGCACAGGACAAGCACATTTTGTTTTGTTATCTAATATTAAACGACAATTACCAGTCTCTGACTTCCGCTGTCATAAAGCGCACAGGAAATTCTACTGCAAGGACAGCACTTCTATCTCTCCAGGGCCTTTCCACTACAATCGAAATTGCAGGAGAGAAGTTTATGCCCAAAATAAATGTATTATACCCAACCAATTCAAGTCATGGGTTTGTTAGCTGGTTATTCTGGTCCAATATGAGGTTTGCAAATGAAAGGGCCCCCATTTCACATTGTAATAAAGGTTTGTATTGCTATGCGCTAAGCTGCCCATATATGATGAGAGTTTTCAAATGATCCAACCACGGCAGCGGGCATGAGTTCCAAATCGATTTGCTATACACTAAACAACTGAAACTTTCAAGGCCTGATGAGTCAGATTAGATTAGCTCTGGCCCAAATAACAGGTTAGGCAGCCCACTACCGAGAGAGGAGGAATAGACAGAGAATGTTGCGGCAAGTAAGGGGAAGGAAGGTAGAAGTTACAGAGGAGATACATGACCTAAAGAAGAAATATGAGGCCGCAGGCCGCAGAGTATATGGGACTTATTCAGAGGTGGCTGCTGAAGTGCGTATTAATGATGTAACAAAACGTTGCTTCACTGCGTCCAACAGCGGCAGTGTGTTCACCTCTGAATCACGCCCTGTAGGTCACTGAACTAAAATGTGACTTCTGATATCCTTCTATTTTTCAAAAACAAAAGTCTCAGTTTCAGACAAATCCATATATACAGATATGTTTTACCTTAAATGACAATGAAATGACGCCCCATCACAAATTTCTTTAAAAAAGTACCGTGCTCGGCACCGCACGCTCAATATTTGTCCCCCTCAGCCAAGGGGCAGATAGTACAGCGAAGGGGGGTGACCATGTGCTGGGCTGGGGAGAGAGGCTCCCTCCGTTAACCGGCAGCAGTCTTCTCTCTCTCTCTCACTCACGCTCTCTGGCCCTGATTCAGAGCCGGACGCTCTGACAGAGCGCTCGCTCTGAATCAGGGCCGGCTTTTTTTTTTTTAGAACGGCCTCCTGGCCGCTCGCATAGCTGTGGGTGACCACCCACAGCTATAGCGAGCGGCCAGGAAGATGGTTGCAATGGTCAAGACCATCGCGACCATCGGGCTTGTGACGAGACCCTTGTGGTAGGGTCTCGTTGCCGCAAGCCCAGAGAGATTTCGACTCTCACAGAGCCAAAATCTCTCCCACTGACATCACTCGTGATGTTAGTGGGGCCGCCCCCAAAGGGAACACCTCCGTTTGGGCAGCCACTCCCCCGGCCCGCCCACCAAAGGGGGCAAGCTGTCACTCAACATCGACAGCTCGCCCCCTTTGTTGCGAGACCCGGAGCGACGGAGTGCCCGTCGCTATCCGGGTCTCGCGCATGCGCACGACGGAGCCAGCTCCATCGTGCGCATGCACACTGGCCCACCATCGACCCGGTTGCGAGCGCACAGCACTTGCGACCGGGTCTGAATCAGGCCCTCTGCCAGATGTGCAACTGACCCGGGCACCTCCAAATAGCCTGGGCCAGGGCAAAGAGTAACAACCCCCTGTCAGCACCACTGTATACAACACTCTAAATTACATGTCCCACATAATTCTGCCCTTTTTTTTTTTTAGTTTTTCTCAGAAAATAAAAATCATTATTGGCCAAATCATGCTATTAACATGAATTATTATTAAATGAGGGGGGTGGTGTATCAGAGGTACCTCAACGGTTCTATCTTAAAATGTTTTCCTACTTTCCACTTAGGCTGGCGGGCTGCGAACTATAAACTAGACTGGCGGACGCATTCATTTAACTAGTTTTTAATTGAATAGCAAAAAGCAGCAGCCGCATTAAGCAATTTGCGGCAAAGACGGGACAAATGGAATTCAGCCCTGAAAGTCGCACAGACATTTGGTGACCATATAGAAACACAAGGTCATAGGCCAAGTGCGGATAAACCGGGCAGAGAAATCCATCTTGTTTTTTTATATCCTTTACAATGTACAGTAGATCGTGCGTTATATATTTTTAGGATATTTTACATATATTTATGTCTTTTGTACAATAGCTTTTCCCCACACATACAGTCCCTCCTCAGACACTTCCGCTGCTGCTCTTTGTACCTGATAATGGCCGTCATCATCTGCGCATCTGTGACACTGTCCGCGTTAGCCAAATTTCTAACGACTCCTTCCATGAGTTCTAGCGGGATGTACTGCACCACACTCGCCAAAGAATTCGAGGGCGTCTCAGACTCTTCTGCAAAGTAAATGATAAAAAGTATCCCTTTTCCCCTTTTTCCTTTTATTTTGCAAAGTTTTATATACTGTATGATTTGTTATGATTACAGCAAATTATATTGGCAATTTAATTGAGTTTGTCTGGCTATTTGAATTCTCTGGGTTTTATGGTACAATTCGATTTTACTTATGTGCACCAACTGATGTATGTAAAACATTCTCTTTTCAAAAATTCAATAAAAAAGATATGTAATAAAAAAAAAAAAGAAGTATTCAACACCAGCGCTTTAAGATAAGGGTGTAGCAGCTAGTAAAGTGAAATGGATTACACCTGAACTCCCTATAGATATAAGAAAACATAAAACCAGCGCTCCCTTCAATGAAGTAAAGGTTTAGTCATCCACTGATCCTAATGTATCCATTCCGTAGTGTCTATAACACATCAACACTTACATTAGGGTTCTCACCCGTAGGCATATAAAGGTATCTTTATCCTTACTTTCTTTCTTACCTTTTTAAGTAGAATATCTAAGGAACTTACATCAGTATCCTCACCCGCATGCCACAAAAGGTATCTCTACAAATCCACGTCACACAGGTATTCATACATGACGTGTAAACAACCCGACGGAAAGGAACTTACATTGAAGTTCAGTCTCGAGTGCACACAAAGGTTTCTTTTATTCCAATAAGGTATTGATCCTTATAAACAGATCCTCTGTACTCTTGTGTCCGGTGTAAAAAAAAAAAAAATCAGATTTATTAAATAAAATAAAATCCTTGGCGTCTGTATAAAAACACAAGTCCTTCAAAGGTGAAAAGGGAACATCCGAATAGCCTGTTCG
This sequence comes from Taudactylus pleione, assembly GCA_031769625.1. Taxonomy (NCBI): domain Eukaryota; kingdom Metazoa; phylum Chordata; class Amphibia; order Anura; family Myobatrachidae; genus Taudactylus; species Taudactylus pleione. Next base: position 3,185,591 of record JAUIMM010000139.1, on the reverse strand, counting down.
GACTTGCATCCACCACTGTGCTGCAGTATTCACAAGGAAGATGGTATTCACTTGTCCTCAGCGTGTCCCAGGTCCCCCAAAGGTATGACAGCCACGGCTTAATAGCTTCAACGCGTTTCGTGGAGCTAACTCCTACTAGAGCATTATAAGGAACTTGAAAAAAGAATTACATTTTGGATAGAGAAAAATTAAAGAGAACTTATGAATAAGAAACAAAAGAAACTCTTTAGAGATAAAACAGACTATGCACAATGGGTGTGTCGATAGATCTCCCCAAAATCAGGATTTGCCTCCGGCTGCACGGAGTGACAACATTTATAAACCAGTTGTTACTAAACCAGATTGGATTCCTGGAGGTAATAGAAGACCCCTACGGTCGAATAGGAATAACTAGAGAGAGAGAAATAAGAGGTAATTTCCTCCCCCGGTCTTTTCAAATAATACTGGACCTACTAGACAGAAAGATTATACAATACAGCATAATATCGGTAGGAGGAGGAATAATGAATTTAAGAACGGAAACAGGGAACGTGTTCTGTATTTCTCAAGGTTCAAGAATATGATGAACCAAGAAGGGTAGACAGGGGATATAGAACAAATGTAAAAGGCAACACTTAAGGTGCGTACACACTAGACGATATGCTCCCTGAGCGATGTCGTGTAGTGTGTCCCCGGCAGGTTGTGCTCAATGTCGTTCATGACACTGAGCACACCCGCTGAATGATATCATTAACGATATCGTTCAGCGCCGGGCTCTCTTCCCCCATTCCATAACATGCAGCAACCTGACGACATCGTCAGGTTGGCCTGCATGTTAACCCGATGAACGATAACGACGAACGACCCGCAGGAACGCGCGTCGTCGTTATCGTTCATCGTTTTTGTGTTAAAAATGGACGATAAAGTGGACGACTGAACGATATCGTTATCGTTCAGTCATCTACTTTAATCACCCAGTGTGTACGCACCTTTATAGATAAGATTTGGCTGTAAAAGACTACGGGAGAAACAACAGAGGGAGTTACCGATCACCAGACAGAAAAATAAATGATCGATCGGATCATTTTTTATGGAGGGAGAGGTTCCAAAGAGACTGAACTTGACCTCAGAAACATCTCCTACTAAAGCTTTAACAAAATATAAAAGAGGTTGTAGATCAGGGATTTTTAAAAATATGTTCAAAAGGAAAAGGTTCAAACTTATACAAAAAGATAAAGCACAGGAAAAAATTATGTGGATTTAGTTGATTCTAATGATCCCGCTAAAGGTGGAAAGAATAAAACTAAGGTCTTTAATTTGAGTATTTATACACTAACTAAAGAAGAAAGTGAGATTTTAGAAAAGGGTTTGAAATTTGCCCCTTCTAACTGGATAGATGAATTCGAAGTCTTCATTGACTTACAACGATTCATAACAAAATTATCATCAAAAAGATTTTTTGCAGATAAAGAATTAAAGGAGACTCCAGTAGAAGGGAGACTCTTTTGAAAGAAATCCACTTTCTTCCCTTAACATAAAAGAGAATGTTTTGTGGAGACGTTTGAACATCTGATTAAAGAGGACCTCGAGAATACGAAATTTAAATTCCCTAAATGTAATAATTTGACAATAATACAAAGAAAAGCTATAACGTCATTGAAAAATAACAACAAAATAGTTATTAAACCCGCCGATAAAGGCGGTGGTGTGGTGGTGTTAAATAGCGATGATTATCATGCGGAAATCTTAAATCAACTTTCAGATAAAGATACGTACAAAAAGTTAAGAAGTGATCCCGCTTCGAACATACAAAATAAGTTAGATGTTCTTATAGGTATTTACACCACCCACCTTGTAATCTTCGAGGATGAAGTAGGCTTTATAAAAATAAATAACCCCTCCATTCCTGTATTGTACGTGCTACCGAAGGTCCATAAAAATCTGGAGAAGCCGCCAGGATGCCCGATTGTGGCAGGGGTTAACTCGATTACATCCAATTTATATTGATTTTTGGACCACAAAATTCAACACTTGGTATGTAAAACAAAATCACATGTGAAAGATACAATCTCCATGATTAAAAGAATAATGAATGTAGAGTGGGAATCCAGTTACCTGATGGTAACTACTGATGTCAAATCTTTATTTACCATTATAAAACACTCATTAGGAATAGAGGGCCTGATTCTGCCCCGCTCGCGAGCGCTGGACGCTCGCAGGCGGGTCGATGGTGCCTAAGTGCGCATGCGCACGACAGAGGGAGCTTTGTCGCGCGCATGCGCGAGACCCGGCAAGCGACGGGGAATCCGTCGCTCGGGGTCTCGCACCAAAGGGGGCGTGCTGTCGATGGTGAGTGACAGCACGCCCCCTTTGGTGGGCGTGCCGGGGGCGTGGCTGCCAGATGGAGGCGTTACTATGGGAACGCCTACCGTCTGAGTCTGGCCCCACTGACATCAGTATTGATGTCAGTGGGAGTGATTTTGGCTCTGATAGAGCCAAAATCACTTCAGGGCTTGCGGCAGCGAGACCCTACCGCAGGGTCTCGTCGCAAGCCCGATGGTCGCGATGGTTTTGACCATCGCGACCATTATCATGGATGCTCGCTATAGCTGTGGGTGGTAACCCACAGCTATGTGAGCGTCCATGAGGCCGCTCCAATGTTAGGTAGGAGGGCCCTGATTCAGAGCGAGCGCTTTGATCAGAGCGTCCGGCTCTGAATCAGGCCCAGAGGCTTTAAATTATATATTTATTTATGGCTCACTGGGAGGACCAATCAGTATGGACTGGCCACCAGTGGGGTGCCAACCTGGTGCTCTGGATCCGCTATATAGACGACTGTCTATTTATATAGAATGGTGATAGAGAGTTTTTGGATCTGTTTTGTCAAAATTTAAATGCCAACGATAAAAATATTTAATTTTCCTTTCATGTGAGTGCTCAGGAAATAAACTTTTTGGACATAGCCATATACCTTGAAGGAGAAAGATTATTTACAAAGAATTACACCAAGCCTACAGACTGCAATGGGTACATCTCTTGGGATAGCAACCACCATATGAATTGGGTTGCTAGTATACCAAATAGCCAGTTCCAACATCTCAGACGTAACTGCACTACAGCAGAGATGTTTGATGAACAGGTGGCGATGATGGAACAACAATTTTTAGGCAAAGGCTATGATCTAATGAAAGTTTGAGATGCTAAAAGCAAGAGTAGAAACCTGTCCAGATTAGAATCTCTGGAGAATTCAGATAGAAAAAGAATACAAGTAAGGATCTGAAAAATTAAGTGCAGTTTATTACAAAATATACATCTGAATATAAATGTATTGAACAAATTTTAAGTAAACACTGGAAAAGTCTGACTAAAGATCCCCTTTTAAAGGACCATATTACAGAGAAACCCAAATTTATATACAAGAGGGCAGATAATCTAAAAAAGTTATTAGTTAAGAGTGCCCTCCCTGTGGAAAAAATGGTGACAGGTGTTTTATCCAAAGGTTTCTATCCCTGTGGTTCTTGCTCCATGTGCAAGCGTTGTAAATTGGGGAACAAAATAACACACTATTCATTCAAGACCACAGGCCAGATTCATTCCATTAAGGATTTTATTACTTGTAATAGTAAAAATGTTGTTTATTTACTGGAATGTGAGTGTGAAAAACAATATGTGAGGAGGACAGGTAGAAGGTTGAGAGACCCTTTAACTGAACATGTTAGGAATGTAGAAAAGGACTACAATTTACATAGTGTCTCATCACATTTCAAAGAGAGACACAATTGTAACATTAACAAATGAAAGAGTTTTTGTGGTATTAAAATATGCAAAGGGAATTGGAGAATTAGCAATATAGTAGAATCCCTTGCGAAACTTGAAATGAAAACCATTTATCAACTAAAAACTGTGTGGGTTAAATATGAACTTCGAGTCCAAATGTTATTTTATAGCTCGAGTGTTATTTATGATTTTATTTATTCCCCTTGACAGTTGGATTATTCCTAATACTTTTCTTCTTTCTCCCCTCTTTTATCTCACCCGGCTGGCTGAGGAATTATTTATTTCTTTTTAGAGTTATCATATCTTTTTTTAGTGATTATAATCCTTTTTAAACATTCATTGTTGTGTGATAATGTTTTACAATTATCCATTTTTGAGTCAGATATTATATGTATTTTATAAGAGCTGCGTGTGTGCAGAGGCCCTGATTCAGAGCCGGACGCTCTGATAGAGCGCTCGCTCTGAATCAGGGCCGGTCTTTTTTTTTTTTAGAACGGCCTCCTGGCCGCTCGCATAGCTGTGGGGGACCACCCACAGCTATAGCGAGCGGCCAGGAAGATGGTCGCGATGGTCAAGACCATGGCGACCATCGGGCTTGCGACGAGACCCTTGTGGTAGGGTCTCGTTGCCGCAAGCCCCAGAGAGATTTCGGCTCTAACAGAGCCGAAATCTCTCCCACTGACATCACCGTGATGTCAGTGGGGCCGCCCCCAAACGGAGGCGTTCACATGGGAATGCCTCAGTTTGGACAGCAACTCCCCCGGCCCGCCCACCAAAGGGGGCGTGCTGTCACTCAACATCGACACACAGGAAGCAACACGGCACTTCTTGAAAAAGGGGAGTTAGCTCCCCGAAACGCACTGAAGCTGTTAAGCCGTGGCTATCATACCTTTGGGGGACCTGGGACGCGCTGAGGACAAGTGAATACCATCTTCCCTGTGAATACTGCAGCACAGTGGTGGACTCCTAACACAGCAAGTCCAATCAGCTATGCGGATGTTCCCTTTTCCCCTTTGAAGGACTTGTGTTTTTATACAGACGCCAAGGATTTTATTTATTATTTTATTTAATAAATCTGTTATTTTTAACCGGACACAAGAGTACAGAGGATCTGTTTATAAGGATCAATACCTTATTGGAATAAAAGAAACCTTTGTGTACACTCGAGACTGAACTTCAGTGTAAGTGCCTTTCCGTCGGGTTGTTTACACGTCATGTATGAATACCTGTGTGACGTGGATTTGTAGAGATACCTTTTGTGGCATGCGGGTGAGGATACTGATGTAAGTTCCTTAGATATTCTACTCCGAAGGGAAGATGGAATGTAAGGATAAAGATACCTTTATATGCCTACGGGTGAGAACCCTAATGTAAGTGTTGATGTGTTATAGACACCATGGAATGGATACGTTAGGATCAGTGGATGACTAAACCTTTACTTCATTGAAGGGAGCGCTGGTTTTGTGGATTTTTCTGCAAAGTAGTTTAGTCATTTAGTAAATTAGCTCCTGAATAAGCAGTGATCGATTACATACTGGTAGCTAGATTATATTTCTTACCCGTAAGGTGCAAGTAATGTGATCCTGAGTCGAACGAAAGTGCAAAAGCCATCCAAAGACTAGACTCCAGGAGGGGGCAGCCACGTCGCCATAGTGATGGGGGCGTGGCGCTCCATAAGTAGGCATGGCGGGGACAGCATGCTTAATTAGGGGCGAAGCAGGAGGCATGACCGCACAATGGCGGCATCATGGCCACGCCCCCACTACACAATGCCGAGATTACCAACTTGTCTATTTTTTTCAGATTTTAGGGAGGGTCTCGGCCTTGTCGGGAGGGTCGGCACGTCTGCTATAATAATAAGACCAACACTTACTTAATCCAAAGCAATCTTCTCTTCTCTCTTATCCCACTCAATAACCTGACAGTATTACTTACAGTATATATATCATAATGTAGCCTGAAAGTGTTTACCTGTTGAGGAGATAACAGCAAATAATTCCTTTAAGGATGGCAGGACCAAGGAGGCCTGAAGGCTCCAGATGTTTTGCAGCAGCCCACCGACTCGGTTCACCTGGTCGAGGAACTGTATGATCCCCTCTTCTGCTTCAGAATGGCAGTGGAACTGACCAATGCACCTGACTAGCTGTTGGCAGAACAAGACCTGGTGCTTCCCCTCTGGAATGCACTGTGGACATAACGTTAAGAGCTTGCTGATCCGCACACAGACCTTAAGACTCGGCCTTTCGCAGACGATACGGAGAACCTCTATTCTCAGCAGCCTGAAGATCTCCTTGGCGGAAGGCTTGTCCAACACAAACTGAAGCCCAAGATGTACGTAGTCTAAGATGTGCACGTGTCTCTTTCCGAGAGTGCCATATCCTTCCTGTAGGAGGCTCAATATAAATCTGACGTTGAAAAATTCCTCAAACTCTTCTGGGTGGTACCTGCCGTAGATCTCTAGGACTTCTCTGGCTGTTTCCCTTGCAAATCGAGATTCACCCAAAAAGAAGAGCTTGGTGGATATTTCTAGCATAGACCAACATTGCTCACTGTCGATCGGCAGCTTGGAGGCCTCAATCACTCGTCGCGCTAAGCTCTGCTTGACATACATGGGATAAGAGGACTGCATGACGGCTTCTAGTATCTTATCCATGGCTTCTTTTTAGCCCCCGAATAGCGAGTGCAGTGTCACACTTTTATGCAGGGGATATCAGCAGTGGGGCTGGAACAAAAAACAAGAAGAAATGTTACTTATATTCCTTTACTGGCAACAAAGAGCAAACATTCAAGGTCATTCATGAAGCAAGCGGCAAAAAAAAAAAGTATTTATCCACAATACTTTCTTGCATAGGGCCTGAGGGTCTCATTCAGAGCCGCTCGTAAGCGGCCGCTCGTTCGTTCCGAGCGATGGTCGCACAACTGCGCATGCGTATGGTTTGTAATACGCATGCGCGAACCAGTCAGTGCGGCCGAAAATCGTGTGCTCGCTGAATAGCGAATGCCTGCTATTTTGAGTGACAGGATGAGGCGTATGTGGGTGGTAACAGGGGAAGGTGCTTGAAAACGGGGAGTGGAGATCAGGACGCAGGCGTGCCTAAAGGTCAAAACGGGCGTTTTATGGGTGTGCATAATTATTACAGCAGCGTCATTGCCCACGTCACTTGGTTATTTTAAAGTCAGAACTGCTCGCAACATTGCGGTAGGAAAAACCAACCACAAGAATAGCGAGCAGTTCAGACGCCTTTCGATGTACCCGATTAATCTAATAAATAGCGGACATGACGTATGGTGCGAGCGGCCAGGGGGCGTATTTTTTAAAAAAACGACCGCATGTTTTGGTCGCTTGTTCAGACATGGAGGCGTCAACAGACCCCAAAGAGCGAACGGTTCATTTGAATAGCCAGCCCCTTTTCCTGAATGAGCGAGCGCTAATAGTGTCCGGCTCTGAATCAGGCCTTGATTCCGAAAGATGTACACTAACCCGATGGTTAACGCACATCTCCGATTATTAGAGGACTGTGTATGCACAGGATGTATACAGCACATGTGCAGCCCTCCATCTGAGTGACAGGCTGCAGTGTTTGGGAGGTGGAACGGGCACCATTTTGTGTGTTGACCTTTTGACCACGTCGACCATTTGTACCCGTAGACCTCCTTACATGTCGACTTTTAGTGTATCGACCTTTTGTCCCTGTAGACATTTTGCCCTTGTCAACCTATTGACTGTCTAACAATGGGGGGGGGTAAATTTACTAAAGTGAGAGATTTTAGAAGTGGAGATGTTGCCCATAGCAACCAATCAAGTGGTTCACGATAAATATCACGATATATATCACATCACATCGATGCCATATATGGTGGTGTTTAGTAGCCATTCATGTACACTTACCTCTCCAACGTCTTTCTGAGCTGTCCGGCCCCTCCGCGATCCCTGGATGCAGTGAGAAGACAGACATTTCGGGAGCCCAATATGCCTGCTCCTCACTGCGTATGCCCCGGCATCCGTGAGCAGCAGGTCAGGTCAGCCCTGCTGCAAAGGACACTGGGAGAAGGGGGCGGAGCCAGCGCTGGGTGCCGGGCAGACAGCAGAGAAGTACGCAGCGTCCCTGCTCTGTTCGGCTTGCGGTACAGATTACGCCGTCCTCAGATGGCGAATCTGTACCACAGGAGAGGAAGGGAAAGCTGAGCTTTGTGTTCCGTTATGAAACACACTCACTATACAAAAGTATGGTGATGCGATGCAGGCATGGAGCGGGTGTGCTGCTGGGGGAAGTACTACACTTCTCCACGGTAACTTGCTCCATGAATAGCACGAAGCAGAGAAGTGTCCTGAGTTCAGCTAAACAGGGCTCTTCTCTGCTTCATGAATAGACCCCATATGTACTAAAGGCAATGAAAGGAGGGGAATTTCCACACTCTTATGATCAGGGCTGGTGCTAGGTTTCCTGGCACCTAGCACCTGCCTGTGCTGCTCTGTCGCCACTGTCCTCCACCCTACGCCCCTTCACTCCCCCAGTCCCTCCCCCTGAGCTTATACCAATAACGCCTGTAGTATGGTGGGGGCGGGGTTACCCCACGAGCCGCTCAGGTAGCAGTGGCTGGTAGATTCTGCACTGTGCAGCCGCACCGGCCACCTGGTGCCCTTGTGCGGCCGCACGCACTGAACGTGCCTCGAGCCAGCCCTGTTTATGACCATATTTTATGTGTCACTTATTTCAAAGATATTTCAGTGGAAAACAGTTCTTTAGTCTAGATCAGAGGTTCTCAAACTCGGTCCTCAGGACCCCACACAGGTCACGGTTTCCAGGTCACCCAGCAGGTGCACAGGTGAATTCATTACTCACTGACACATTTTAAAACATCCACAGGTGGTGCTAATTATTTCACTTGCGATTCTGTGAGAAGACCTGGAAAACATGCACTGTTTGGGGTCCTGAGGACCGAGGGCCCTATTCAGACCTGGACGCTAAGCCACGGACGCTCGCTATGGGCGACTGTTGCCCGTCTGCGCATGCATATAAGTCATTGAAGCGTGCGCAAGCCAGTCATTGTGATCAGGAATCGTGCGCTCGTTATACACAGACTGAGCGCTACTTTGAGTGACAGATAGCGCCGTTTGTGGGGAAGGTGCTTGTGAACGGGGGAGTGGTGCTGCGAACACAGGCGTGTCTGGGCGTCAAAACGGAATTTAATGGGCGTGCATAATTAGCATGGAGGCGTCATTGCACACGTCACTTGGTCGGATTTCAGCCTGCAGTGATCGCAGTGCCCTACGGCGGGGTAGGGTCTACCTCAAGCGCTGTGTGCAGCTCCGATGGCTCTCGATGTTACTGATTAATCATACACTTCCTGCAGATGACGCGTACTAAGAAAGAAAAGTGGGCGTCTTTACACTGGCGTGCGCTCACTCTGCCGTCGCTCTCTAAAACATAGAGGGCGTCCTTAAGAGACAGTGCGATCGCGGAATTTGCATACCCGGCCCTTGACGGCTGCGAGAGAGCGCGGCTTAGCGTCCAGGTCTGAATCGACCCCCAAGTTTGAGAACCTGTGGTCTAGACTAAAAATAAATCATGATAACAATAAATTCTCATCACTCCAAACCACAAATCATATTTCTGCTGAGTGAAATTCACATTGTGCTGTGGCAATATTTCCTTCCAGGCCTTTTTTTTGCAAGAGAATTCATATGAATAATTTAAAAGATAAAGGAGGATATTGTCTTCCTCTGACAAAATGTTCCTAAACGCAAACTTTCATTATCTAGTTCTCAGGGTTTCCAGGGATGAGACATGGAAGCTATATTTTATAGGACTAAGGGGCCTATTCATTAAACGTAAAAATTCAATGGAGATAATTAGCTTTAGAACTCTCATGGAGTTCTAGCTAATTATAGGTGGAATTCATCATTCCACCTCTCCATAAGTATCTATTCCGAAAAGCTGTCATTTTTGTGATGACAGCTTTTCGAGAAATAGATACTTTTCCTGCCTACACTACCTTATCGCATCTGGAAACAGTGCTGCGCATGCGCTGTTACATCTGTAAAACCAGCGCATGCGCAGCACTGCCTACAGATGCGGTAAGTTTCGTACCCCCCCCCGACCCCCCCACCCCCCCCGACTTACCTGTCCGCGCAGCAGCCTCCGGCTCCGTCCTGCTGGTCTGTCATGTCGTTTCCCAGCAGACCACATGACAGATTAGAAAAAAAAATAAATTTTTTTTTTCTTTTTCTAAACTTTCTTGTGCTCTGCTGGGGAGCACACATGTCCGACCAGCCTCCGGAGCCTGAGGACGGAGCAGAGCGCCGGAGGGACTCTTCGGGGGACCTGCACACGCGGATACAGGTTAGTGGATTCTGCTATTCGCCACCTCACAGTGGCGAATAGTAACTGCATCATATTCCGAAAATTGATAATTTTCGGAATTTGATGAATACCACAATTTCCACATCCCCATACTAATGTACTAATGTACTAATGTACCTATACTAATGTACTAATGTACTAATGTATGGGGAGTGTGGAAATTAACGCAGGGGAACTTAGCAAGGAGATATCTGTGATATCTCCTGTGCTAAGTCTGTTCATGAATACCAAAATAACGTTATTTAAGGAAAATGTCCTTAAAAACGTTATTTTAGTGTTGATGAATAGGCCCCTAATACATGTAACACCCATTCAGTTTAACAGAAAGATATTTCAGATAAGGTCCAGAAGTTAGCGCAGGGGTTCCCAACCACGGTCCTCAAGGCACACTAACCAACTAGTCCAGGTTTTAAGGATAGCCATAGTTGAGCACAGGTGACTTAATTAGTGCCTTAGTTATTTTGATTTAACCATCTGTGCTTAAGCATGGATATCACTAAAACCAGGACTATTAAGCTGGGTACACATGTAAAGACTTTCTGTCCAACCATCCAACTAGTTGATTGGTTGGAATGAAAATCTGGTAAGGAATGAAAGGAAATGACAATCACATACCTCCCAACTTTTCATCCTCCAAAGGAGGGACAGGTCGAGCGCCTTAGACGCGCGTGACCGAAAGGGGGGCGTGGCTTAAGAAAAAGGGGTGGATCTTACAGAAAACGGGGCGGAGCCTCACGGCTTCCCCCGTTTTCGTCACTTTGGGGGCGTGCCCAGCAGTCTCCGAGACGCTGGGCAGCCCCCAGGTTCTCCCTACACAAGAGAACAGATGCCGTGCGCATGCGCACGGCATCTGTTCTCGTACAGCACACCAGCTGCTCTGCGTATGATAATTGGTGCTGCAGCCAATCAGCTCCCAACTGTCATTTTTCAAACAGATTTCAGTTGGGAGCTGATTGGCTGGAGCAGGGCCAGCTCTTGGGATGTTCGATCAGAGCGGTGGAACAGGGGCGCCACTCCATTCAGGGTGCACCCCCTCCTAACATCCCGATGGGGCGAAATATCCCTCGGGTGGTCAAATCAGGAGGTTGGGGATCCCCACCGCCGCAGTGCCGGGAGAGGGCTGGGGGAAGCCCTACTAGTGAAGAGTACTGGGCTCGCCCCCAGCCTGACGTTACACGGGCACGCCTCCAAGCAACGTCACGTAGGGGTGTAGCTTATGGTAATTATGCCACGCACCCTGGAGGCGACCCTGGGCTGGAGCACCATTATCATACACAACAAGTTTTATCACTCGTTGTGAATGATAGAAGTTGTTGATAAATGAGGACCAGAGCCTGTAACAGTGAAGGTTAGGAGCTGATTGGTTCGTACTTTCTCTTTTCTCCACTATCTCTCTACAAGGCTTAGTATATAGACCCCAAAACCTTATACAAAGCATGACATTATATATCCACTTATATTGACGAAGACTTGGCCGCCGGTCTCAATACCGACAGCATAATCCTGGCAAGGGATCTAACATAGGCGTCGAAATGCCGATTCCGGATTTACCTGCTAAGCAAAGAGCATGACAGACACTTATATCTGCCGCTGATCCTCAGAGCTTGCAATCAAAATATTGACTGCAGACTATGTCTATGGGCTCTATTTACTACAATCCGCAGATTGTAGTGTGATATTATCGACTGAATTCGCATTGCGAATTCAGGCAATATCACAGGGATTTACATGCATGCGAGAAAGCTCTGTCCCTGCGAAATCCCCTCCACACTCTAGTCACGGTATTTTCGCAAAAAACGCATGCTCCGACCGGCCGTCGCTGCTACCCCCCCGGTGCTCAGCCCCGCCCCCATCATTGAGCCCCACCCCCCGCGATCGCGGACCAACCCCCGCGACCCCCCTCCCTTAATAGCACTTACCTGCAGTCATCGGTGCTCCGGTGATGCCCTCCATGCCTCCGGTCAGCTGATATCCCAGACTGCACTGGGACCCGATCTCCTGATGACCGGGTTGCATTGCACCATGGGAGACCAGCTGACCAGAGGGAGAACATCACCAGAGCCCCGACCACCGGTCCCTGGAGTCAGGTAAGTGAATTTTTTTTTTTTAGCAGTGATCAGCTTGCGGTCTGTTTAGCAGTGTATCAGCTTGCGGTCTGTTTAGATCACACAGCTGATCACTGGGACCAGCTCCGGGCTCTGCTCTGCACGTTAGAGCAGAGTAGGAGTCCGGTAACGCCTCCAGGTGGCGTTATTATCACAGGGCTTTCCCCCATATTTTTTTACTATTTATTTTTAGTAACTTTGGTCAGATCACATTTCCCATTACAATTATGGGAAATGTGATCTGCTTACTAAAAATAAGTGATACTTAGGGGTTGGAGTAGAATTTTACGAATTCTACTCCAATTGCCCTGTAATAACTATAGGTGATACTAAAATAATGTGAAAAGGGTGTGAAAACACTCTTTTTCACTTTATTTTAGTAAAAATAATGTTAATAAATAGAGCCCTATATGTGACACATCAAGAACAATTCAGCAATTCAATGTGATTAATAGACACAAATCAAATTAATATTTACAAAGCAGAATTAAAAGTTTCTAACTATTTATCCCTCCCGGAACTCGTTTTGGGATAGACGTTGGTGACATGCAACTACAAGTCTCAGCATGCCCTGCTTGCCATAGCATACAGTGGGTTCAGCAGTCCTGAATCGGGATAATGTTCTTCCCGGGGACTGTTCCTAAAAATATATAGTTACATGATAAGGAATTGCATGCCTGATGGAATAACATCATGTATGTCACTTACCCCTGGCTGACGTAAGCTGGGCTTCCCTACAGGACAGGCGAGGACAGATGCGATGCTGTCAGGGAGTCAGGCTGGGATCGTGCGTCTTCTGCAGAAGTCAGGAGGACTGTGTGCTTGGTATACGGAGGAGAGGGGGGCGAGCTATCTATAGACAGAGAGTGAGAGCCGAGGTGCAGGACCAGGGCAGGGGATGAGATGCTCAATCTGGGAGGGACACTGCGTCGTGCCTATCTGCAGGACACACAGGAAATGTCAGTGCCCAAAGTTCAATGATTTGTTTCTGCTGCCTGGCAGCGTCCCCTGAGTGTAAGCCACACCCGCCGCAACCGGACTGAGAGCTTTTACCTAAATAAGTACGCACAAAAAAAAAAGACAAAGAAATGTAGGGAATATATAAAGTAGACGTTTTTGTAGTAGAACTACTAATCCCAGCATGCCTGTATAACAGGTACGCTCTGACCCACCAAAACTACCCAGATTGGCCAAACTGCATTACAATGACTAATTTAATAAGACAAAATAAATATAACTAGGCTGTTGGCCCTAAAACAGATTATAAATACAAATACTGAAAAATGTGAATCGCTTGAAAGAAAAAAATAAACATAAAATAATAAAAACAACAAGAGTCTCACTATTGCAACATATTTCACGGCTCAACTGCTTCCTCAGGCAAATAGTGCAGCGGCAAGGTCGCACGACTGTGACAGAGAAGTGTCAGAGACATGGAGTGTCCAATGTACAATACCAGTTCTGTAACTGATGACACTGATCATGTGTTTGGACCCAGGGAGGAAAAGGTGCCAAACAGGAGGCAGGTTTGAACTTAGCACAGGGTTGCCGACATTCTGGCTGCCCCTTCCGGGAGGGAGCAGCCTGATCGGCATAGCAGGAGGCGGGGCCGGCACAAGGGGGCGGGGTGGGCAGCTTACCGGCATTTGTGGCGGAGCAGGGGCATGGCCACACGATCGCGTCAGATTTACCCCGCCCCCACTACACAATGGTGAGAGAGGGGAGGGGCCAAGATTCCGCGAGGGGTCGGAGGCTCCCGGACGAATCGGGAGGGTAGGCAAGTATGACTTAGAAGAGCACGAGGATCAAACGGCAATGGGTTCTGGACCATAAAGTGTTGGCATGCGGAGATTGTCAGGATGCACGAGGAGTAATGCAGCGGCAAAGTCAGAAAGCAGCAGGAGTCATACACAAAAATCAACCAGGGTATAACAGCAGGGGTAGGGTAATAGAGGAGAGGGCCGCAGTGGACTCTGGCTATGTGTCAGAGTCTACTGCGCAGGTCTCTGGGAACATGGTGCCCGCAGTAACTTCTCTACTGCGCATGTGCAATCTCCGGGAAAATGGCCGCCACTGTGTTTCTGCTGCTCTGCAGTGCCAGCCGACCCAGAACTCCAGAAAAGTATAATTATATGGGTGCAGACTGTTCTTTGTCAACAAATATCTAAAATGTAATAATCTTTATTACTTTCTTTGTTTAAAATCATGTGTTCGATATAGGGGCAAAATATTATTTAAAATAACAGATAGTGAGAATAATTAGAGTGTGAAAAAGAATTATTAGAAAAGTGCTATTAAAAAATCCCATTCACTACTAATCACTTTGTAATTGTATATAAGATTTGTACCGATTAGTCCCTGTCTATATCAGACATAGGACCTCATTCAGAGCCGCTCACAAAAAGCAAGCGCTCGCTCTGAATGAGGGCGGGCGCTTTTTTTTTTTAGCCGGCCTCCTGGCCGCTCGCTAAGCTGTGGGTGACCACCCACAGCTTTTGCGGGTGGCCAGGTGATGGTCACGACCATCGGGCTTGTGACGAGACCCTTGTGGTAGGGTCTTGTCTGCCGCAAGCCCCAGTGAGTTTCCTGCTCTAATAGAGCAGGTAGCTCACTACTGACATCACGAGTGATGTCAGTAGGGCCGCCCACAACGGCAGGCGTTCCTTCAGGAACACCTCAGTTTGTTCAGCCACCCCCCCTCCCCGCCTACAAAACGGGGAGAGCTGTCGATCAACATCGACAGCCGCCCCGTTTGTAGCGAGTGAATTTCTTACTCGCTCCAGGGATTGCGCGCGTGCTCAGTGCCCCACCATCGACCCGCTTGTGAGCGCATAGCGCATGTGAGCGGGTCTGAATGAGGACCATAATACACTCCTATAGGATTCAAATAGCTGTTTGCTTTAATATATTTCTCTAGTTATTTTAATTTCATATATATATACTATATATCATTTATTCAGGCAGCTATTAACTATTTGGGATGAGACCACACCCTTTTTTGCTGGAGCGCGCACACCTACGGGCAGGGGAACTGTCAGCAGCCCAGTCTGTCCCTGTTTGATACTAACAGGTTATATACATGGGCCTTTTATGTGCATTGTCGCAAGATCAGGTCATGGGGTGCCGTCTCCTGGTGTGAACGGTAGCACTTCTCTCTTGCAGCCGATAAATAGCTCACCAATACAGTGCCTCGGTACAAGTGTCTGCAGCTAGTTTTATTTCACAGTACAAAATAAACAAAACATAAATATAAATCCTGGCCTGTCCAGAACTAACTATACATAAGTCTCCCTCTCTGAGGGGTCTATTCATCATCATCACTTAATTTATTATTATAGTTTATTTATATGGCGCCACAAGTGTTCCGCAGCGCCTTACAAAGTACATAAACAAATAGATTGATTTACAGTGACTTACAGTACAATACAATACAATACATTACAGGACATGGATAATATACATTGCTACATTCGCGACCATAACACCCAGATAAGCAACAATGCTAAGCAACCAAGTGTTAGGTGCCCTGGTAGAGAGTAAGAAGTAGATGAAGGTATAGTAAGGAGAAGCACAAGAGGGCAGAGGACCCTGCTCATAGGAGCTTACATTCTAAGGGGGAGGGACAGACAAACAGGGCTGACACAGATGGGGTAGGCAGGGAGGAAGGAGTATGTAGCAGCAAGTTAAGATGAGAGCTGGAAGGCTTTGATGAAATAGTGGGGTCTTGAGAGCCCGATTGAAGGATTGTAGAGAGGTGCCGAGTCTGATGGGGAGAGGGAGGGAGTTCCAAAGGTGGGGAGCAGCGCGGGCAAAATCTTGGAGGCGGGAGTGGGAGGAAGTAATCAATTGGCATGAGAGGCGGCGTGCATTTGTTGAACGAAGAGGGCGGACAGGAGAGTGAAGGGAGATGAGATCAGAGATGTAAATGGGAGAGGAATGGCTGAGGGCTTTGTAAGTGAGTGTGAGTACCTTAAATTGGGTTCTAAAAGGGAAGGGGAGCCAGTGGAGGGCTTGTAGGAGAGGGGAGGCAGATGCAGAGCATTTAGAGAGGAAGATGAACCGAGCAGCAGCATTGAGGACAGACTGGAGAGGGGAGAGAAGGGATTTTGGGAGGCCAGTTATGAGGAGGTTACAGTAGTCCAATCTGGAGATGATCAATGAGTGTATGAGGGTTTTAGTGGCATCCTGGATGAGAAAGGGTCTGATCTTGGAAATATTTTTAAGATGAAAACGACAGGACTGTGAGAGATTCTGGATATGTGGTTTGAAGGAGAGGGAGGAGTCCAGGATAACTCCAAGACAGCGCACTTTGGGGCTAGAGGAGATAATTGTGCCATCAATTGATAAAGAAATGGTGGGAAGTGTGGTTATGTAAGGGGGAGGGAAGATGATTAGCTCAGTCTTAGACATATTAAGTTTAAGAAATCGCTGGGACATCCAGGAAGAGATGGCAGAGAGACAGTTGGAGACACGAGTGAGGAGAGAGAGAGAAAGGTCAGGGGAGGAAAGGTAGATCTGAGTATCATCAGCATAGAGATGATATTGGATGTCAAAAGAGCTGATGAGTTCCAGTGGCAAATGCAGGATTTATAGAGGGGGGTTTCCAAACGCTTGATTTTAGAGTGAGTGTAGCCAGTCCATGAAGAGGGTAAAATTAGCATTTAACCAGCTTTAATATGCATCATACAAAGTATATTGTGTGTCATAATTCCAACATATAGAGGACCAGCAATCACAGTAAGCCATTAAATGCGGCAGTAAGGCCATCCTGCCTGAGCTGAATGTTGTTATTTTAGATGTAGGCACCATTCCAGAGCATTAGAGCAAGTCCAGGGGAGCAGCAGAATAACCTAGCACTGTCCTGGACATATATGTACATATTGGGCTCTATAGCAGCAGATCCCTAACAGTGAATGTTTTCCAGATCTCCTAGTTGGTGCACTGGTTATTTATTACTGGGTGATACATGTTAAAAGATCCACAGGTGGTGCTAATTATTTAATTTGTGATACTGTGAAGAACATGCAACACTAGTAAAATTACCTTACTATTTCTATTGTGGTCATGGTGTGGGCTGGGGAGGGGGGTTTCCAGGCAGACGGAAACCCCCCATGCATTTGCATATGAGTTCACCTAGTGAGGATGTATAAAGTGAGAAAAGGAGGGGTCCAAGAACAGAACCTTGGGGAACACCTACTGCAAGAGGCTGTGGGGGAGGAAAGGAGTCATGAGAGGAGACAGAGAAGGATCGGTCAGAGAGGTAGGAGGACAGCCAGGAGAGGGCAGTGTCACGTAAACCAAGGGAGTGAAGGATTTGCAGAAGGAGAGGGTGTCCACAGTGTCAAAAGCAGCAGAAAGGTCAAGGAAAATGAGCAGAGAGTAGTGGCCCTTGGATTTAGCAGCAAGGAGGTCATTGCTGACTTTAGTGAGGGCAGTTTCAGTGGAGTGGAGAGAATGGAAGCCAGACTGAAAAGGGTCAAGGAGGGAGTGGGAGGAAAGAAAGGTGGTAAGGCGGTTGTAAACAACACGCTCAAGGAGCTTGGAGGCAAAAGGGAGGAGAGAGATGGGACGGTAGTTGGAGAGAGTGTTAGAATCAAGGGTAGGTTTTTTTAGTATGGGGGAGACAAGGGCATGTTTGAATGCAGACGGGACAGTGCCTGATGATAGGGAGAGATTAAGGAGGTGGGCAAGATGGGAGCAGGCAGAAGGAGAGAGGTAGCGGAGGAGACGTGAAGGGATAGGGTCAAGGGGGGAGGTGGAAAGGGGGGGATAACTGGATGAAGGACATGACTTCCTCTCCAGATACAGGGGAGAAGAAAGTTAGAGTCAGTAAAATGGAAGGAGAGGGGTGATCTGGGAAGAGTGGAGGTGGATAGCAGGGGGACTGGTGGGATATGATGTCCTGACATATGGAGTCAATTTTAGATGTAAAGTAGGTAACAAAGTCAAGGGCAGAGAGCGAGGAGGGGAGGCGAGGAGGAGGTGGGCGTAGGAGGGAGTTGAAGGTGGTGAAGAGACGTTGGGGATTTGATGACTGAGAGGAGATGAGGTTCTTGAAATATGACTGTTGTTTAGAGAGGGAAAGGGCAGCACTGTATGATGAGAGCATAAATTTGAAATGGAGAAAATCAGCCTTAGAGCGTGATCTTCTCCACTGTCGCTCGGCAGTTCGCGAACACTTTTGCAGGTATCTGGTGCACTTGGAATGCCAGGGTTGAGCTGTAAATCTGCGAGGGTGAATAGTGATTGCCGGAGCAACAGAGTCCAGAGCAGAAGTAAGGGAAGTATTGTATAGGGAAATGGCTTGTTCAGGGCAGGAGAGAGACAGGATAGGGGAGAGAAGTGAGTCAAGCTGGGAAGAAAAAGAAATGGTGTCAATAGCGTCAATGTTACACTTAGTGATGGTGGCCTTAGGAGGTAGAGGAAGGGAAGGAGAGAGGGATAGGTTAAAAGAGAGAAGGTGATGGTCAGAGAGAGGGAATGGGGAATTGGAGTAATCAGAAATAGCTACTCTAAGGTGAACTGGTTGGAAGAGGCATATAGCATGAACCTCAAATGTAGAGAAAGTAAGAGATGGTTCAGAGGGTAGGAGTTGGTAGGAGTAACCGGGGGATAGAAGGACCCCTACCCCACCACCATGGCGACCCCCAGCCCGGGGGGTATGAGAGAAGATGAGGTCCTCAGAGGAGAGAGCAGCAGGGGAAGTGGAGTCAGAGGGTGAAATCCAGGTTTCAGTAATGGCTAGGAGGTGCAAGTTTTTGAGATGAAAAGGTCATGGGTGGGTACGAGTTTGTTACATACTGATCTGGCATTCCAGAGGGCACAGGATAGAGGGACAGTGTTTGTGGGAGAGATGTGAATTAGATTATTTGGGTTGCTGTAGCGAGAAGGTGAGTTTAATATGGGTGGCCGAGATGAATGTAGTGGAGAGATTATGCGGGGACCAGTGCTGGGAAGGGAACCTGTAGGTGGTTGGCAGGGAGGGAGTTTAATATGATGGGGGTGGTATGGGGTGACATAGAGAGGAGGTTTGGAGGAAGGATGAGTGGAGGAGGAGGTACACATGATAATGGTGTGGATGAGTTGAATAGAGGGAGGTAAACTAGATGTAGGAATAAAGTATGAGTGCAAAGAATCAAGTAATAGTACAATGGAGGAAAATGTGCCTGCAAAATTTCCAAACTATTA
Organism: Taudactylus pleione; assembly: GCA_031769625.1. Lineage (NCBI taxonomy): Eukaryota > Metazoa > Chordata > Amphibia > Anura > Myobatrachidae > Taudactylus > Taudactylus pleione. Next base: position 3,166,177 of record JAUIMM010000139.1, on the reverse strand, counting down.
TTGAGCAGAGGAAAAGAGGAGAAATGGAATATTAAAGTAAACTGAATTAGAAGACAGATGACAGGCTAGGGAAAGAAAAGAGGTGGGAAGACATTATTTCTAAGAAATAAGCTGAAATAGGCACATAATACAGTAAGCTATGAGTTGTTTGTGAAACGAGCGAGTCAGTACAAATATTAGCAAGTGTAAGTTCTTATAGTGAGCAAACAGAGGCCAGTGAGGATTGTCCAGGTGATGCAGACAGCAGGTGCTTGTAGTGTAGATATTGTGAACTTACATTTCTTGATTATACTTTGTCCATATGTTCTTGTTAAAGAAAAGTTTAAGGTTAGAGTGGTCTCCTTCTGTTTATTGCCAGTATAAAGCCAAATTTGGTAAGAAATGCACTTTTACAAATTATGAACTACACAGCCCAAGGGCCCACACCCTTCCTATGAACTTAAATAGTCAGTGCTTGAATGTGTACGCAATGAATCCAATCAACCCCCAAAACCCTCCCACTAATATGGCTAGCAATAAATGTCCTAACATAAACAAACAGGGATTGCCACAAAGCTAAGAAGAACTAGGTCTAGTAATCTATTCACTTTGCAAATAATTAAAAATTAGAGGATCTGCAACAATGATGAGGTTACCTAGTATGCAGTACACTTTGCAAATAATTAAAAATTAGAAAGCAGGTGAAAATTACACGGCGTACAGCCCCCGATAATCTTCACAGGCTGCCGTTTACACAGCAGCCTGTGACGATTTACATGGCAGCCGCTGCAGCCAGCGGAGGGATCTATTCAGATCCTTCCCTGCTGTATCTGCAGAGCTCCGGGAGCTGAGAGCTCTGGGACACGGCAGCCCTGTGAGTCTCCAGACACCACACTGCCTCCAGCTCCGACTCACCTGTCACAGTCACATAAAGTCACCCTTCTGTCATTGTGCAAGATCTCTTTGAAGCGCTTCCACCACCGGAATACTGCAGCACGGCTAATTGTTTCTCCGCCGTATGCTTGTCGTAACTTTTCATGAGTTTCATTTCCGCTTATTCCTAGTTTAACAGAAAATTCAGTCACACATCTCTGACGTAATCTCACAGACATGTCTTCCTCATCCGCCATGACGAAACGTAAGAAGATCTTCCACTCGCTGTGACCAAACAAAGACTACGGCATTCCAACCGCAGGTTCAGACACATCGATGTATGAGCTTCACAATAACCAGCATTGCGTTACCACGCCTACCTATGGGACAGAAAGACAGAGGCAGTCTCATTACTTTACAATCAGCCCTCGTACAATCCCCATCATCATGTTGAAGTTTATAAGCAATGTCATTTTTATGCCTTAAATGCTGCTCTAAGGGGTCCATTTACTAATTATCTTGTTTTTGGACACAATAATTATAATTTCTTATTGCCACCATTCTCAGTGATAAGAAATGATGTACCGCTGGCATGTACCATCTGGCACATGCAGGGACTCGGGATCTGATATCAGCTCTTCACCCGCGAAGTGTAATAGTACATTTATCCACTTTACTCTCATTTGCTTGCGGCTGCCACACTACTGTGCATGTACGGTCCGATGATCGTGCATGTGGAGAGTGCCGAGGATCGTTCCGGTGCCTTTGGCGCCTTGTAGCCTATAGGCAACAATGGCTAACGGCAACTTCAGATGACGTTAGCTCCTGGCGCCAAGCTCCGGAATACATCGCAGTCTCTGGAGCTCAGTAAATTTGGCCAGATAGCTGCCCCCATAGGGGTCTATGTGGGCAGCCTTAGCCTTGCTGGTTCTATTGCCAGTGCCTCTCTATGCGGACTCCGCGTACATCAGGGGAACGCATGCGCTATAGGGGTTTTCAGGCCATTTTGCGCATGTGCAGTAGCAAAACATCGCTCAACATCAGCGCTGCATCGATCACAGAAACCAGACCCCGGGTATTTAATAAACATTCACCTGTCAAGTCCAGATTATAAGAAGAGATCATGTAGATTGTATTTTATAAACAGAATAAAAATACTGCGCAGCTGTATGGATATTTCTACACAAGTCGCTCATCTGCAGAGAAGTCTATGGCAGAATGTGACAGCGGTATCTATAACCCCTGTGCAGCAGTGCATGCGACTAATGCCAGCTACATTCTAACTCATCGCTCCCCCTTGCAGACATTGGGCCTGATTCAGACCCACTCGCGATCGGCTGTCCGCTCGCAAGTGGGTCAATGTTATGGACTGAGCATGCGCACGACGGAGGGAGCTCCGTCGTGCACATGCGCCAGACGCGACGAGCGAAGGAAAGTCCTTCGCTCGTTGTGTCTGATCAAAGGGGGCGTGCTGTCGATGTTGATTGACAGCACGTCCCCTTTGGTAGGCGTGCCGGGGGCGTGCCTCCCTGACGGGGGCGTTCCCACGGGAACGCCTCCCGTCAGAAGCCGGCCCACTGACATCACTAGTGATGTCAGTGGGAGTGATTTTGGCTCTGATAGAGCCAAAATCACTCCGGAGCTTGCGGTTGAAAACCTCAACCGCAGGCTCCGGCTCGCAATTTCGATGGTCGCGATGGTCACGGCCATCGCGGCCATCAAAATGCACGCTCGTATAGCCTGTGGGTGGTGACCCACAGCTATACGAGCGTCCAGGAGGACGCTCCATTTTCATGGAGGCCGGCCCTCATTCAGAGCGTGCGCTCTGCTTAGAGCGTACGGCTCTGAATGAGGGCCATTGTATTAAAAATTCAGCTAATAAAGCTCAGGCATTGCATTAGTATGGTGGATGCAAATCCCGTCGCGGCTGTGATTCCCGCACCTTCTCAGCTACCCTATGGTCGCTTAGAATGTAAGTTGCCAGAGCCTTAACCACTGGGTATAAATTCTCAGTCACAGGCACATACACACCCCTCAAATGGATGCGACATGTCTGCGTTTGAGCATTATGATTATTATTATTATTATGAGACACTATTACTGATTCTCATTATTACATGGGCACTATCACTGATTCTTATTATTACATGGGCACTATACCTGATTCTCAATTTCATGGGGCACTATTACTGATTCTCATTATTACATGGGCACTATTACTGATTCTCATTATTACATGGGCACTATACCTGATTCTCATTATTATGGGGCATTATTACTGATTCTCATTATTACATGGGCACTATTACTGATTCTCATTATTACATGGGCACTATTACTGATTCTCATTATTACATGGGCACTATACCTGATTCTCATTATTATGGGGCATTATTACTGATTCTCATTATTACATGGGCACTATTACTGATTCTCATTATTATGGGGCATTATTACTGATTCTCATTATTACATGGGCACTATTACTGATTCTCATTATTACATGGGCACTATCACTGATTCTCATTATTATGGGGCACTATTACTGATTCTCATTATTACATGGGCACTATTACTGATTCTCATTATTATGGGGCATTATTACTGATTCTCATTATTACATGGGCACCATTACTGATTCTCATTATTACATGGGCACTATTACTGATTCTCATTATTATGGGGCACTATTACTGATTCTCATTATTACATGGGCACTATTACTGATTCTCATTATTATGGGGCACTATTACTGATTCTCATTATTATGAGGCACTATTACTGATTCTCATTATTACATGGGCACTATTACTGATTCTCATTATTATGGGGCATTATTACTGATTCTCATTATTACATGGGCACTATTACTGATTCTCATTATTATGAGGCACTATTACTGATTCTCATTATTACATGGGCACTATTACTGATTCTCATTATTATGGGGCATTATTACTGATTCTCATTATTACATGGGCACTATTACTATTCTCATTATAATGGGGGCACTATTACTGAGTTTTACTGTGCAAAGAAAACAGCTGTGTATGGTTATTACCATACACAGCTGTTTTCCTTGCACAGTCAGGTGATTCTGGGGGAAACCTGTTTATGCTGCAGAAAAATATATGGCACAACTTAGCTAAATACGGAGATTGCTGAACATGGGCCTAATTCAGACCCGCTCGCGATGGCGGCCCAGTGCGCACGCGCGAGCCCCGGAGCGAGTGAGACCTTCATTCGCTCCGGAGCTCGCAGCAAAACGGGGCGGCTGTCGATGTTGATCGACAGCTCGCCCCGTTTTGTAGGCGGGTAGGGGGGGTGGCTGAACAAAAGGAGGCGTTCCCGAAGGAACGCCTGCCGTTTGTGGGCGGCCCTACTGACATCACTCGTGATGTCAGTAGTGGACTTCCTGCTGTATTAGAGCTGGAAGTCCACTTGGCATTGCGAGTGCTGAGACCCTACCACAAGGGTCTCCTCGCAATGCCGATGGTCGCGATAATCGCGACCATCGCCAGGCCGCTCGCACAAGCTGTGGGTGGTCACCCACAGCTATGCGAGCAGCCTGGAGGCCGGAATAAAAAAAAAATAGCGACGCCCTGATTCAGAGCGAGCGCACGCAAATACCGTGCGCCTCTGAATCAGGCCCTATGCTCCACTAAACTTTCCCTGTGACTCTGGGGGGTAATTCTGGCAGAACTATCCCCTCACTGCCATACACTGCAGGATAAGAAAGTGGAAAAGGGACATTAAGTCTTTAAAGAAGCTGTAGAGTACAGAGAAACGCGTTAGTGGGAACCCTGATACAGATCCCGGACCTTTGTTGCACAGAAATACACTAGTTCATCTCAATTTACAGTGACTTTTCCCTCTAGTCCTAATATCATCTCACCTGCTAAAGACACAGGGATATACGGGAATCACCCAGCGGGCCTGCATGGAGCTGCAGGCAAGATTTGAACACCCCGGGAATCCACCTGTGGAAGGCTATGAATTGTTGGGGAGGCAATCGGGAAGCCGACTGCCTAAATACCGGCAGCCGGCTTCCCGACTGCCATTTCCCGGCAAGGGTGAAATGCCGGGCGTCTACATGTAGACGCCCGCATTTCCCCGACGCCGGGAGACCGGCGCCCGGCATTCCGATAGTAGGGATGCCGGGCGCCGCGAGCGGACAGCCGCGGGGGGGGGAGGGTTAGGTTTAGGGCTCCCGAGGGGGACTTAGGGTTAGGCACCCCCCCGGGAGGGTTAGGGTTAGGCTAGGGGGAGGGAGGGTTAGGGTTAGGCACCCCCAGGGGGGACTTAGGGTTAGGCACCCCCCCGGGGGACTTAGGTTTAGGCAGCGGGGAAGGGGGTGGTTAGGGTTAGGCACTTAGAGGGGGGATTAGGGTTAGGCACTTGGGGGGGAAGTTAGGGTTAGGGGGGTTAGGTTAGTAAATACTTACCTATCCACGATTGGGATTTCCAGCCCTGTCAGGCTTCCGCTGCGTCGCACTCTGCTCTTGTCGGGCTGCCGCTGACGGGAATCGACCCGGCGGCCGGCGGTATCTCATACCAATTCCGAATTGTTGTTCTTGTGCACAAATCAACACTTGATAAACACCTACTTGCAGGTCAGGCTAAAACAGCAATCCAACCTGTGACTTCTTATTACATTTATCCACAATACCGGGATCCAGATATTGACTGCACACTTAATTATTGGCCAGATTTGTATTCATTTTATTTCCTTTTATTTTATGCTCATTGTCTATTCAAGCATTGTGATTACATTTGTGCTTCTTTTTATATACAGTATATACCTTTGTGCAGTATTTTCTGATATACACACAATATATTGCGCTGCTTTCTCCATAATCGTAATGACCTCACTAATGACTGAAGTTGGCACTGAGTGCATCGGCTTTGTGCTAATTGCAGGGCGATTGCTGCTATATACAGTTTGGTTTTTAAAAATAGTAATATGAGTGGTAACCTAGACAACGCCTGGGCACTGCAGTAAGGGTCTCAGAAGGGGTGCGCAGTGGGTATGGGACTCCTCCTCAGCCAATATGCTGCCCAGATGCTCCCCATCTCGGTATATTTGCGGAAAGATATTTGAAGACCTTGATTGCCATTTGTCCTTTATGATTTGCAATTGTTAATAGAACTAATACTTGCAAATAATTTTGCACGCACGGGGCCAAGCTCTGCCCAGTGACACAAACATTAATTTTGTGCCTCAATGTCATGTTTATATCAGCTGACCTGTAATATGTGTATCTAAGTGCAGAATATATTCAGTGCAGCCAGGATTGAGTACAGTACGGAACGAGCAATTCATTCCATGTATGGATCAATAACAGACATCTCTTCATCTCAATGAAAGATAAACACTGTGCAGCATAACTGTAAGCACCACAGAGGTCATTCGGGAAAGTCACTCCGATGCAGCTAGTAGAAAGGGGAAATGGCATAGGCAAACGCAGGGGGGGTTTCCGTCTGCCTGGAAACCCCCCTCCCCCAGCCCACACCATGACCACAATAGAAATAGTAATATAATTGTTACTAGTGCTGCATGTTCTTCTCAGTATCACAAATGAAATAATTAGCACCACCTGTGGATCTTTTAACATGTATCAGCCAGTAATAAATAACCTGTGCACCAACTAGAATATCTGGAAAACATGCACTGTTAGAGATGCACTGCTATAGAGCAAAATATGTACATATACAGTATGTCCAGGGCAGTGCTGGTACAAACTGCTGCTCCTCAAGGCTCCCGGACTTGCTCCAATAGTCTGGAATGGTGCCCACATTTAAAAATAAATGGCCCTACTGCCGAATCTAATGGCTTACTGTGATCACTGGTCCTGTATATGCTGGAATTATGACACACTGCACTTTGTATGACGCTTATTAAAGCTGGTTAAGTACTAACTCTGCCCTCTTCATTGACAGGCCACACTCACTCTAAAATTAAGCATTTGGAAACCCCCCTCTGGAAATCCTGCGTTTGCCACTGGAAATGGGGAGTCCGGAAAATCATTTTATAGGATCCAATCCATTAATTCTTACAGCTCTCTGTCCCGGAAATCATGGTAATGACTGATGAGTAATAGATGAACATTGCGAATGATTCCCCAACGGTTTTCTGTTCCCCCCAAATTATCAAAATTTTGTCCTTGCAAACATGCAAATGCAGCAGGAGGTTGCTGACACCTCCTGCTGCATTTGCAATCCCAGCGTGACCATCGCGCCGGCCAGACGAGTAAGCCTCAGCTGATGCAGGCTGGCCGGCTTGCGAGGCCAGGAAACTGCGTCCGTTTCTGGGACCGCCGTCTGTCCCTGCCCCCGCACCGCCCCTGGTCAACCAGGCAGAGACATAGCTGGGGCTGCGTGATCAAGCAGGACCCCGTACTGCACATGTGCAGATTCTCAATAATCGGGAATCCGTGTTCAGCATTGCGCGCTACTTAGCCAGCCCTTACATCCGTAAAGTTCTCCAAGACCAGACCCTTATTTCACCTTGTGTTCGCCCTGATTCTGAGAAGCATGCGATGCCCATATTTGTGCAAATGGTCGATGATTTTTAACTATGCATGCGTCTAAGTTGCCAAAATGTTGCACAGTGCATTCATCTCATGGTGTGTACACATAGAGGAGCAGTGACAATTGAGTATCCGTAATATCTTTGAAATGTGCTGGGGCGTTCCTGGGCGGTGACTGGGAGGTATTTGTTCCGGCACACGGAGATGTTCCATCTTATGGGCGTGTTACGCGGGTGTGTCGCTAAACTGGTCGCTGACTCAGACGCATCATGGCTTACACTGGTGGCTAGACTCTGTTGGCCAATCTGCTTCTAATATTGGGCTGGTGCAGGTTTTGATGGAATGACCGATGATGGCGTCTAAGGACATGCCAAGCGGGATTTCACTGTCTGAAGAAACTAAAAGTGGACATCTCAGTCAAACAGATAATCCGCCATGCTGATGTAGAGTCTTTGCACACTGACAGTAACCTAACCTTGTATGTAGGCTGAGAAGACAAAACAGTATGTGTTGTCCTATAGGCCAGGCATGATGGTTAGGGCCAACTACTAGCTTTGCCGACAATGGCCCTGATTCAGAGCCGGACGCTCTGACCAGAGCGCTCGCTCTGAATCAGGGCCCACCTCCATTAAAATGGAGCGTCCTCCTGGACGTTCTTAAAGCTGTGGGTCACCACCCACAGCATATACGAGCGTCCAACAAGATGGTCGCGATGGTCTTGACCATCGCGACCATCGGACTTGCGAGTGAAACCCTGTGGTCGGGTTTCTCAACCGCAAGGCCAGGAGTGATTTTGGCTCTATCAGAGCCAAAATCACTCCCACTAACATCACTAGTGATGTCAGTGGGGCCGGCTTCAGACGGTAGGCGTTACCATAGGAACGCCTCCGTCTGGCAGGCACGCCCACCAAAGGGGCGTGCTGTCAATCAACATCGACAGCACACCCCCTTTGGTGCGAGACCTGGAGCGATGGAAAGTCCTTCGCTCGCCGGGTCTCGCGCATGCGCACGACGGAGCTCCCTTCCGTCGTGCGCATGCGCAGTGGGGACCATCGACCCACTTGCGAGCGTACTGCCGCTCGCGAGTGGGTCTGAATGACCCCCAATATGTGTTGCCATATGAGGGTATGCACAGTTTAGTGGGGGGGTTGTTTAACTTGGATGACATGAGTGCATTCCATTCACAATGTACTATTGATTTTACATTACCGGTACAATTTAGTTGTTCGGTACATATATTTTGCAAGAACAAAATGTTTTTATTCTGAAACCTTCAGAGACATGAGTAATTCTTATGGAAAGAGTCCTGATAATTTCTTATACAGACTACATACATAGAAGATACATCATGTATCCCTAGCATATGAATCTAATCAACCATCCATAGATCTCCCTCTGTCTACTAGCATGAACCCTCTGTCTACTACACACTAGTGAAGTCAGTATACTATAGTAGGCCAAGCCTACCTGTCCATCATCGTGACGTCACCGACGCGGCTCGTCTTCCGGGTGCAGCAAGATGGCGGCCTCCAGAGGGGGTAACGTGGAGAGCGGCTCCCGCAGCCGGATGCTGGGGATGGAGGCTGGTTTGTGACACTGGCTGTAGGGGTGTCTTTGCTGAAATGTCTCCTTATACCCGCTTAGTAAGAACTGCACCATATTATCTTTTGTAACGTTATTATGACATAATAGGTAGAGGGGAGTCATTTCCAGCTATTGGGGAACTAGAAGTATCAGCATCTCTTGCTAGCCAGTGGTCTCTGGGCAAGCTGGGACTTGTAGTTCCAGCGAGGCTTAGGTGATGCCGGATGTCTTATCATCAGTATTCTGTCAACAGATGACACCCATAAGGTGTCTGTAAGCTGGGACTTGTAGTTCTCACATAATGTTATCATGACAGATCTCATTATAGCAGATAGAATCCAGCTATTGGGGGAATACAATTATCAGCATACCCTGCTAGCCACAAGTGTCTGGGCAGCTGAGACTTGTAGTTCCAGAAGGACTGGAGAGATGCTGGATATCTGCCTTATTCTGCCAACAGCTGACTAACATTGGTTAGCAGGGGCGTGGTAAATGGAGATGGGGAAGCTCTTCCATGTGTGAAAATAGGGATTGGAGGTGTCCCATGTACAGTACTATGCAAACCTGCATCTCAGGCAATGCATTGAGCAGAGCTGCTCACAAGTCATTATAATTACAGTTGCTATTCTGTATACTTACTTACATTCGTTATGTCAATAAAAAGCGTGATCAGATGGCACTAAAGTAAAAAAATAAGGCAGCATGGTGAAAAAAAACAAAAATGGGAATAATAATATAACAACCCCCCCTCCCCCTTTAATAGAAGCCATTCCATTATCTTTACTTCAATTTCATCATGAATTGAAATGATGCAGTTTTTTTATTGGAATAAAATCATTTAACTACAGATTCATCAGCCTGACTTAGTGTTATTATGACTTTCATATTGTAATTGGAGTGTTTAGTATAAGTTAGAAACTTGGCTCCATGAATACATTGTGATGTGATGAATTGTGTCCTCAAGCAGCCTAACAGTCCAGGTTTTAACAGTCCAGGTTTTAACAGTCCAGGTTTTAACAGTCCAGGTTTAGGTTTAAGTATATCCATGCTTGAGCACAAGTGGCTTAATTAGTACCCCAGTCAATTTGAATAACCATCTGTGCTCGAGCATGGATATCCTCAGTACCTGGCCCAAGTTTGGAAACCACTGCATTACGTTAATGGGCTATATTTGTGTGACCCCCTGTCTGACAGTCAGGAGCGTAAAAACACATCCACGAGTTGCTGCTCCTCTCCGTACTATGATGCAGTATGACTTTGCCGCACGCTGTGCCGTTACCGTAAGACAAAGTGAATGTTTCTCTCTACACCTGATACAGTTGCTGGTTGCATATGACTATCTATTGTTGTACATTTATACTTTTATTTTCTGGTTAATGTTTTAACATCATAACACAAATTCCTTTGTTATTTAATAGACGTTTGCCCCAGAAAGGCCATTTAATTACCTACTGCGCTATCTTCCTCATCTGGTCCGGATATAAGACGCGCCCCCAGGGGCCTGTTACAGAGGTGGACGCACTGCCGATAGGCCTGTTACAGAGGTGGACGCACTGCCGATATCGGACAAAGTGGACCGATTTCTTTCGCTACTGCGCATGCATCAAAGTGTCACCGCGCAATGTGTCCTGATTGTGCCTGTACGGCGTTGCAGTTTCAAGCGCACGCAGGGAGAAGTGTATTGAAAATGTAGTTGGGCGTTCCTAGGCGGTGACAGGGAGGTTCCTTAGTGTACGCACGGAGATGGTCCGTATTATGATCATGATATGGGAGAGTCGCGGGTGTGTCGGTGAGCTCGACCACTCGCATAGGAGGCCATACATGGAGGGAGAGACTCCGCCTGCCATAGGACTGGTGCAGGTTTCGATGGTTCTTTTTTAGACGTCACCAATCAGTATTACTGCGTGTACGAATGCTGAAAGTGGGCGTCTCAGACCTTGCACATTTGGATGTACAGAAGGAAAGGACTTTGTAGCAGCATTGGCACAGAATCGCAGATGGGCTACCGCCAATAGACGCCGCTGCGGATGCTTCTGCGTCCATATCTGAAGCAGCCCACAGATGTACTTATGCACTTAGATATCCCGACCAGCAGATTACTAACATACTGCCCTGTTATGGTCCTGAGAGTGAGGCCCCGGGTTATGGTCCTGAGAGTGAGGCCCCGGATAATGGTCCTGAGAGTGAGGCCACTCCGGGACTGTGTTTAATACAAATTCTTTGAAGGACTGGCAATTGGCCGTGTCCCCATTGGACAGGACAGAACTTTCTCCGCCATCTCTGCAGAGACTTATGTACTATGACAGAATCTAGGAGCACTTTCACAAATCAAGGTGCCTGGCACTGCCAGAGAGTAATTTGCTCTGTATAAATGAGACCCAGACGGCAGCCATTTTTGAGGGTTAGTTACACATTCAGGAGAATACAGCTTATTAAACATCTGGATACGTGTGACCTCTCTGAGGCAGAAACGTAGTATAGATTTATCATTTGCTGAGGCTGCCATGTTGCCTCTTATACACAAATATCTCTAAAAAGGGAGATTTCGCTCTAATTGAATATATGAATTTTATTCACTGTCGGGTAAGGGCCTCACTTTGTTTAATCGTCCGCAGAGCTGTTCGGTGCGGTATGTAGGCACTAATATGTTTTGGAATGTCGGGTATATTAAAACATGGTAAATGTGTTATTTATTTTGTGAAAAGTGGCTAAATACTAATGTGCCATTTTAAATTTCAGTCATTCAACAGACTTTGAGGTCCACCGGAACTGGCTGGCCATCACCCACAGTCTGCCCATATCCAGGTGGTACTACGAGGTAGGCATGGTTGTGTGTTGCCGTTATCTCTCTTTGCTCTACAGAATAAATCCGCCTACTCCTGGACTGGCAGAATTACAGGGGTCCCCATGCCTGGTTTTTCGGTATAAATGTCACCACCACGTCGGTGACCCAGTGACCCTTCTGTGCTCTTAGCCTGAAGCTTGGAATTAAACTGTCACAGGAGATGTTTGTCGCCCCAAATGATTGGACGGGCCCCTTCAGTAACATCCTATAGCAGCAGCTCATGTTAAAACTCCATGCTGGAACCTAGTTTTTCCCGAACCATGGTGGTATCCATCATGGAATTCCGGTTATTCTGCTAGTCTGTCTTCCACAGATAAACGTTGCAAACATTCGGGGTCAAACTTGCCCAAAAGTTCACTTCCTTATATTTGAAATGAAAATTCTCCAATTGTGTTGATATTTATGTTTAAAAAAACTATGCAAGAGAGGAGTTTCTATACCTTTTATATGCTGCCACCGCTGCAGGTAAATTATGGCCACCAACGGGTAGTAAGTAACTGGTGCTTAAAAGGGTAGCGCCACCCAAAACCGAACATTTAGTTTCAGGAGTTTGATGAGATAAAATCAGAATACTTACCTTCCCCGCGCAATCTACTCCCCTCTTTGGACTGGTGTTGATTCCCCTTCCCCATGAAATTTCCCATTTCTAGGGGTAAATTTACTAAAGGGAGAGTTTTTAGAAGTGATGTTGCCCATAGCAACCAATCAGATTCTAGCTATTATCTTGTAGAAGGTGCTGGTTAAATGTTAAGTAGAATCTGATTGGTTGCTATGGGCAACATCACTTTTAAACCTCACTTCTAAAACCTCTCACTTTAGTAAATTTACCCCCTAGTGTAAAAATACCTGCAGAGATTATTCCTGACGGGCTGAGCACATGTGGGATCTTTCTTGTTTCTTCTATGTCACTGATCTCCATCATAAACAAAATGTTTTTGTTTATGTGCAGCATGGTGGCACAGTGCTTAGCATTGCTGCATCACGTCACTGGGGTCAGATTCCCACCAGGCCCTATCTGTGTGGAGTTTGTTTGTTATCGCCAAGTTTGCACGGATTTCCTCCCACAAAGTACAGAAACATATCATGGGGGCAGGGACTGATGTAAATGACTTACGGCAATAACTATGCTCGCCCAGGAGGCTGCCTCTCCCTCTGCAAAGTGCTTTGAGTCCAGTTGGGAGAAAGGCGCTATATAAATGGATTATTATTTATTATAATTGCCTTTTTACCAGAGATATTTATAGCCTAATTTTATCCCTTCTTGGTTAATTTCTTTTATGTTTGTTGAGATATTAAATTTTGTTTTAGTTTAGATAATATTGTGATCCGTACATACGTAGACAAGTACAAGACTGGTTCAATTTAAATTGTATAATGACATATTAATAAATAAATATACTTTGTAATAATTGCTGATCCCCAGGTGACCTCTGAATGGACGTTGGACTACCCGCCGTTCTTCGCTTGGTTTGAGTATGCCCTGTCCCATTTGGCTCAGTACTTTGATCCAGAAATGCTGAAACTGGAGAATCTGGACTATGCCAGCCAAGCAACCGTCCTGTTCCAGAGGTTGTCTGTGATCCTCAGCGATCTCCTCTTCATCTACGCAGTCAGACAGTAAGTGGCCACCCAGCCTGTGGATGTCTATATATCGGTGCTTGCTCTAGCTAGGGCTGTCTGGTGCCCTAATTCAGTTGTCACACAGTAATTCCATAACTAGTGTTTAAAGGGGCTTTATTACACCATGTCTGTACATGTATCTTCCTCTGACTGAAATTCTTATCCCGGAACCCTCATTACACTTATGGCTTTGGTCTGAATATTAGATGACCGTTTATTTCTCATTGCACGCAAAGGTTTGGGCTAAGTGCAGAATAACTGCAATGCTCATCGCACCCAGGGGTTTGGGGCTGGGTTAGATGACCGTGTATTGCTGATTGCACCCAGGGGTTCTGGGCTGGGTTAGATGACCGTGTATTGCTGATTGCACCCAGAGGTTTGGGGCTGGGTTAGATGACCGTGTATTGCTGATTGCACCCAGGGGTTCTGGGCTGGGTTAGATGACCGTGTATTGCTGATTGCACCCAGGGGTTCTGGGCTGGGTTAGATGACCGTGTATTGCTGATTGCACCCAGGGGTTCTGGGCTGGGTTAGAGGTCTGTGTATTGCTGATTGCACCCAGGGCTTCTGGGCTAGGTTAGATGACCGTGTATTGCTGATTGCACCCAGAGGTTTGGGGCTGGGTTAGAGGTCTGTGTATTGCTGATTGCACCCAGGGCTTCTGGGCTAGGTTAGATGACCGTGTATTGCTGATTGCACCCAGGGGTTTGGGGCTGGGTTAGATGACCGTGTATTGCTGATTGCACCCAGGGGTTCTGGGCTGGGTTAGATGTCTGTGTATTGCTGATTGCACCCAGGGGTTTGGGGCTGGGTTAGAGGTCTGTGTATTGCTGATTGCACCCAGGGGTTTGGCACTGGGTTAGATGACCGTGTATTGCTGATTGCACCCAGGGGTTTGGCACTGGGTTAGATGACCAGTATAATGACCATTACACCCATTTGTTTTGTGGATGTCGTAAGCGCAGCTAAGCTCAGTAAAATGCTTGCGCCTGTCCTGTGTCTCCAGGTGCTGCCTGTGCGTGGATGGCAGGAAGGATCGTAGGGATCTTCTGGAGAAACCGTCTTTTATACTCGCTGTCCTGCTGCTCTGGAACTGCGGCTTACTCATCGTAGATCGTATCCTTCCAATTAAGTGCGTTTGTGAAGTGTCTGATCTTCTTTGTTTCCCGTGTATACAGTATTTATCCATCACTGTACACAGAGGGGGGCAGACACTAGAGTCAGACCAGCGTGGTCTCTCACTGTCAGTCTGTACATTCTTCTCTTGTCAACCAACCAATCTACAGCTCCTAAATGTCGATACAAAAACTGGAGGCCTATCATACGTTAATATGAGCTTGGATTAGGTGTTACAGTTTGCAGTTCCAAAACCACGATCACATAGAATGAATATACCAATCATTATGGATCAGCTTGTATTTTGTATTGTGAATACCACCAGCAGCCCACTTTCCTGTTTATCATTGTATAATACACAAGTGGTGCATACATGTGAGAATACGGTAGGGACGATCCATAAGTGTAAAATTCTGATGTCATCATCTTAGTATAACTCCTCAGTAGGGAATACCACACCGTATACAGTAAGATAGTGATCATTCTAGCACCCTGTACCTCTCACGACTCGTGCAGTTCCTCTTTCATGCCTTGGGTGTCGCTCTCTGCTCTTATGTTTCTGGCACACTCTGGTCTGTATCTATGCAGTCTGAATGCATCAGCTTGGTGAGCTAGAAGCACCAGCGCAGAGAGCGACACCCCAGGCAGGAAAGAGGAACTGCACTGGTTGTGATAGGTGCAGGGTGCTAGAATGAACTCTATAAGTTATTATGGAGGAGGTTTATCAAATCATAGAGCGCGATAAAGTGGAGAGAGATAAAGTACCAACCAATCAGCTCCTTTCTGTCAGTTTGCAAACACCGCTTTTTCCACTATATCTCTCTCCAAGATTTGATAAATCTCCCCCTATGGATGATACTGGACAATTTTGATGTCCATGACTTGTTTAAAAGCTCTTATCCTGGAGTCTCTTGTCTGTGTGGGTACAGCACTCCTGGGGGAGGTCAGATACCCTTATCATTAATAGGGGGCACAAGCTGATTTAGGGAGGGATTTATTTTAATTAATAGAATAATTCTATGTAATTCTATCTGTCCTGCCTAGCCACAGGATCACCGTGGGTGAGATTTATCAGAACTTCTAAAGAGGACAAGTTAAGGTGTTGCCTGTAGTGACCTTTTATAGAATATACTAGATATACTTGGATTCTGATTGGTTGCTATATTGTACACCTGCATGTGTCCTCTGTTGAAGTTTTGTTAAATCTACCCCATGGAAATCATACAGCTGATAATGACGGGGCTAGGCAGAATAAATGGAATACAGGGAATCTACAGGACACACAAGTTCTCAGTGTGCAGAAAAGCCTACCTATAGATTACCATCAGTAACTGTGACATTGGGGTATATTTACTAAAGTGCCGGTTTTTACAAGTGGAGATGTTGCCCATAGCAACCAATCAGATTCTAGTTATTATCTTCTACAAGGTGCTAGATAATTGCTAAGTAGACTCTGGTTGCTACGAGCAACATCTCTACTTCTATAAACCCGCACTTTAGTAACTATACCTTATTATGCGATGTGATAGGTTTGTGGTTTGTCCATGAGAAATTGGGTAGGTATTGTATAAAAGTCTGTTCTGCTCATATCCTGCTATGCGATTATCTGATGAGACCAATCTTTGTGGTGGGCAAACACCACGAGCCGGGCGCTCTGTTTGACGTCCTCAATGAATTCTCAGATATCCACTTCCAGTATAACGGTTTCCTGGCTGGGTTCATGCTCCTGTCCATCGCCCGCGTGTATCAGGTGAGCGTGATGATCACGATCCACAGAGAAAGATGAATTGGTCGTAAACCTTATATATTGATCTCCATTGGGTATCTGTAATTAAATGAGCAGGCACACGCAAGGGAATTACTGCTGCCACTTGGTGATATTAAACATGACAAAGACGAAGGGCTTCCTTCTAAAGTCACTGCGGGGAGCACTGCTAGACCGTGCTATGCAGAGGGGAGTACCACAGGCAGTTTGGCAAAAGTAGTGGTAATATTTAAATGTCTTGGGCAGAAGGATACAGGGAAAAAAAAACAAAGACAGGAAACTCATCAATCATTCCAGGGCAGAGCTGGATTTAGACCTCATGGGGCCCTAGGCAAGATACCAGTTTGGGGCCCCCCTCCCTCAAACAATCCATAGCACTTTATTTGCATCCCTACCCTAATCCTGACCCTAACCATAACCTCTAACCCTAATACCCTAACCGCTAAACCCTACACCATCCCTAATACCCCAACTCAAACACCTAATCTGACCCTAATGCCCTAACCCAAACTAATACACCAACCCTAATACCTTATCCCTAATACCAAAACCCAAACTAAACCTAACACCCTAAGGTTTTACTCCTCATTATCCATTAAATACATCACATAAGCCTGAGGAGTGCTAAGGATTAGAGGTGGCATCTGCAGTGGGGGCTGTGGTGTGGCCATGCCCAGTATTGTGTGTGACTGTGCTCAGCTGAGTACAATGATGGGGATGGATCATCACCATTACACCCCCCCCCCCCCCCTTTTTTTTTTTAAAGTACACTATATGATTTATTTTTTTAATGGTAGGTGGGGAGTGGACAGGACTGCATTATAGTACAGTATATTACAATTACCTTTCATAAAATTACCATCATCCCGGATGTACTAATGTGCTAATAATATCATGATCATCATAATGTATATTACTATATGCTTGTAATATAAGGCAGTCCTGTCCACTTCCCAGACCCCATCTACCATAAAAAATAAATTCTACATGATTCAATCTATATTAGAGTAGGTGAGAATAGCACAGTACTTACCCTACCTGCCAGGCTGCTGTTCTTCCCTGAGATCTGGATCCTCGGTCACTGTCTCACTCAGCCAGACTCTGCCTTGGCCTGTCCTTCTGCTCCTCGCTGGGAGCCACCGGTGCGTGCTGCTGGTGGCAAGCTGCAAGCCTGGCAGTCAGTGGCAGAGGCTGCTGTGCTGGGGGTGGGCTGGAGCTGGATGGGGCTGGTCGGAGAACCCGGTGACCCTCCTCCTCCCTCTTATGCACATTCACTCTGTGACAATGCAGACAGCGGCGCCGCAGCGGGACTCTATAAGCGGGTCCTCGTGACATCATGACGTCACGCGGTACTCGTACAGTGCTCCTCTGGGAGCATTTTGACCGGCCAGATTTCTTGGGGAAAAGGGGCCTGTATAGGGCCCCACGAGTCAAAAGGGGCCCATCCACGGGCCCCTTGGGACTCGCGGGGCCCTAGGCGAGCACCTAGGTTGCCTTGTGGGAAATCCGGCCTGTTCCAGGGGGTGTATAAAATAATTAGCTTGATGTAACATTGCCAAAGAATGCTCGGCTCACTGTCCGTCCTTTCCCGGCAGAGGAGACACCTAGAGAGCGCGTTTCTCTTCGCCGTCCTGCTGAACTTCAAACACATTTACCTGTACATCGCCCCGGCATACGGCATCTACTTGCTGCGGTCTTACTGCTTCACGGGGAATAATCCAGGTCCGTATTCCAATGAATGATACAGTACAGACACCACAAAGAGTGCTTTATAGAAGATTGTAGGTCCTTCCGTTCCTGAATAAGGCTCCGTTCAGCAGTTTGCCATGTTTCTTGTCCACAGATGGATCTTTGCGTTGGAGAAGTTTCAGCCTCCTGCGATTCATCTATTTGGCCATCATAGTATTACTGGTGTTTGCCGTCTCCTTCGGACCTTTCGTATATATGGTTTGTTTCGTTTTAGTTTGACTTAGTCATGTTTTTGGGACAGGCGCATTCGCAATATGTATGAACAGAGGGCTCCATGGTATTATAACGGGGGAAATGACAAAATAAAACTTTTAAAAAATATATCACCACGTTGTTGTGGGACACAAGCACACAGCCTCTCGTTCCAAACATGTGACCGGCAACCGTTCGATCTGGTTCCCATTACCAAGATCAGTAAAACTCGCCTCTGGGCCTGTGTGAGCGGTTCTGCGTCTTTGCACGCAGTTGCCGGCATTGCTGTTTATTGCTTTACTCCCAACTCCGAATCAGGTGCCCTAATCCTACCTGCACTATAACACTACCATGCTGGCTTTTTATTGGTTTATCTCCCTTTGTTTGGTCTTCATTAAGGAGAGGCAGACACCTGTCCCAACTAACAAAAACCATACAGTTGTATCTGTTTTATTCTTTAAAGCCCAGAAATACCCCCCCCCCCCCCCCTGCTCTTAGGAAGCTCCTAGTTGCCAGTTTGGCTGTAGGTGTATGAGAACAATGTGACCGATAATCCCGAACAACATGTTTTCAGGATCTTTCAGACGATGTTCGGGGTGGCCGGGAAGTCACCATAGTGAGGTCTCCTTGGTTCTGATCTCTTAGATATAACCACATACACGTGTGTCCAGCCGAGTCTGGCGGAGCTCTGCGTATACAACATTCTGATCTCTATAACCACATACACGTGTATCCAGCCGAGTCTGGCGGAGCTCTGCGTATACAACATTCTGATCTCTATAACCACATACACGTGTGTCCAGCCGAGTCTGGCGGAGCTCTGCGTATATAACATTCTGATCTCTATAACCACATACACGTGTGTCCAGCCGAGTCTGGCGGAGCTCTGCGTATATAACATTCTGATCTCTATAACCACATACACGTGTGTCCAGCCGAGTCTGGCGGAGCTCTGCGTATACAACATTCTGATCTCTATAACCACATACAGGTGTGTCCAGCTGAGTCTGGCGGAGCTCTGCGTATACAACATTCTGATCTCTATAACCACATACACGTGTGTCCAGCCGAGTCTGGCGGAGCTCTGCGTATACAACATTCTGATCTCTATAACCACATACACGTGTGTCCAGCCGAGTCTGGCGGAGCTCTGCGTATACAACATTCTGATCTCTATAACCACATACAGGTGTGTCCAGCCGAGTCTGGCGGAGCTCTGCGTATACAACATTCTGATCTCTATAACCACATACAGGTGTGTCCAGCCGAGTCTGGCGGAGCTCTGCGTATACAACATTCTGATCTCTATAACCACATACACGTGTGTCCAGCTGAGTCTGGCGGAGCTCTGCGTATACAGCAGGAAAGTGTAATCAGCTGGTGTATGGGAACTGTCAGCTGTTTGTGGTCATTAGATCGGTGACAGCGGATAAACGTGCAATCTTATTTCCTATGTGTATTTGTATTTTGTAGGAACAGATTCCTCAAGTCCTCTCTCGGCTCTTCCCCTTTAAGAGAGGCCTCTGTCACGCCTACTGGGCTCCTAATTTCTGGGCTTTGTACAACGCAGCGGACAAGGCTCTCTCCATCATAGGTAATGGTCCAATAACAGCACCGCACGGCCTCCCTCTGTTTTCTGTGCATGTAACATGAAAATGTGATAACACATACCCCTTGTTAATAGGGCAAATAAGCCCACTGTACATTTACATGTGTCAGAGCCTGTTAGTGAGCTATATTATATACTTGGAGCACTTCAAGGGTCTGATTCAGAGGTGGACGCACTGCCAATGTTGTCGTACGTAGCAGAGCGATTTATTTTTGTTGCAGCACGTGCATCTAAGTTGTACCCTGCATGCGTCCCGATTGTCTCCGAGCAGAGTCGCAATTATTCAGGGGCACGCAGAGAGAAGTGTATTGAAAATGTAGTGGGCGGTAATAATGCACATTCAGTGGGCGTGTTATGGGAGTGTCGCAGCGCATCGGTGAAAGCGGCTGCATAGAAAGTCATACATGGGCTGCCATAGAGCTGGTGCAAGTTTCAAAGGTGCGACCGATGGTGGCATCTAATGATGTGACAATCGGTATTACTGCGTGCACAGACTCTGATAGCGGGCACCTCAGTCCTTGCACTTTTTAAAGTGTAATGACTGAGATTTTAATTGTAATTTAAGGAAAAGTTTGTAGCGGCATTTGCATAAAGTCGCAGGTGGACGACCACCAATAGATGCAGCTGGGCGCACTTCTGCCTCCATTTCTTAATTTAGACCCTAGGGGGTATATTTAATAAAGTGAGAGTTTTTAGAAGTGGAGATGTTGCCCATAGCAACCAATCAGATTCTAGCTATTATCTTCTAGAAGGTGCTAGTTAAATGTTAAGTAGAATCTGATTGGTTGCTATGGGCAACATCTCCACTTCTAAAAACTCTCACTTTAGTAAATAAAACCCTAAGTGTTCTTAAAGGGGAACTCTTAAGTTTCAATATCTTTATCGCCACTCTTTTTCCCTTACAATATGTTAATAAAGGGGAGGGGGAGTCTTAGTCCACCTTGTCCTCTCTCCTAGAGCTGAATAAAAGCACCCCTGCCAGCTCTGTGGGAGACCGGGGGCACTAACACCTACACTACGATAACACCATGACTCCCCAGGGCTACATAATGGCTGTGCCTTAAGGTGGGTACACACTATACAGAGATAGCTGCAGATGATGGTTGTTGGTGCACACTGAACTACCATCATCTGTGCCTGCCCACAGGTCCCGGTGACCAGGGGGCGTGTTCTGGCAGACGGGGGCGTGTCCCGCCCCCCTCCTCGCGGCTGCCGCTGTGTGTGTACGGGCGGTCGGCACACCTGCTGATTGACAGATATATCTGCAGATATATCTGTCCATCGGCTGTGCAGAAGGCCCGGATCACCCTGATTGGCTTGCAGTCTCCTTGATATCAGAATTGTCTGCTGGGCTCTCAAACAGATGCATTAGCAGAGATCGCACTTTAATCTAAAATCCAATTTTCTTTTTTTATTTAACATAGAGATGATGGTTCTGTGGGGGGCTGATATGGCTGCCCCTGCAGTATAGTGGGTCACAGGCCTATAGCTCGCTCTTGAAGCAAACGTATCTCTGTGCTAGGTTACAGCTAGCGCTGGTCATGTGGTAGCCGAGGAATGAGGGGGCTGGGAGTACATGCAGGATGATCAGAGAGATATCCCAAAGCTGAGCTGTCATTACGTCCTCTGAGGTTGGCGTAACGAGGCCAGTTATGTTTTATTGTTTCTAATAAAAGTCTACGCAGTTTATTAAAGCCTTGAAAATTGTGACGGCTTGTACCACAGGTGCTAACTTGCAGCTGCTCAATGCAACCACACTGCGCACTGGATCGATGACGGGGGGTTTGGTTCAGGAGTTTGAGCACAGCCTCCTACCGTCTGTCACACCGATGGCGACGTTCATCTGTACACTTCTCTCCATACTGGTAAGGAATGGGATAGTATACAGTGCTGCTAGGAGGGGGGAGATGGGCTTGTGCTACGGGGGGATATTTTGCCGTGTCTTGCTCATCAGCATGCTCGCTACTCATCCGTGCGTTCTTGTAGAGCGTCATTGCACATGTAAGGTAGACAGGGCTAGAGTAAGATAATCTAAAGGTATTATGGGACAGAGACCTAAACAATGGCAGTCAGCCAAATGGCGAATCCAGCCAGCAGGCTTAAAACGCTTTTATAGAAGACCAGTTTTTTGTAATTAATGTGTAGGTACAGCTTCCATCATACATGCTGGCATTGCAGAGATGTAGTTATAAACTCCACATGCGGGATACCAGCACTTAGGATGTCAGCGCTGGAACTTCAGCACCTGCCAGAATCCCAGCACCAGCATCCCGACAGTAGGTAGCGGGGTTAGAAGGGTTAGGCACTAGGGAGAAGGTTAGGGTTAGGCACAAAGTGGGGAGTGTATAGTCTATGGTGCGGGGGGGGGGGGGAATTAGGTTTAGGCACCAGGGAGGGAGGGGTATGAGGGTGATTAGGTTTTGGCTGAGGGGGAGGGTTAGGTATAGATGTAGGGTTAGTATACTCACCGACAGGTGTCAGTATCCTAACCCTGTCAGAATGCCGGCATCTGGATTCTGACCGCCAGGATCCTGAGTGCTGGCATCCCCTATCCCAACCCTTAAAACCCTTTGGTAGGTTTACTAAAAGTTCTAAAAAAGTATATAAGTGGAGGCCCATAGCAACCTATCGGATAGTAGGTATCATCTGGTATGGTCTCTAGATAATATTAGCTACAATCTGTTTTGTTGTGACCGGCAACGCCTCCATTTTTTCTCTTTAGAATGGTTAGCTAATCTAGCTCTGAATCAGATATACTCACAGCATACACGATTACAGGGGCAAATCTGATCCTGGCCCTACCTTACACAGTAATACATAGTGACATTTTTATAAGTTTTAGTAAATCTGCCCATCAGGTAATTTATTTATGTTATGAGGCCATTGTGATCTGAAGTAGTAGCACAAGAATCCGGATACAAGCTACACATTAGTTAGTCCCAGAGACAGTGTATATGACTAATGGTTTGATATGGGATAGGGGTTATTTCCATATACCTATCCACAATTCCTAGGGGCACAACCTTTCTGTTTTACTTTTAGGGTTTTTTTTCCCCCAGGTCAGTGTGTTTATTTGACTGAGAAAGTATAATTATAACATACTTTCAGGGGACCACAATTTAAGGAGGTTTGAGAGAAGGGAACATATTGTAGCATACTGTGACTGTCTGTATCTTGCTCCTTTCCAGCCATCGGTTTTCTGTCTGTGGTTTAGACCCCGTGGACCCCAAAGTTTCCTGCGCTGTCTGGTCCTCTGCGCCCTCGGCTCCTTTATGTTTGGCTGGCACGTACATGAGAAAGCCATTCTACTGGCCATTCTTCCCTTAAGGTGAGGAAATACAGTATAGAATATGCTTTATTATACAGATCTGTGATCTAAATGTGTCTCTTGGAGGTATCACCTGTGATCTAGATCAGGGCTACGCAACGTGTGGAACTACACATGCCAGCATGCCCTGCTACAATTTTGCTTTTAGGGCATGCTAACACTGTGGCAGAGCATGCTGGGATGTGTAGTTCCACAATACGTTGTCTGTCCTTGTTCTAGATCATATAAGTGCTACCTGTGGATCAGGACACCAAGCAGAGACCCAGAATCTGTATATAGGGTCCACTGATTGGCACATATGCAGCTCAATTTTTGAGGTTTCAGAACATATTTGAATAAAGATGGGTGAAATAAAGGCAGCTTTATCCTTTAAAAGCCTGTAATTGTCCTTACATTGTCTGTTCTATAATGGGTAATAGATGTATAAGTGCCACTTAGCATTTGCATGGCATTGTATACTTTTGAGAGTATCATATAATCAGCTGAGGCCGTGTGTCAAGCACAACCTCCCTCCCCTGACAGCTCTCACTGGCTGCCAGACACCAGGGCCTTTCCTTTCCTCCAGCTAATTGGCACACAGTAATGGACACCATGCGGCCGGCTATGAATCCTGGGCACAACAGACTCTTTCCTCCTCCTAGCGAAGCACGCCACCCCATCTTCCTCGAGAATTTTCAGGACCACCCTCCCATGAAAGAGGTCCGTTACCACCCACCTCCACAAACTGCCAAAGAAAGTGACAAACTGCCCCCCATCCCACAGTGATGGAAGGAATAGGGGGAGACAGTGGGCCAGAGAAAGCGAGTTGGGAGGAATTGGGGGTGACAGAGTGAGATAGCAGGAAAAGGGGGAGACCGAGAGGTTGAGAGTGATTTGGAAGGAGTAGGGGGATGGGGAGATTTTGGAGGAAAAGAGGGAGACCGAGGTGCAGAGAGAGATGGGAGGAATAGGGGGAGACAGAGGGGCAGTGAGAGAGAGATGGGAGGAATAGGGAGAGACAGAGGGGCAGTGAGAGAGAGATGGGAGGAATAGGGGGAGACAGAGGGGCAGTGAGAGAGAGATGGGAGGAATAGGGAGAGACAGAGGGGCAGTGAGAGAGAGATGGGAGGAATAGGGAGAGACAGAGGGGCAGTGAGAGAGATGGGAGGAATAGGGGGAGACAGAGGGGCAGTGAGAGAGAGATGGGAGGAATAGGGGGAGACAGAGGGGCAGTGAGAGAGAGATGGAGGAATAGGGAGAGACAGAGGGGCAGTGAGAGAGATGGGAGGAATAGGGGGAGACAGAGGGGCAGTGAGAGAGAGATGGGAGGAATAGGGGGAGACAGAGGGGCAGTGAGAGAGAGATGGGAGGAATAGGGGGAGACAGAGGGGCAGTGAGAGAGAGATGGGAGGAATAGGGGGAGACAGAGGGGCAGTGAGAGAGAGATGGGAGGAATAGGGGGAGACAGAGGGGCAGTGAGAGAGAGATGGGAGGAATAGGGGGAGACAGAGGGGCAGTGAGAGGGAGATGGGAGGAATAGGGGGAGACAGAGGGGCAGTGAGAGAGAGATGGAGGAATAGGGGGAGACAGAGGGGCAGTGAGAGATGGGAGGAATAGGGGGAGACAGAGGGGCAGTGAGAGAGAGATGGGAGGAATAGGGGGAGACAGAGGGGCAGTGAGAGAGAGATGGAGGAATAGGGAGAGACAGAGGGGCAGGGAGAGAGAGATGGAGGAATAGGGGGAGACAGAGGGGCAGTGAGAGAGATGGGAGGAATAGGGGGAGACAGAGGGGCAGTGAGAGAGAGATGGGAGGAATAGGGGGAGACAGAGGGGCAGTGAGAGAGAGATGGAGGAATAGGGGGGAGACAGAGGGGCAGTGAGAGACAGATGGGAGGAATAGGGGGAGACAGAGGGGCAGTGAGAGAGAGATGGGAGGAATAGGGGGAGACGGGCAGTGAGAGAGATGGAGGAATAGGGGGAGACAGAGGGGCAGTGAGAGAGATGGAGGAATAGGGAGAGACAGAGGGGCAGTGAGAGAGATGGAGGAATAGGGAGAGACAGAGGGGCAGTGAGAGAGAGATGGGAGGAATAGGGGGAGACAGGGGCAGTGAGAGAGATGGGAGGAATAGGGGGAGACAGAGGGGCAGTGAGAGAGAGATGGGAGGAATAGAGGGAGACGGGCAGTGAGAGAGATGGAGGAATAGGGAGACAGAGGGGCAGTGAGAGAGAGATGGAGGAATAGAGGGAGACAGGGGCAGTGAGAGAGATGGAGGAATAGGGAGACAGAGGGGCAGTGAGTGAGAGATGGAGGAATAGAGGGAGACAGGGGCAGTGAGAGAGAGATGGAGGAATAGGGAGAGACAGAGGGGCAGTGAGAGAGAGATGGGAGGAATAGGGGGAGACAGAGGGGCAGTGAGAGAGATGGAAGAATAGGGAGAGACAGAGGGGCAGTGAGAGATGGAGGAATAGGGAGAGACAGAGGGGCAGTGAGAGAGAGATGGGAGGAATAGGGGGGACAGGAGAGAGAACAATTCCCGTATTGGCAGACACAATAGTTAGCACCTCTGCGAATGACATGTCCAAAAGACTAGTAGTGATACATACTTACTATTAAACTATTTAAAATGTCCCTGCCTCCTATGTCCTGGTACATGGTAATTAATGTAATTGTACAGAGCAGTGGTGATGATAAATAATAATGAACTTGTGTATTTTGCAGCGTCCTGTCGGTGAGCAGTGCAAAGGATGCTGGGATATATCTGATTCTGACCACCGCTGGGCACTTCTCCCTCCTCCCTCTGCTGTTCACAGCCCAAGGTAGTATTATGTACATTATCCCGCCTTTGAGGCCTCCTTCATTACCATTTCTCCATTATGCTTTATTTTGAATATTGGGACATTTATAAATCTAGTGTCACATGGGTGCCCAGGCTGACGCAGGTATTTGGGGTACAATGTACTTTTACTGGTACATCAAGTATTTCGCAGCGAAAGAGGTCAACTCGTGGTAGGGAGAGTCGTTCCATGCAATCAGGTATCCAGGACTAGTCCAGTGTAACAAGGAGCCCATGGGAGCTGCAGCTAGGGCTTCACTGCTTAGCCACATAATTGCCATCATATAGACTTTTTTTTTTTGTTACATAGAGGTGCGTTTGACGGGATGCAGTAAGGAAGCCGACGGTCGAAATGCTGACCGCCGGCTTCCCGACTGTCAAATCCCGGCAGGGTACTAATGACAGGCGTCGAAATCCCGACGCCTGTCATTATACCTATGCCGGGAACCCAATGCCTGGTATACCGAACGAAGGTAAATTGGGCGGGCGGGCTCGGACAGCAACGGGGGGGGGGGGGGGGAGGCTTAGACTAGGGGCTTCCGGGGGGGACTCAGGGTTTGGCACACACCCCTCCCGTGAGGGTTAGGCTAGGGGAAGGGGGCGTTAGGGTTAGGCACACCCCCCCCCCCGGGAGACTTAGGTTTGGGGGACGGGGGGGGGGTGGGTTAGGTTTAGGCACTTAGGGGGGTTAGGCACTAGGGGGTGAGGTTAGGGTTAGGCTCCCCTAAAGGAGGGTTAGGGAGGGGGAGTAGGGTATGTAAATACTTACCCTTTTAGCTGTCGGGATCTTCACTGCTGCCGGTCTTCCGGCGTCGGGATTTGAACCGCCGGACATAGGTCCGGGGGTATTTCTTACCGATCCTGTGTTTGACACCATACTTTTCAAGAATAAGTTTGATGGGAGCCTCATTTTACTGATCTGTGCTGCCGGGGTGTCCTGCTTCTTCCACTATATAATTTTCTATCTGTCTATGGCTTCCTGCTGCCTCCATTCCCCTCCTCACATTATGTCACTGCCCCTGTCACATGCAGCCCTGTCCTCACTAACACATCACTCATCTCCTGATATACTCTGTGCTTCTGGGAACACTGCTCCTCCCACTATATAACTCTTGCTTACTGCTGCCTCCATTTCCCTCCTCACTTTATGTCACTGCCCCTGTCACATGCAGCCCTGTCCTCACTAACACATCACTCATCTCCTGATATACTCTGTGTTGCTGGGGACCCTGCTCCTTCCACTATATAACTCTCGCTTACTGCTGCCTCCATTTCCCTCCTCACATTATGTTACTGCCCCTGTCACATGCAGCCCTGTCCTCACTAACACATCACTCATCTCCTGATATACTCGGTGCTGCTGGAGGAACCTGCTCCTCCCACTATATAACTCTGTGGCCTCCTGCTGCCTCCATTCCCCTCCTCACATTATGTTACTGCCCCTGTCCTCACTAACACATCACTCATCTCCTGATATACTCATTACATCTGGTATCATTTATCAGTATATTTTTATTATTACTACAACTACTGACGTGTCAGATCAGCCGCCCATCATTCATGTGATCTAGACCATAACACGGTTTTATCCCTCTCTTTAGAGCTGCCTATTAAGATTTTGCTGATGGCGATTTTCACAGTGTTCAGCTGGGGCTCACTGAAGGCTCTGTACAGGTAACTGGGACTACTCACCTGATACATAGGTCTTATAGTGTACACACAGCCTTTCTATTCAGAGCGTGGAACCATGATAAGCTATAGGGCAGGGTGGATCTGGCATTATACAGGAACAGCACATTGGGTGGTAACTCAGTTTATAGGTATTACATGCTGTGGAGACAGATTAGCCCCTTTATTCAAGTGACTATTTGGCATTTATAGCACAAAGTTTGAAGACCACTATCTGACTTGCTGTATATTAGGAAGGGGCCACATCCAGGACCCAGATTGTGGTTAGGCCAGTCTGTAGAATGCAGCACACGTCCAGGCCTGGGGCTGTAACATTGCAGGGACACTAGGCATGGACACTAGGCTGCCCATTGTGTGATCATTCTAGCATGTATTATCTGCTTACTTGCAGAAAGCAGATCCTGGAAAGCTTAGTGTTACATGGCTGGTGGAAAAATGTCATCCTACAGATGTGTACACATACACCTGTCCTCAGATCTCGCCAAAGAGCCCCGTTGGGTGCGCCACGGACTTTGCCACGCCAATGCGACTTTTTTTTAAAAAAGCGTTTTAATCTGCTACTTTATACCAATTCCCTTACAACAAAAACAAGTAAAAAAAAACGAAGTACAGTACTTAGTATACTATTAGCGACTTCGGAGGCAGAATTCCTGAAAAAGGTACGTAATCTGGGTAAAAAGGAAAAGACAGAGGTCCTGTACCAGTGACTTGCGCCACACATTGTTACACGTAATCTGCTACTTTAAATTCTTTTACGACTAAAAATACTTTTTTTTTTAAAGATTTATTTAAGGCTTATTTTAAGTACAGTATTTAGGACACTATTAGCAGATTAAGATGCAAAAATTTGGGAGAAAGTACTCAAGCATGCGTCTGAATTGCGCCAAGCGTCTTGTGCCATAAAACGGATAGGTGTAAGAGGACACATTTGTACAGATGCATGGTTGTTTTTTTTTTCTTAATTCAAGTAATACTTGTGTAGGTTGTACCATAAGGGGAGGAGAGGGGGTAAAGCCTGCCAGTTGCTGACGGTTTTAGCAGAATTTAGGATACCCGCTCCCACTGACAAGATCCTGATTTCTCTGCAGTTTTATTGTGCAGATCGCAGAACTAGTGCTGCCATTACAGCTTTAATGCTAATAAACATAACTGTCTTTCCTTCAGGGTTTATAATACAAGATAATTAATTTAATAAAAGAGGAGGGCAGGGTGAGGTTATGCGGTATAGGCTATACAGGAGGGCAGGGTGAGGTATAGGCTATAGAGGAGGGCAGGGTGAGGTATAGGCTATAGAGGAAGGCAGGGTGAGGTTATGCGGTATAGGCTATACAGGAGGGCAGGGTGAGGTTATTTTCCCATAATTAGCATAGTTTATTTTCTGTTTAATTGATGGTTTTTTGAGGGTTCTTACCATGAAATTATTCAGAATGTACATAAATATTTGCTCCTATTTATTGCAGGAGAGAGGGGCGGTTACTGAGCGGCCTGGAAACGCTGTACCTGTGCGGGCTGCTGCCCCTGGAGCTGCTGTGTGAGATTATTTACCCACTGACCCTCTGGCAGCAGCGATTGCCATTCATTCCCCTGATGCTGACCTCTGTATACTGCGCCCTGGGTATTGGCTACTCCTGGATCAGACTGTACGTGTCGGCACTGGCAGGACCCGCAGCCGCACACAAGAAGCATCAGTGAATACATTCCGCCTTACACCGTGAATACTGTGCCGGGTGACCAAGATAAACATTCAGGAAACAGACTTGTACAGAAATGTATTTTTATACAGCGTAAAATCAGTTTCGTTTTTTTTTTTTTTTTTTTTGTATATAAAAATCACTTTAATGGGCCGATCACTGTCATTCCTGAAGCTCCAGCCGAGTGTATCCTGTGTTTTTGTCTCGTGTGTCTGGACTCTGTGCTGCTGACCCCAATGCGTCTTTTTAGGCACCCCCGTTTTCCAGTCACAGCAGCAGAATCGGTATTTTGTGTTTTTCGCCGAATGCACAAAATCGACACGAAAATCTTTGCTTTTACCCTGCAATTTCCAGGCACTTTTTCAGACTTGGGGCATCAAGTTGGTAAAATTCTTTATAATTTAGCACCAGCCATGCCCAGTACCTCCTCCCTCCCATAAATAGCGGGAGCAGTGCAAACAGACAGATTGGTCTGCATTGTGCGAAAGAGCGGTCAGGTGTTGGACTCAGTACCTCCCCCTACTGTCAGCATTAAAAGCAGACCACATGCGGGATGCAGTCAGGAACCGACGGTCCAAATGCCTACTGCCGGCTTCCCGACTGTGTAATCCCGACAGGGGGGGTTAGGGTTAGGCACTAGGGGGAGAGGTTAGGTACCCCTAAGGGAGGGTTGGGGGAGGGGGGAAAGGGTTATGGATAATACTCTACTTACCAATCGGGATTGTCACTGCTGCCGGGGTTCCAGCATCGGGATTTGACCCGCCGGGCATAGGTCTGGCGGTCATTCATACCGATCCAACACATGTATTGTATTGAGAAGCATTGGAATTGGAACACACTCAGTGCATGGATTGCAATGAGATTGTGTTGTGCGTGGATGCCAGTGCCCGTATATAACGGGTGTGACCCACGCCAACTCTGTCACCGTCGCCCCTTTCTACGGAGTATTATGTTGCGCATTTCTTGCCTGGGGACCTTTACTGTTAGCAGTACGTAACCCAACTGGGATGCTGCCCTATCCAAATCTCCAGTTATCCCAACAGAAGGGATAGTCACACCAGATTGGAGGGTCGCAGGAGGATTTATGACAGCGGGATCACTTTGGTGAGATGGAAACAATATGAAGCTGCCTAAAGCTGGCCACACACTAGACCAACTAGTTGATTGGTTGGAATGAAAATCTGGTAAGGCATGAAAGCAAATGACAATCAGCAATTTGGACAGAAACTGTTGTTTGAACAAATTGTTTAGATCAAACATTTAACGAACTTGTCTGACGACCATTTTCATCTGTTTTCTGGCATTTAGGAGCAAATTGTTGATCATCAGTTACTCCCATACGTTACCAGATTTTCATTCCAACCAATCAACAGTTTGGATGAAAGTTGGTCTACTGTGTGGCCAGCCTAAGCGTATCATCATTCTTGAATGTTGTGTTTTCCTTGTCATATAACAAATGCTAACATTCTAATACACCCATCTGACGCTGCCGTGTATCTGCGGTCCCTAAACTGTTCTTCAGGGAGCCGGCTCCTTTTAGAACATAGGTGACTATATCAGATTACTTGAACCAGTGTGGGGAGATCTATAAAACGTGCGCTGTTGTTGAGGCTGGATTTAAGAGCCCATTACTCCAGAGGTCTCCAAACTCTGCGAATACAGTCCAGGTTGTAGGGATATCCTGGACTGTAATGGCAGCGTTTGGGAATCTCTACATTACTCAGTAGAGATCATGGGAATGTATCAAACCTTCTAAACAGTGGATAAGTTGCCCATAGCAACCAATCGGCTTCTGGCTAGAGTTTGTCATTCTATAGAGTTTAGCATTCTATAAAATGATAGGTGTCGGCTGATTGGTTGCAACTTGCAATGGGCAACTTGTCCATTTCACTACTCTTTAGAAGGGCTGACACATTTCCCCCATGGTCCTCCAGTGCAAATCTTGTCTTTGCCATCTCCCTCTGTAAGAAAAGACAGAATAATAACTAAACAAAATAGAAGATCCCCTTGGATGTGGGGGATGGTTGGATAAGTGGGGGCAATAGTTGTGATATCCTGGTTTATTTTGGCAGAGCTCAGCATGCAGCCATTAACTATGTACGAATCAATCTGACCCTTCTCCACACCATTAATAACACCACATAAATCACACCAGCCCCATCCATATGTGTTTCATCCACTCAGCCAGTCTTTCTGGGGGCTCTCAGAAATATGTGCCCCTCTCCTACTTTGTCCTCCAAGATGGATGTCCGTTCCTATCTGACCACCTGTGTACCTCATATTTCTCATCCCTCCTGTTTGCACAACCTTTTAGTCTGATTTCTCGCCTCATTTACCCCTTGACTCCACATCAGTCACCCATGTCCTAGGGTTGTCCATTGAAGGCTTAACCATTGATGGTTCTTTCCATCAACAGTAGAAAGCCATTGAGGGGAGGCCATTGATGGGATATCATTACCTTGGCATAATGTAGCAGGTGCAAGAACCATTGTCCTCTACAGCAGTGTGTCCCAAACCCAATCCTTATTGAACCCTAACAGTGCATGTTTTCCAGATCATCTAGCTGGAGCACAGGTGTGTCAATTGATGAACAATAAATCTACGAGTGGTACTATTTATTCCTGAGACTACCTTGCAAACATGCACTGCTAGGGATAAATGAGGACTATGGTATTTGCTGGCTCCTGTCAGTCTGCATTTTGCAGCCTTCATCAAGGGGGTGTGCAGCAGGTGGAATGTTCACAGATGGGTGTGCCACCTGCTTTCCCTCCTCCTGCCTATGTAAGCGAAGGAGGGTTCTATAGCAGTCAGCGGGCGTGCCTATGGAATCACACTGGAAGCCTGTCATTGAACGGTGGATGGGATTCAGACATCAAATTTTGTGATGCGTGGCTAACTAATCATTGCCTCAAAGCCATTCAATGGAAGATCCATTGCATAATGTTGACTATTGATAACCGGCGATGGCTCCAGTTGACCAACGGTTTGTGTTTTGCACATGTGCAAAACTAATTTGTAATTCGCCATCGGGCTCAACAATTGATATATTACCATCGCAGGCTGTCCATTGATGATGAAAAAACTCACCATCAACCTCAGACCATCGATGGCAAAACCTGCCATAATGGTTTGCGTATGTGCCGCGGCTAGGCTGGATGTTTGCTGTATTTCATCATCGGAAGAACATGGCTCCTGCACCATTTGATGGCGGTAAACACCGGAAAGCCTGCCATGGGAAATAAAACCATCGACTGTCGATGTCCATCCCTGGGCACGGCACTGGCGAGGGGCCTAAAATAAACTATTGGATCATCTATGGCAAAAACCATTGGCATTCCCTGTGCCTGGGGCCTGATTGTACCAACTGGAAACAGAGCTCTGCTACACCTGGTAATCCGGACACCCTGTGCTGCTGTCATGGTTACAGCTAGATCCCCTTCCGTAGATTGACCATGACGTCATCACTTACTGTCCAATGTTATTCCCTACCATCCACGTGGGCATAGAGGAGGAATATAATCTTGTGGCGAGCGTAGCCCTGTTGTCATATGGATAGGAGAGGGACAGAGATCTCCATGTAACAGCACTGCAGTACATAGGTCGGTGCAATGACAATGCGGTAATGCCCTGGCCGGATGCTGCTGTAACCAGGCTGTGAGAGCCGGGGAATATCATGTGTCGCTGCAGAGAATGGTAACTAATAATAAACATCGAGCAGTGAGGTCACACGGGGGGGCGGAACCTTTGTGCGGGGGATACTTCACCCGGGGACGGGGATAATCGGAGCACCCGTGCGCCGTAGAATAGTGTCCCCCGGTGTCCTTGGGAACTGTACGCTGCGGCTATGGGGCTACTGCCGGACGAGGCTCGAGGGCTGCCGCCCCCAAACCTGGCGAACCGGGGCACGGTGTATATGGGCTTCCTGGGCTACCTGTCCGCCATCACCCACAACGCCATCAACCGGTACCCGGTCCTCCGGGCTGGTGAGTGACCCCCCCTCCCCCAATCATTATAATCTCCCACCTCCCCTCCCCAACATCCGGTACCTTTTCATCCGGGCTGGTGAGTGACTTCCCCCACAACATCCAGTACCTGGTCTGCCGGGCTGGTGAGAGTGACCCCCCCCCCCCCCAATTATTATCATCCAGGCTGTTAAGGGTCACCCCCCAGTCATTATTACACCCTCCATTATATTAAATCCCCCCCCCCCAACTTTATTAAATCCAACCCCTCACCCGGTACCTGGTCATCCGGGTTGTTGATAGTGAACCCTTCTGTATTATACCCCAATCGTTATTATACCTCTCCCATCATTGTTATATGTATCCCCCCCTATCATACATAACGGAATCAGTATGAAGGACCGCCGGACTACAGCCTGATGGTACAAAATCCTGACAGTGCAGGTAAGTATACTATCCCTACCCCTCCCTAACCCATCCTCAGGGGTGCCTAACCACAAGCCCCCCTCCCCGCACCCTAAACCTAACCCTCCTGGCCGCCGGTCTCATAACTATCTCCCTCCACAACTCAATCAACTGGTCATCCGGGCCGGTGAGAGTGACCCCACCATCTTCCAGGCTGGTGAGAGACCCCCCACCTCCTCAGTTATTATACCCTCCATCTTTATTTATGTTATACCCCCCCCACACACATTATTATATCCAACCCCTCACTCTTTACCTGATCATCCAGGCTGGTGAGTGACCCCCCCTAATCATATTTATATACCCCCATCATCAACAACACCTTCAACCTGTCTATGGGTGTGAGCGCGCACTATTCTATCACCCTACATCCCATCAGCCCTCTACACTTCCTGCTCCTGTGAGCAATCAAATACCCTGGAACTTTATTTCCCAGTTACAGGCCCTGTGCGGGTGAGACACCCCATCTCTGCCGCCTATCGCTCTGCTAGTGTTCACTCTAGGTTCAGGGTGCTGACAACATGTCAGATGTGATGTATCGCTTCCCCTGCTGTAGCTGTAGCGATACATTATGTATAAAACTTTGCCCATCAAAATGTAAATATGCCCTCCTCACAGATCAGCACCCTGCACCTAGAGCGAACACTACGCCCTACATTAGACCGTATCCAGATAGAAGGTAGACACCAAAAGGTCACCATGGACAAAAGGTCGACAGCGCAAGAGGTCACCTGGTTCAAATGTGGGGTTTTCCACATTTTTAAGGTTGGGGGAGGCACCAGGTACCCAGTTAGGGGAAAGTTTAAAAAAAAAAAAAAAAAGTCAGCCTGTTGCGTCGACCTATTGCATGTCGACCATTTGGTGTCAACCTCTTATACCTCACCCGCATTAGACTGCATCACCTCATTACACTGCAATTAGTACAGCACACTGGGGGAGATGTATTATTGGGGCACTTAACATGCCGCTATATCGCTTTCTGCTTTGCTGCCTCTTTACGAGGCGAAGCCGGAAGCACGAACGATAAAATGTATGAACATCTCATCAGCCGGAGCGGGGGAGTGATAACTCCTAGTGCTGATGCGCTGTGTTTTAGTCCTGTCCGGCTCCACTGAGCATGCGTGGGATCTCGCAAGTATCGCGAGATCCCGCTGGCAGCCACCACAGCAGGGACAGCACTGTCCCTGCTGTGGGGATAGGGCATGGCCAGGCTGTAGCTGTCGACAGCTTCAGCGGGCAGAGCGGTCAGCGAACTGATCATTTATACATTACCCAGGCAATTGACGCTGCTATCTTGTAAATAGCAGCGCCGATAGTGATGGGCACATAGCTCCCCTGTCATTTACCGCCAAACCTCTGATCATACATCGGGGAGAAGCGGTATCCGTGCACATAACGTGCGTTGATACCGCTTCGATGCTTCATACATCTCCCCCACTGACCTGTATTATCCCCCCCATCAAACACTTCCTTGCCCTGTAAGCTCCCCAGTAGTTTGCTATCCCTAACCATGTACTAAATCACCATTAGCACCCTGCCCATTACTGCTGGCAGCTGAGCTAGCACCTGGCTCCCTGCCAATATATCAGGATTATTATTACATTCTGCCACCCTGCCAAATGACATATTACAGCGCCAGGCTCTATGCTGCCTTGTAAGCTGGTGGGATTCCCCCATTGTTAGATTACATTATACCACCCCTATTCATATACTGTAAGATCTCATCAGCTTTCTGTGAGAGGGGGATATTTAGCAAGGTTTTGTATTCCAAAAACAATCTGGCTCCTAGATTTGTCTTATTGGCTCCTAACTTGTGACTTAATTTGGCCCTGCATAACTCTCGGGAGAAATAGGGGCCGTAGCAGTGCCTGGAAATATTGCAAAATGAGTTTGAGTTTAATTTCTGAACATAATGATGTATTCTCATTAGTAGCCTTTCCACTTCTTATCCCATGAGAAAATGACTGGACAGTGAGGGTGCTGATCCTGCAGCAGGTTGATGGCTTACTAGGTTGTAGGTTGTACTGGCTTGCTGTTGTAGTGCGACACATTAAGGCCTTGCTCAGCTGAGTGTTCAGCAAGCACTCACTCGTGCCTTGTCCCAGACCAGATGCATCCTATTCATCCCAATGCCCATGTTCTTTTATAAGGATGACCAAAATAAAAACACAGGGGTCAATTGAATTAATCGGCGAGGGGTGTGCGTTTCTGTTATAACCTTGCGGAAAAGTTAAACAAAAAGATTAGCAATCTCTTCAACTTGCACTAAAATATACATTTCATTAAAGGTTTGTTCCTTTAGAAAAGCTAAGATGGTCTCGTTTACAGCAGATGTTCCAATCTCCTGAGGTACCTCCCTCATAGGACAGCAATTCAGTCCCCACAAATCAATGAGAGAGAGGGGAGATATAGATAGTGACGCACAGTTTTAATATATATAAAAAAAAGCATCAACAGATATAAGTTGCACATGAGAAGGGGTATCCTCCAGTGTCTGTAAAGGTAACAATTACAGAGTGAGAATAAGAACTGACGACAGTCTTTATGAGCGTGTGCTGTTGTACAACTGTGTAGTTTTAGTGTTTCTCAAACTCGTTCCTCACGACCCCACACAGGTCACGTTTTCCAGGTCACCAATCGGAGCACAGGTGCATTCATTACTGGCTGACACATTTTAAAAGATTAATTAGAAAAGGGGGGGGGGGTTATTAACCCCCTATTGTTCCTCAGCACACTGAATTATACTTGCAACAATATATGAAGACTTTGAGAGGTATTCAATTAGATACGGAAAGTCTGAACATTTTTCGCCTGTTTCAGAGGCGGTCATTCCATGCGCGTCCCCGCTTTTCACCTTATTCAATTACAAAACAGGCGAAAATGGAAATAGGCGAATGCAGAACAGGCGAAAAGTACCGAAAGAATTGGGGAAATCAGTCTGTACCCCAGAAAAAGATGCAGTAACATAGGGAATCAATATAGATGTACTAATAGCCCTAATAATAGTATTTGGGGTACTTAAGTTGTGTAAATAGCTTCTTATTAGCGTCTTTGTAAAAGTGGTGAAGAATGGCATAAAGCTGTATTTTGGGGTGAAAATAAGTAGTCCTGTCATATTTGGGGTAATTGAAAATGGGTGCTAGCATATTTTTATGTCTCTAAAGTGAACTTTTAAAAAACATGAAAAATCCACAAAAACACCTCACCCAACCTTGCAGCACCCCAAGAAGTCTATTTTGCTAGTTTTTATGCTTGTCCCCCCACTTTTTAAATTGTTACCCCAAAAATGACATATTTTTGGGGGTGTTCTTAGGTGTTTTTTTTTGCAGATTTGTCCTTTTGGGGGCTGTCCCAAGGGTTCTGAGTCGTTTCCCCAAGTTCGCACCCCAAGATAAAGATTTTGCACTTCTTTTCACCTGCTATTGATTGGAGAATATTTTTTGGAGAATTCAATGCATCAAGTTTCCGCTTAGGCGAAATTGTCCTGGAATTGAATTTGGCTAATTTTTTTAGGCGATATGTTCTCAAAAAAACAGGCGAAAATGGCTTTTCGCCTCTAATGGAATATGGCCCTGTATGGTAATAGAAATTCAGAGATATTAGTTGCATGCATTTGCAAATACATGGGAAGCTGCTAGGCCACGTCACGGCTTCTCTGTCACTAGCAGTCCCTACCACTAAGGGGTTCACATCCGGGGAGCAGGGCACCCCCAAAAAATGTCCAGCCCAGGGCGTCACTCGAAAAAAGGAAGAAGGGTGACAGTGAAGTGTAAAGTATAGATGTGTAAGACTAATTAATAAGTGTTGAAAAAGGGGTTAAAATATGTGAAAAATTACATGAATAAAAGACCAACATTAAATGTCAAAAGTAACTGTGGTTTGACATTTTTAAAAGAGTCACAGGTGGAGCTAATTATTTCACTTGTGATTCTGTGAGGAGACCTGGAAAACATGCACTGTGTGGGATCCTGAGGGCCAAGTTTGAGAACCTGTGGTGTAGTTTTCATACACCGCACTGGGGTCTCCGCCCCAGTCACCGAATAAGAGGCTTTCTGTTGCCGCCTGGTATCCCTGTACCGATGGGTTACGACCTCCATTCTGTTTTTTTTTTTAATCAAGGTATAGTCAAAATTGAGTATCGTTCCCTCCCGCCTGAGTCCCTTAAAAAAAACCCTGGTCCAATTGCAGCAGTACCGGCTAGATCCCTATACAGAGATCCCATGATCCCTTGCCGGGCCAATGTTTGCACCTTGCATCAGAAGACTTCCGGATGTATCATGGTAACCGCAACCTCATCTTCCCCCTTTGTATATCCGTCTGATGTCTCCTGGTTTTTGTTAGCATAACGTTACTTCCGGCTGGTAACTATAGTGATGAGAGTAAACTTTCATCAGCTGGAAGGGGGGAATTCCATATCTTAGGCGGATTACCCGGTTCGTATGCAGGTTTCTTTTAAGGCACCTGTATATAGTGAAGGCCATTTGTACAGCAGTGAAATAGATGCTCGATAAATAAAAATAACGCTATTAGAAACACCATGATAAAAACAGAATAATACATATAATAAAAACATTATGGTGTATACGTAACATAAAGGTGCAGAGGAAAAGTGGAATTAGGAGGCTGCTAAAGGTGTAGAACAATACAGTACAGATTGGGGACCACTGTAGGAACCATTTAATCTCAGAATCGAGATTTAAACCTCCCGGATGTAAAGTGCATAGCTCAAAAATACTCTTCATTTCGGCTTTAGCTAACTGTGTCGCCAAATCTCTTGGGCGCCAGTGCACTTTTACATTCTGTAAACCAATAAAGCATTTAGTTTCTGATGTATTACAATTATGGTATTTATTAAGGTGCGTACACACACAACGATGTTAGTAACCAACGATTTTAGTGAACGATTTTCGTTCAGAATTTCCCTTTGAAAAAGTGAACGAAAATCGTTCAGTAATTTAGTAACCGACGATTTTTAGTGAACGATTTTCATGAACGATTTTTTAATCATGCATACAGTGAATGGTAAACGTTCATTGTTTATCGTTCATTCTGTACAACATGAACGATTTTCTGAACGAAAATCATTTGTTGGACAGTCAGAATGACGATGAACTACAAACTTGAACGATCATCGTTCACCTTAAAAAGATGAACATTTAACGATAACGACAACATTATACTTAAATCGTTAAAAAAAATCGTTGTGTGTTTACGCACCTTTTAAAGTGGTTGGATAGAGGATGGGTCTCCATTCCTCAAAAGAAGTGAAGAACGGGTTGGAGACCCATTCTCTGTCCATGCTCTGTGCGGAGAGACCAGTACAGTGTCCGGAAACTACACGGTTGTATAACACGCGCTCATAAAGACTGTCATTGTCGGTTCTTATTCTCACTCGGTAATTGTTACCTTTACAGACACTGGAGGATACCCCGTCTCATGTGCCACTTATATGTGTTGATGCTTTTTATATATTAAAACTGTGTGTCACTATCTATATCTCCCCTCTCTCTCATTGATTTGTGGGGACTGCATTGCTGTCCTATGAGGGAGGTACCTCAGGAGATTGGAACACCTGCTGTAAACGAGACCAACTTAGTGTTTCTAAAGGAACAAACCTTTAATATAATGTATATTTTAGCGCAAGTTGAAAAGATTGCTAATCTTTTTGTTTATGGTGAAGGAGTGGGAACACCTTCTATAGCGATTTCTATATCTGCTGCCTTTTTTTTGCGCACTGTTTCTTCCATTTGCTTTACTTGTGGAAAAGTTGTCAACGGCCTCACAACTCGTGCCCCTGACTCATTTGTTTTTACATGCCCGATCTCCCGTCTAAAGTGACAGGAGATCAGGGTGCGATATTCAGTTGTTTGGGTCAATCACGACTTTTTGCGCATATTGTGTCCAAAGCACCGGATTTAGCTGTTTAAAGCAGCTTAACCCATCCAAACTCCTTGTTTGGGAGCCCAAACTGCGGACTATTTGCCACCTTGCAAGCAGAACTGTGTGCGCCCGCGGCTGCCGCGCCAGAAAGAAGCAACGATTGAATTGCCCCGTCGAGCGCCCATTAATCAAAGCCGCATTAAAAACCATTTGAATTCCTACCATGGATTTTTTTTGCCGTAGCCATATGGGGCTGCAAACAAAAATCCATGAGTCCGGTGGTACCGTGTGCTGCATATAGCCACACTTACCGCCATGACTTAGTTGCGCCTAATTTAAATGACCCCAAAAACTTTAAAGATAGAGTTGGAGGTGAAGTTCCCATGCAAGGCACCACAAGGCAAATGTATTAAATCTTCTACAGACTTTGCCAATCCTTAGGGGGAAAGTGTATTAAAGCTAACTTAACAAAAAAGAGGTAATTAAAATGTACAGTATTAGAGCAACTGGGGATATTTACCCCTCTGCTAATGGTTCTTCCCACCCTAGGTGTGCACCGGCAAATACTCTACACAACTATCGGCGTGTTCCTTGGATACTACATGGTAAAGAATGAGAACTACAAATACGCAAAGCGAGATCGGGAACTGTTTGAGTACATGAGGCAACATCCGGAGCTGTTTCCACAAGAAGGTACGTTAGTTATATTAGTATGGGGGTCTGCACAATTCTGCTAATTAACAATTCCACTACATGGATATTAGAGCTGTAACGTCGGGTTGGGTATGGAATGACGGCGGTCAGAATCCCGACATCGGCATCCTGACAGGGTTAGGATACCAATACCTGTTGGTAAGTATCCTAACACTCCCTAAATCTAACTTCCCCCTCCCCGGAGCCTAAACCTCACCAAACCTAAATTCCACCCCCTAACCCCACTATTCACTGTTAAGATGTTGGCACTGGGATTCTAAACTGGTGACAGGATTCCAGGGCCGGCATTCCAACAGATGGGATTTAAACTACATCCCGTAACATAATGATGTGTCTGGGGTCCGCTTTAGCAGACATCAGAGCTCGGATTTGAAACTGCTTTACTCCCAACAGGTGCGTCCTCGCACACTAATGCTCAAGTCGCGAAAACTAGCCCCTCAGTGCGCCAGGTCCTGGGGTGACTCGGCTGTAATGAGCCTCTTTCTCACTCAAAATGTGCTTCTTATTTGCATAATTTAAACACACAAAAGCTACAAAACTGATAATGTTTTCTCTAGGGGTCGGGTGGCTATCTAATTAGGGCACTTAAAAAGAGGCTTCGTCACTTGAAAAGTTACGTGGCCTTGAGACGCTCCCCCTTTTCCATCACTGTAATTCCTGTGTGGTTATGGTCGCAGCCTCGCGTCTCTGGTACGCTGCAAGTCCTGTGTGGTTAAGGTCCAAGCCTCGCGTCTCTGGTACGCTGCAAGTCCTGTGTGGTTAAGGTCCAAGCCTCGCGTCTCTGGTACGCTGTAAGTCCTGTGTGGTTAAGGTCCAAGCCTCGCGTCTCTGGTACACACTAATTGGTTTGCAACTAAGACGCAATTTCAAGAATACAGTTCGCTATTCTTATTGGTGGGTCTCAGTCGCGCCGGGCGCCTTACGCAATACAGCATACTGACATGTAGTAAGTGAGGACACATCTGTAAGTAATATCTAAAAGTACAATCAAACATTACACTTAGCTACAGATTTCCACCTTCAGACAACTTTTACTTCCCGGCTGTTTCATTAAGGTACCTTGAATAGAGGGTCTGATTCAGAGCCGCTCGCACGATGTGTATGCAAATTGCGTAGGCAGTGCTATCGCCCAGCAATGCTTTAGCACGCCCAGTATTTCTTAGAGAGCGATCACATAGTGTATGCAGACACCCACCAGCCTGTCTTAAGACTCCCACTTGTGCACGTCATGTCCAGGAAGTGTATACAACCATCGGTACATCGGATGCGATCGCAGCGCTTGAGGTTGACCATAACCTGCCACAAGCACTGCGAGCACTTCAGTGTAACAACAAGCCAGGT
This sequence comes from Taudactylus pleione, assembly GCA_031769625.1. NCBI lineage: Eukaryota > Metazoa > Chordata > Amphibia > Anura > Myobatrachidae > Taudactylus > Taudactylus pleione. The sequence continues at coordinate 3,124,432 of JAUIMM010000139.1, read as the reverse complement.
GATGTGTACTATGATGCTGTTATAATTATGTACACCTCTAAAACGCCGCTGAGACGCTCAGGCACGCCTGCGTTTACATCTCCACTCCCCCGTTTTTAATGGCCAGCCCCTGTTACCACCTACAGACGGCTTCCCCTGTCACTCACTCTGCTGGGCTGTCTATGCGCTGCGAGCGAATGCATTGTGAACTTTCGCTAAGGTATACACATGCGCACAATGCATACACACTGCATACCATCGGCAGCAGCAAGAGGACGCATCTTAGCGAGCGGGTCTGAATGAGGCCCAGAGTTCCAAGAGGCCTGTGTACTTCATACAATCCTAAATATTTAGTAGCTGAATCTGATGCCGGTGATTGCCTTGTTTCCTGCCACTTAGGGGTATATTTACTAAAGTGAGAGTTTTTAAGAAAGTGGAGATGTTGCCCATAACAACCAATCAGATTCATCTTAACATTCAGCTAGCACCTTCTAGAAGATAATAGCTAGAATCTGATTGGTTGCTATGGGCAACATCGCCACTTGTAAAAACCTGCACTTTAGTAGATCTACCCCTTAGGCTGTGAAGGCTCAGTGCTCTGTCCGTCTATTTATTGACGATATCTTCGGTCCTTTCATATCTTACTCTAACACTTTTTCATCATTTTATTTTTCAGAAAAGCGAAAAATGTCGGAAGTGTACGAAAAATTTTACCCAATCCGCTGAACTCTTTGGCTTATCAAGACCCAGCCCGAATATATTTGTTCTTCATTGGAAAAGCTGCATGTTCTCATCACCTGTGTGACATATCTTTAACCTGTACAAATACATTTAATAAATTATCCCTGACTGTTGGCATTTGTAACGTACCATGTACTTCGGGAACGGGGGTGTACAAATCTTTTAGTGCTCCCTTCACGCTCGCTGACACTTTTTGAAAATGGATCAGTGGAGAAAAGCCATTGCACGTCAGTGAATATAAAGCTACATGTGTTTAGTAGAAGTATACTGGGACAATACAGTCATCTGGATGCATAGCAGCCGTGTGAATAACCGGCAGTAGTAAGGGAATAGTTTATGATGGATGCCTGCCCGCTCTTCTTACCTGACTTCTGGCAGATGGAGAGGTGGGGTAGGAAAAGAGGAGGTGGTCTGGTCTTCATTTCATCATCAAGTAGGTGGGGCATTAAACCCCTCCTACTTCAATAAACTGAGCGGAAGGGGCATGGCGATGACCTTCCCATCACCACACTTCTTGGGTGGGGGGTTTGTTTGTGATATTCACCATGTTACTATCCACTGTGCAGTAGGTCAGTGAGCTCCAGGGGTTATATTGTCCACAGCAACCAATCAGATTCTACTTATTATTTAGCACCTTCTAGAAGATAATACGTAGAATTTGATCAGTTGCTATGGGCAACATCTCCACTTTTATATACCCCCAGGAGTCCTTGTCTAATTTGGGAGTCCCTAGGACATTCCTGGAGTGTACAGTAGGCTGCATACTAATGTAAGAGCATGCATATGTTTGCACCTTATAGTAGAAGTGGCTGATAGAAGCTCCTCCATTGCTGTGTTACTATCAAGGCCTTGTGAATGACAGACAATCATCGTGCTGGAATAGGATCTCGGGCGGGGGAGAAGACCGGGGTAACCCGTTTCCACTGAGCCTGACCAGAGTTTTAGCTGCTAAAAACCCTGTTCGATACCTGGGAAGAAATCCCGTGTCAGTCGACCCTGGATTTTTTCCTAGGAGCCTTTTTCACTGAGTCACTACGCGGGTATTTTGGCCAGTGGAAACGGGGTATAACTTCCTGTAGATTATTTTAGTGACTTCCAGGTCGGGTTCTATATCGCTCTACCCAGGGCACCCATCTCTGGTGGCTGCTCTGTTCAGCTTTTCTTCATGGTTCATTACGTGGGGGGACCAATCGGGATCACGGGGATTGCCATCTGATCAGCTCCCATGTACGCTCCTCCTCCTCTGCTGCCATTTCAGGAATATTCCGCCATTTATTTGATCGTGCAGCTTGAGGTGAGAGATTTCTATTACTCCAGTGAACACAAAAAAATAGTTCTTAGCAGCAAGTGGCCCTCCAGCTGTTGAACTACAAATCCCAGTATGCATTGCAACATTTTTAGCATGGCCAAATAGCAAAACTGGGGGCCCTCTTATTGCCCACCCCTACGCTACAGCCTTCGTCTAGATGATTATAGGTTAGGGCAGAGGTTCCCAAACACAGTCTGCAAGGCTCCCCAACAGATCATTTTTTAGAGAGAGCCATGGCTGAGCATAGGTGGTTAAATCAAATTGACTGGGGTAATAATTAAGTAAACTGTGGGCAAGCATGAATATCCTTAAAACCTGGGGGTAAATTTACTAAAGTTCGATTTTGGTTCGAATTTTTTATGAAAGGATTTACTAAAGCCCAAATCGAACAGAAAGATGAATATCGGATGAAATGAAACATCGATGTTTTCAAATAGAGGACAATAAGATCCCTTCATTTACTAACATTCAATTTGTAAATCGAATGAAAAACGAACTCAAACTTGAACAGCATTTCCCCCAAAATTAATTGAAGAACTTCATGCATTAGTTTTCAGCATGAGCAGTGCAATTTGACTCGGATACATGCATACATCAGTGAGATGCATGCATGTATGTATCTTAGGGCCTGATTCAGACCCGGTCGCAAGCGCTGTGCGCTCACAACCGGGTCGATGGTGGGCCAGTGTGTACGCGCGGCGTGTACGAGCCCTGGAGCGAGCGCAAAAGGGGCGGCTGTTGATCGAAAGCTCGACCCCTTTTGTAGGCGTGGCTTCACAAACAGGCGTTCCCAAGCGAGCGCCTGCCGTTTGTGGGCGGCCTCACTGACATCTTCTAGAAGATAATAGCTAGAATCTGAGTGGTTGTTATGGGCAACATCTCCACTTCTAAAAATTCAACCAAACCCGTGAGAAAGAATCAAGGGCACACGCGCTGCCCCCCCCAGTGCAGTTTTCTGAGCTGGAGTCTGCAGCATTGGCTCTACCTGCCCCCACCTTAGCTTAGAGCTGTAATTAGTGCCATTTCAACAAAAGCTGTGACCAATCTGCCCCATACACATCTCTCATCTCATTATTTCAGGTTGGTAAAGGGCAAAGCCCTAGAGAGAGTAGAAGGTGTCAGCACCTTATAATTAAAGTGACAATACCCGACTGTCCTGGTTCTAAAGGACTGGAAGGATGATATGTCCCCCTGCCCAGCAAAACAATGGAGAATGGGTATTATGCCCAATTAATTGGTACAGGTGGCATAGTGCTTCCATAGCACTGGGCACTTCTACAATGTGCCCACCCACTAATGGCCTGATTAAGAAGTAGAATATTGGGTGGTATGCAATACATGCGCTGATTTATGCCAGGGATCAGGGAGCAAGATTGTAGTAGCAGCCTCTTCTGTCCCCGCACACACGTCACGGCTTAAAACCCGGCTTTATCGTGTTTAGTGATAGCAACAGTCCAGGGCTGGCTCCAGGGTTCTGAGCATCATGTGCTGGATCTTGAGAGAGCGCCCTAACCTCACGCTTTGCCGCGTGTGTCCGGATTTGGGGGCGTGGTGTAATTACCATAGGCCACGCCCCTGTGTGACGTTATTTGGAGGCGCCCGCATGGCACGCCTCCAAATAACGTCAGGCTGGGGGTAAAGCCCAGCACTCCATCACTGGCTGGGCTTCTCCCAGCAATCTCCAGTCAGTGAATGGTGCCGCGCGTGCTCAGATTGGGGGTCCGGTGGGGGTCCCCAGCCTCCCGATTTGACCACCCGCGGGCCACTTCGGCCCGCGGGTGGAACAGCGGGACAGTACAGAAATCGGGATGCTGGGGATGAGTGCCGCCCTCTACGGGTGGTGCCCCTGTGCGACCGCACTGGTCGAACGCCCCTAGAGCCGGCCCTGCAACAGTCACACTGGTATAGGCCTACATAATCCATTCATACCCATAATCCCCACAGAGCCAATGGGGAATCACACATATTTTACATTCCAAGGACGGACAAGGAATATCTGCTGCAACAAAATGGCAGAAACAAATCGTTTGAAAAAAAAAAAAAAACTTTATTAAAATATCAAAATATATTAATTTGCAAGAAACCAAAGACTTATTTATGTGTGTAAAGGTGACACTAGTCTACTAGGACATAAAAGAGGAAAAAAAAAGAAAAATGAGAAAAGATATGACTTGATTATATACATACATATATACACACACACACATAGAAATTGTAATTTGTTAAATAGGATTTTGTGAGGTAGATTAATATAAACAGTGACTATAAACAGAACCCTGTGCCTATACACCAGGGGTGGGAAACTTTTTGTCGTCTGAGGGCCATTTTAATATATATATATATATATATATATATATAATTAATTGTGAGCGTGGTGCAGGCCACGCCCCCTACATGTGATGTCACACAGGGACGGGACCACAATCGCTGGTGATTACAGCAATGCTGTGACCGTCTAAAGCAGTGGTGTCAAACTCGGGCCCTTTCAGCTGCAGTGGAACTACACATCCAAGCATGCACTGCCACAGTTTTGCTATTAGAGCATGCTAAAACTGTGGCAGGGCATGTTGGGATATGTAGTTCCACTGCAGTTGTAGGGTCCCAAGTTTAACACCACTGGCCTAAAGCACCCTAAGGATGCTCCTGGTGGCACTGCTGCATAGATTCTGGCTGCAGGGTGCCAATCTAGGCACCCTCCTAGCCAGATGAGGCTAGCAGAAAAAAGCTCAGAGGGCCTTACCAAATGATTCCGGGGGCCTCATGCGGCCCCCGGGCCTGGAGGTTCCCCATCCCTGCTATACACCATTACATTGATATGAAAAGGTCATCTTGTCCAGTAAAGGGAGAGTTGTCTCGTTTCTCAGATGTTATGGGGCTTATTTACAAGTGAACACACTTGCGCTCCAATAGTATCTAACAAAAGTCACACCTACAAAAATAACGTGCTCATGTTGTGCCAGCCGCATATTAAAATAGGTCCGTCTCAAAAAAAAGTACTATTTGCGCCAGATGTATGCCAGGCTCGGCAAGTCTGTATACTCACACCCTATTATAGCGTAGAGATGTGGATTGACCATTTTCATAGTAAATGCAAGTTCTGCATTATTCTATTAGTAGACGGTATAATAATGTAACAAAGTGTCAAATACACATATTTGGACAGTTATTACATGCAAAAGACGCATTTTCTATAGAAGATGTAATTATATGAGTTAATTAAGTGCTAATGACGATTTTATAACAGGCGCACTGCGCCCGAACCTGGGAATCCCAGAGGTGCGCCTGACGCAGGGTTAATCTAGGCAACAATCGTTATTTCATCTTTATCACAGTCTGATTGCTTTACTTTCTCTCAATGATCCTCTCCCTCCACAACCTATATAGAAATCTTGCAGCACAAGTGGGCAGGGCCTATTTATTGAGGACCTAGGGCCTGAGTGCAAGACTTACGCGATGCCGATATTTACACATATTGAGCGATTGTTGGCAATTTTGCACGCGCGAATGCTGCACTGGGCATGTACAGCCATTGTATTGTGATTACACTCACACAAGAGAATTCTTACACAAAGTGAGTGACAGTCAGTATTTGGGGGAGGGGCATGCATACATTAGCCATGGCGATCTCCTTTGCCATATGAGAGCTCTCAGGGTATCAGGAGAGCCGCAGTGTTTGAGACAGGTCAGACTTCAGGCCCCCATACTCGATGCGATTTGTATAAGATCCGATCTCGCATACGATTTCCTTTGAAATTTCTTCCCCTGACATTCTGTACGATTTGTGCAAAGAAAAGGAACGATTGTACAAACGACCGTACGATTACATGTATCTTAAACGATAGTAAATAGTTTAAGATATATCGTATGCAGCAAATAACCACACAGTGCATTCCCTCCTCCAATGCCTGGAGGAGGGGAGTGGCCAGGGACATCGTACATCAGCAAAAGTGCGAACGATGTGTGTCACATCGTACACGATCAGTCTAAATCTTTCTGCAAAACCATTTGATCTACGATGATGATACACGATGCCGGGGACGCACATCGGCATCGTGTATGAAAACACCACTTTTTATACCATTAGTTGTTACGATCCATCGAAAAAATTGTGCCTTTACTCAGAAGCTGCGTGGCTGCCTGATATATCGATGTTACCGATGTTTATACTCGTCGTCAGGTGGATATGAGAAGACCGCAGTGGGCGTCCCTATGCTCGGGCAAGCTTTTGCAGACAGACGCCTATTTTCGCTATTTCGCTATTGCTGTCCTTAAGAGGTCGTAGTGGTGATTGCATTAGCATAAAACTCAGAATCTGGCCCAAATAATAGACTAGGACATTACAGAGGATACTTTCGCATCATACACCCAGCAACAGAGGACACAAAAAGAACAGAAATGTAATAAGTTGGACCAGGAATAGGCAAAGTACAACCCTCCAGCTGTTGTGGGACTACAAATCCCAGCATGCCACCTGCCACAGTTTTAGCATGCCCTAACATCAAAACTGTCAGGGCATGCTGGGATGTGTAGTCTCACAGCGGTTGGGGTACTGTACGCTTCCTACCCCTGTGGTGAACAGTTACATGTTTGGAGGTAGTCACAGGAAATTGACCAAAAGTTACTGTTGTTCGCCACTTTTTGTAGAACTACAAGTCCCAACTTGACTTCAGCTAGCAAGGCATGCTGTGACCTGTAGTCCTAGAACAGGTGGGGTGGGACAGATTGCCCAGGCCTGAACTAGACATTTTATAATATGGCTCCAAAAAAAAAAAAAAAAAAAGTACTTTTACTCATAACAACCAATCATATTGTGCCTTTGATCAGCAAGGTAGTAGCCATATTCTGATTGGTTGCAGCACAATAAATATTCCCAGTTACTTATTTATCCGTACACAAATAATCATTTTGATTGTTTTATTCTAAATAAAATTTTTTAGCTGATATTTGTATATTCCCTGTAGGAAGGCGGCACGACCTGTAGACAGTAACATGACCCAAGTCTGGGTTCTCTCCACAGGAAGTCTCCTCAATCCTGGCACATTTTACCACCACGTGAATAAAAACTTGTAAAAAAAGTCGTAGGACTTAAACCGGAATCCTTTGTCGGCTACATGAGGCGTATAGGACACCTTATAGCCTTTGTCCTCGATGTCCACTTTAATACAGTCCAGAAGGTCGGAGATTCCCGGCGACGCCTTCCAAGGCCCGAACTTGACCACGGACTCCTTGTCCATGTCCAGCGTGTTCAGAGCATCGTGACACTTGGACGCATCTTCCTCAGTCCTCACCACGCACACGATGACATTGGAGTAGCGCGACGCCACCACCTCCGCCCTAGCAATGCGAATCATCACCTCGATATTCTCGCTGTAGTTGGGCACTCGGGCCAAGAACTGCTTCCTCCCAACCTGTTCCCCAAAGATCTGAGGGGTCTCCTCCAACTTCTTCACCAGCGGCTGGATCTCGTAGAACAGGGCCTCCTTGTACACCTCCTCAATGCACTGGGTGGGCACTTGGCCACTGCGTAGGTACTCCAGGATGTGCACAAAATATTTCCCTTCTCTGTCAATGAAGAACCTCCCGGCAGAATCTGTGCGGAGCTTCGGCTGCCCGTTAAACATATCAAACAGTTTGGACCCCTGGTACTTCTTCAGCGTCGCCAGTGTTGTCGTATACACGTCACCGCCGATATTTAGATGCACGATAGGGGATAGCTGCGAGGAAAGATTGAGACATTCAGGTGTTATTTCCAGGTTTCTCATGGGAGTGGTCAATTATGTTACTGGGTTACACATGCCCCACTGGAAACCTTACTAAATATAGGGGTCTATGTGCTAAGCCTTGGATGGAGACAAAGGGGGTCATTCAGATCCGCTCGCGAGCGAAGGTCGCTCCCTATCTGGTCGATGTTGGGCGAATGCCCACGACGGAGGGAGCTCCGTCGTGCGCATGCGCGAGACCCGGCGAGCGACAAGGAATACGTCGCTCGGGGTCTCGCACCAAAGGGGTCGTGCTGTCGATGGTGACTGACAGCACGCCCCCTTTGGTGGACTTTCCGGGGGCGTGGCTGACAGACGGAGGGGTTCCCATGGGAACGCCTACCGTCTGAGTCCGGCCCCACTGACATCACTAGTGATGTCAGTGGGAGTGATTTTGGCTAGAGCCAAAATCACTCCCGGGCTTGCGGCAGCGAGACCCTACCGCAGGGTCTCGTCGCAAGTCCGATGGTCTTTGACCATCGCGACCATCATCATGGACGCTCGCATAAGCTGTGGGTGGTAACCCACAGCTATGCGAGCGTCCAAAAGGCCGCTCCACATTTAAATAGGACGGCCCGGATTCAGAGCGAGCGCTCTGGTCATAGCGTTCAGCTCTGAATCAGGCCCAAAGTACCAACCAATTGGCTCCTAACTGTCATTTTTCAAACACAGCCTGTTACATGACAGTTAGGAGCTGATTGGTTGGTACTTTATCTCCATTCACGGCTTAGTAAATAAACCCCTATACTGTTTTAGTTTTCGTATTTGGGATGTCTTTTTCACTAAAGCTCTTATATCATCTAATCAGTTTTTTTTTTTCTTTTTCATTTTTCTTGCCACTAGATATACAACAAAACTGATGTCAGAACAAATACGGAGGGCAGAGCTTTGCTGTGTCATGTCCAAGGGTGACAGAAATAATCAACTTTCTAAAGGATATCAAAACTTTAAATTGCAAAAAAAAAAGAATCACAAGAGACATAAAATATCAGACACTTGCGTTGCGACATCGACACTGCGTTCACCTCTATATCGGGCGAAAAGTGTCTATTAAACATTGATGGAGGCGATTTACTGTACTTTGGAGCCCAACTATTGGGTGATATGTTCCTGGTGCTAGCTCACTGAGGGGGGAGATGTATCTAAAGTTTTGAGAGGAATAAACTAGAGGTGGAATAAGCAAACTTAATACATGGCGGCAATTGTTCACAAAAAAAGAAAAATACACATATAATTGTTTTGTGAATAGTACCAGCGGCTGCTGCTGCCTAAACAACCATCTGTATCACAGTATCACGCTAACCAATTAATCCGTACACTATTTCCGAGATTGTGAACGATTGTAAACAGGAGTTTCCTTGAAAAATATCAATCCTTTATAGAAATACAAAATTGCACTAGAACTCTTCAAAAAAAAAAAATCTGCCTCTCATGGCCTGCTGGCACTTGTAGTTCTGCAGCAGCTGGAGAGCCACAGATTGCCTGCTGTAATGGGTGGACTTAGCAGTGAACAGCCCTGTCACCCCTTGCTGGTAGCATTGAATGTTTCCTAGGAAATAAGATGTTATCCTTTATGTATTTACAGTCCATTTTGCTTGTTCTGTGGAACTCATGCATATCCTGGTATGAAGGGGACGCAGATATTGCTGGTCCTGTAGACCCCCTCCGACTGTTCAACAAATAGCATTTTTGCAAACATTACTAATACAAAGAAAATTAATTTTCCACCATCCAGAATCTTTCCACTTCCACGAGAGGCAATGAATGGCTGAGCGCCTCATTAGTGTTGTACTCACGGGAAAAGCGTTCAGCAAACAGCGCAGGGAACTGCCCCTTTCTCAGAGTTATTAGGCCCAAACACAGTCATGTAAGTAAATTTCACCAGTCAGAGGAGTTACACAAATTGGCAAGTGGATTACTTACAGGAACTTATATGTCAAGGGGGGGCTGATGTGTCAGAAAAAAAAAAAAAGCGATAAGGATTTTCGATTAATTTTCACTATAAATAAGTATCGTGGGAATGTAAGAAAGTCTATCGCTATAAATTTCGCTAAATTGGCCTGAAAACGATTGTCCATTAGCTGCATTAAGTGGAGACAGAAAATCTTTTCATAATTTACAGCAGGAGCTACCTTAGGGCCTGATTCAGAGCCGCTCGTAAGTGGTCGCTTGTTCGCTCCGAGCGATGTTCGCACAACTGCGCATGCGTATGGGTCGTAATGCGCATGCATCAACCAGTCATTGCGGTCGGAAATCGAGCGCTCGCAAAACAGCGAGTGTCTGCTAATTTGAGTGACAGGATGAGGCGTTTGTGGGTGGTAACAGGGGAAGGTGCTTGAAAACGGGGAGTGGTGATCCGAACGCAGGCGTGCCTAACGGTCAAAACGGGCGTTTTAAGGGTGTGCATAATTAACAAAGCAGCGTCATCGACCACGTCACTTGGTTGTTTCTTAGCCTGAACTGTTCGCATGATTGCGGTAGGAAAATCCAACCACAAGCACTATACCTATAACACATTGTGGAGGCTGATTTATTCCTTACCTATTACACATTGTGGAGGCTGATTTATTCCTTACCTATTACACATTGTGGAGGCTGATTTATTCCTTACCTATTACACATTGTGGAGGCTGATTTATTCCTTACCTATTACACATTGTGGAGGCTGATTTATTCCTTACCTATAACACATTGTGGAGGCTGATTTATTCCTTACCTATAACACATTGTGGGGGCTGATTTATTCCTTACCTATAACACATTGTGGGGGCTGATTATTCCTTACCTATAACACATTGTGGGGGCTGATTTATTCCTTACCTACAGTATAACACATTGTGGGGGCTGATTTATTCCTTACCTATAACACATTGTGGGGGCTCATTTATTCCTTACCTACAGTATAACACATTGTGGGGGCTGATTTATTCCTTACCTATTACACATTGTGGAGGCTGATTTATTCCTTACCTATAACACATTGTGGAGGCTGATTTATTCCTTACCTACAGTATAACACATTGTGGAGGCTGATTTATTCCTTACCTACAGTATAACACATTGTGGGGGCTGATTTATTCCTTACCTATAACACATTGTGGGGGCTGATTATTACTTACCTATAACACATTGTGGGGGCTGATTTATTCCTTACCTACAGTATAACACATTGTGGGGGCTGATTTATTCCTTACCTATAACACATTGTGGGGGCTGATTATTACTTACCTATAACACATTGTGGGGGCTGATTTATTCCTTACCTACAGTATAACACATTGTGGGGGCTGATTTATTCCTTACCTATAACACATTGTGGGGGCTGATTTATTCCTTACCTATAACACATTGTGGGGGCTGATTATTCCTTACCTATAACACATTGTGGGGGCTGATTTATTCCTTACCTACAGTATAACACATTGTGGAGGCTGATTTATTCCTTACCTATAACACATTGTGGAGGCTGATTTATTCCTTACCTACAGTATAACACACTGTGGGGGCTGATTTATTCCTTACCTATTACACATTGTGGGGGCTGATTATTACTTACCTATAACACATTGTGGGGGCTGATTTATTCCTTACCTACAGTATAACACATTGTGGAGGCTGATTTATTCCTTACCTATTACACATTGTGGAGGCTGATTTATTCCTTACCTATAACACATTGTGGGGGCTGATTTATTCCTTACCTATAACACATTGTGGAGGCTGATTTATTCCTTACCTATTACACATTGCACATTGTGGAGGCTGATTTATTCCTTACCTATAACACATTGTGGGGGCTGATTTATTCCTTACCTATTACACATTGTGGAGGCTGATTTGTTCCTTACCTATAACACATTGTGGAGGCTGATTTATTCCTTACCTATAACACATTGTGGGGGCTGATTTATTCCTTACCTACAGTATAACACATTGTGGAGGCTGATTTATTCCTTACCTATAACACATTGTGGAGGCTGATTTATTCCTTACCTACAGTATAACACATTGTGGGGGCTGATTTATTCCTTACCTATTACACATTGTGGGGGCTGATTATTACTTACCTATAACACATTGTGGGGGCTGATTTATTCCTTACCTACAGTATAACACATTGTGGAGGCTGATTTATTCCTTACCTATTACACATTGTGGAGGCTGATTTATTCCTTACCTATAACACATTGTGGGGGCTGATTTATTCCTTACCTATAACACATTGTGGAGGCTGATTTATTCCTTACCTATTACACATTGCACATTGTGGAGGCTGATTTATTCCTTACCTATAACACATTGTGGGGGCTGATTTATTCCTTACCTATTACACATTGTGGAGGCTGATTTGTTCCTTACCTATAACACATTGTGGAGGCTGATTTATTCCTTACCTATAACACATTGTGGGGGCTGATTTATTCCTTACCTACAGTATAACACATTGTGGGGGCTGATTTATTCCTTAAATATAACATGTTGTGGGGGCTGATTTATTCCTTACCTATAACACATTGTGGGGGCTGATGTATTCCTTACCTATAACACATTGTGGGGGCTGATTTATTCCTTACCTATAACACCCTGTGGGAGCTCATTTATTCCTTACCTACAGTATAACACATTGTGGGGGCTGATTTATTCCTTACCTATAACACATTGTGGGGGCTCATTTATTTCTTACCTATAAAAGGTTTTGGGTCGTGATTTCTTTCCTTACATATAATGCGTTTTGTTGATTCACACTAAAGTGTTGCCATCAGAACACACTGGCTATACAGATATTATTTACATGAAGGAGTTTACACCTATAGATTAACATCGCTAATGTATTATAAAGAGATAAAAAGTCAACAGGGAACCTGGTGATATGATTTTTATAAGAACATGAACACATTCAATTAATTTACTGCATTGAGCTCTAAAGGCGCACATCCACTACCCTATTAAACGGACCGATTGAACGATAACGACATAGTTATCGTTCAATCGCTCATTAAACGGGCATAAATCTGGCATGCAAATGACAAAACGACCAGCGATGCGTGCTCCCTCTGATCGTTTTTAACATCAATCATCGCCCCAACGTGCTGGTCAATCCGACGATAACGACAGATTGGCCATGTTCGGGGATTAGGGAGGCTGCCTACACTGAACGACTAATCGTTCAGTGTAGGCACAGCATAGACTGTGAAACGACAGCACGATTACAATGTCGTAATCGTGCAGTCGTTTCACAGTCTGATAGTGGATGTGCCCCTTAAGACTTAAAAGGGACTTTATGTAAATTTTACATAAAGTCCCTTTAAGTCTTTAGAGCTCAATTCAGTTACATGTGAGGGGGGCGAATTACCGTTGCAATGGTGTAGAAATGCTGCAACGCACTGGAATAAGCCCCCCTCGAGGTCTGAGCTTGTCCTGGATTTGCTGATTTTTGTATGCAGCTCTATGGGGCTATGAACAGAAATCAGCGAGTCAAGAAGCCACCATAAGTGCTGCACATAGCCACACTGACTCTGCCAGACTTGCGGGGGTGAGTTAATTGAATCTACCACTTATACTATGAATTTGTATATTGTTGGACTGAGAAGATATCTGCAGAATATTGCCCTGATCCATCCACCCATGACAGATATACAGCTACATATTCATGTACTGCACTTGCTACAGATATTTCACAAACCAACTATATTTTGAACAGCAACTTTGTGCTTGAACAAAGGTTTGCGCAGGAAAATACACAATAACACAAAGGGCCTGACTGTGAACCCCGTGAAGGTCCGAATATGGCCGTAAATGGCGAGTTTTAGCAAACTGCGCATGCGCTTTAGCGAACATACGCATCTTTGCGGCTCTCCAGGTCATTTTGAGTTGGATGGATCGCGACATTTCTCTCCATTAGTGAAAAAGGCATGTTGGTTTGCAACTGGGCGTCTGCAGGGGAAGCAGTCGGGAAGCCGACTGTCTAATCCTAGCAAGGGGTTAAATGACAGGCGTCGAAATCCCGACGCCATTCATTTTACCTACGCTGGGAGCCGACACCCACGGGGGGGTTAGGTTTAGGGTTCCCGGGGGGGATTTAGGGTTAGGCACCCACTCGGGGATTAGGGTTAGGCTAGGGGAAGGGAGGGTTAGGGTTAGGCAACCCCAGGGGGAGGTTAGGGTTAGACGGCGGGGAAGGGGGGGGTTAGGTTTAGGCACTTAGAGGAGGGGGATTAGGGTTAGGCTAGGGGAAGGGAGGGTTAGGCACCCCCGGGGGGAGGTTAGCGTTAGACGGCGGGGAAGGGGGGGCTTAGGTTTAGGCACTTAGAGGGGGGGATTAGGGTTAGGCACCCCTAAGGGAGGGTTAGGGTTAGAGGGTAGAATTAGGTTAGAGAATACTTACCTTGGACGATCGGGATTTTCACTGCTGCTGGGATGCCGCTGTCGGGATTTGAACCGCCATGTGGCCGGCGGTCAATCATACTGAATCCGTCTGCAGAGAGTGTCGTGGGCTTGTTGCTTCCTATTCCGAGTGGTGTGAATGCAGAGTGGATGCCATTTTTGGTCGTATCCTTGCTATTATGGGGCGGGTGTAAGTGCTGATAATAGGGATGACAGCTGCGATGGAGGGCTGAGAGTGGAGCGGTCACAGACATCTATGTGGCACAGAATACAGGCTGATACTTAGGCATCTGATCGCAGGTGCAGCCGAAGGAACTTTGTGGTTCGGATATCAGCCACAGTGACTGCGAAACACTATCAGCCACCAAACTGATCCGCAGGCTCCGGAAATTAACAACAATATAGAATTACAATGACACAACAGGAGGGAGAATGTGCCAGAGGTCAGGATTTATGAGATATGACTAAAAAGTCATTGGCAAATTGGTGATCTATTTACCAATAAACCAGATAAATCATATATTAATAAATACCAGTTTTGGGATTCAGTTGAGAGTACAAGTATGCTACTTGTGGTGCTGTGATGGAACTACAAGTCCTAGCATGCACCTGTGGATCACCACATGCTGACATGATGAAGGCTTAGCGGATGGAAGTGTGTTTGAGCAGACATTGCACATAAAAAAATCTGATTCAAAGCGGTACGCTAATCCCATGGTGACCGCGTCATTTTACGCAGATACCGTGAGTTAATATGCCACTATCGCAGCCACCGTGAAATGTAATGAGGCGCCCACCGGCAGCTTTGCAGATGGATCGTGCAATAGTATATTTTGGATGTTTTGAGTAGGACTGGCCACACCTCCTCACATTGACCACGCCCCCTCCCAGTACTGGACTCGGTGGCCCTGTTTGCAGATCCAAACGGCTGAGTACCAAAAGTCGTACAAAGATGCGGCAATCAATCACAGATCAGACGATAATCAGCCTCCTAAATAACCCAATGGCTACTTAGAATGGCTGACGGAACTAAGACGCAGGCACCAGTGAAGCTGTGTACAAAGACGTAGTCACTGGTTTCAAAACGCCTATATACCGGTTGCAACATTCGCGTTTTTCTAACAACCCATCTGTTACCACCCACAAATGGTCCCTTACTGTCAATCACTCTGTCTAGCAGGGCCGGCTCTTGGGGCGTTTGACCAGTGCAGTCGAACAGGGGCACCACCTCATAGGAGGGTAGTGTCCTCCCAACCAGGGCCGGCTCCAGGGCGATCCGCGCCTTGTGCGGTACTGGGACATGCCGCCCCTTGGCCCAAAAATGGGTGGGCCTAATTACCATAGGACACGCCCCTAAATGGTGTTTATTTGGGGGCATGTCTGTATGGCACGCCTCCTGTTAACATCAGGTTGGGGGCAAGCCCAGCACTACGTCAGTAGCTGGGCTGCCCCCAGCCCTCTTCCACGCACATGCACCTGGCATCCATTCCTCTTCCCCGGGCCCAGTGGTCCGTCTCCTCAGCACGGGTCGACGTCTCCTCTCCGTCTCTGGGGTCACGACACCGGCGTTCACCCAGTGCTCACTGCTCAGAGTCCGCACGCTGAGCCTCATGCTGGTCCCGTGGCCACTGCCACCGCCCAGCCACGCAGTCCACCACCTCCCGCCGGAATCGGAGACTGCGCGGGTAGGGATGGCATGTGACGTCACACCCGGCCCGTCCAGCCCTGCCCAATCTTGGAAGGGGGACAGGTGTTTTTCTTTATAGGGCAGCCGCGGCACCGTTGCTGTGTCCTAAAGGTAAAGCGATGCGCCGCGGGGTGGGCAGCCGGAATTCTTAGACACAGAACAACCAGAAAGTGGCAGGGACGGCTAGGGAAAATGGCGGCAGAAAATCAGCGCGCCCACTTTAGGTGGCGCCCTTGTGCGGCCGCTCAGGTGGAACATGCCTAGAGCCGGCCCTGCTCCCAAATGTCCCGATTTCAGCGGGACAGTCACGTTTTTCGAGCACTGTCCCAATGTTCCACCCGCGGGCCGAAGTGCCCCGCGTGTGGTTGGGAGGTTGGGGCCTTGCACCGCCGCAGCTCTGCTTTGCTAAGCAGAGAGCAGCGAAGCCGATGAAGCTGAATGGATGCCGCGCGAATGTGCGTTGCGTCCACTTAGTGCAGGGAGATGGCTGGGGGCAGCCCAGCTGCTGATGGAGTGCTGGGCTCATCCCCAGCCTGATATAAAATGGGCAGGCCCCCATATTATGTCATCTAGGGGGAGTGGTCTATGAAAATTAGACCACACCCCTTTTTGGACGCACGCGGCTTGGGTACAGGGCGCCGACCAGTACCGGCACAGGGCGCTGCTACACCTGGAGCCGGCCCTGCTGTCTAGTGTGTACCCATAATATGCGCGCTCCCGCGGGTCGTTAGCGACATCGTCCATCGGCCCTACAGCAGAGCTGACGGGGATGTCGCTAACAATGTCATACTGCTGAATGCAGCATGGCGCGTCCCTCCCCTCCCTCAGACCCGGCAAGTGTGTATGCACTTGCCGCATGCCGGGTCCTGCCGTCACAGATGTCGCTCTGGGTACACATCATATAATGTGTACCCAGCTTTAGACACATGCACTGTAATAAAAACATCGACCAACTGCGTAAATATCAGCATAGCGTACAATGTGAATCAGGACCAAAGAGTATGAGGGTACTACAGATTCCACAATGCCGCCATTCACCAACGCCACATCCCTTGCAGAATTTTTCTGACTTTTTAAAAAAAAATCTGCTGACAATGAGACTTTTTTTTTTTGTACTATAACACAATTATTTACTGTACAATATTTCTTGTACATTGTAGAAGTATAAAGAGCTGGAGCAGGAGGTCCAAAGACAATACAAGGTGTGTGACCCATTCTCAGTAGTCACACAGGTATACACAGAGCTCACCCCTCAGTATGATCCCAGCACTTAGGGGATATACACTACAGTCATCATCCACTCCTATAATGGGCTCAGACACCCCGTGGCTCCATCTGTTGGAGTACTACAACTTCCAGCATGCCCAGAATGAATTGTCCTCTGTACAATTTTCTCCCTATAGAGCTGAATTACCATAGGGTTTATCAGACTGGTGGAGAGAGAGGAAAGTCACAAGAGCTTACACTATATCCTGCTCGCTGGCGTATTGTTGCCTGCATATATTTATTCTGTAGTATTCATCCAGCTGGGGTGTCACAAGCCGCCTGGCTGCCCACATAGCCTAGAAGTTACAGGTGCAGGGCCTCCCGGGGAGGGGGGATTAGGGGCAGCAGCTATACTCACACTCTGCAGGGCGCTGGTCACCTGTTTCCCCGCACTCTTATGCTCAATGACGCTCATACTGACGCTGCTCCTGAGATGCCGGCGGGTCACAGGAGACTTCTCCGGGGTACCCACCTCAGCCGGCCCTCCCACACCCACCTCAGACGGCCCTCCCACACCTGACAGGTGTATACGGGGCGTGTCTGCTTCCAGCGGATGTGCTCACTCACTGACTGATACAATGTAACACTATGCTGCATGCCTGAGCCAGCTTTGTATATTGTATAGTGTAATGTAACTAATGATCCAGCTGTGTATATTGTATAGTGTTATATAACTAATGATCCATCTGTGTATATTCTATAGTGCTATAACTTATGATCCAGCTGTGTATATTGTATAGTGCTATAACTCATGATCCAGCTGTGTATAAAGTATAGTGTTATATAAAGATCCAGCTGTGTATATTGTATAGTGTATTATAACTAATGATCCAGCTGTGTATAATGTATAGTACAATGTAACTAATGATCCAGCTGTGTAAATTACATAGTGCTATAACTCATGATCCAGCTGTGTATAAAGTATAGTGTTATATAAATAATGATCCAGCTGTGTATATTATATAGTGTAATATAACTAATGATCCAGCTGTGTAAATTGTATAGTGATATAAATCATGATCCAGCTCTGTATAATGTATAGTGTTATATAATGCCTAAACCAGCTGTGTATATTTTATAGTGTTATATATCGCCTGATGCAGCTATATATAATGTATAGTGTTATATATCACCTGATGCAGCTGTGTATAATGTATAGTGGTATATAAAGTCTGATCCTGCTGTGTATAATGTATAGTGTTATATATCGCCTGATCCAGCTGTGTATAATATAGTGTTATATATCGCCTGATGCAGCTGTGTATAATGTATAGTGGTATATAAAGTCAGATACAGCTGTGTATAATGTATAGTGGTATATAAAGTCAGATACAGCTGTGTATAATGTATAGTGTTATATAACGCCTAATGCAGCTGTGTATAATGTATAGTGGTATATAAAGTCAGATACAGCTGTGTATAATGTATAGTGTTATATAACGCCTGATACAGCTGTGTATAATGTATAGTGTTATATATAGCCTGATGCAGCTGTGTATAATGTATAGTGTTATATAAAGCCTAATCCAGATGTATATAATGTATAATGTTATACAACGTCTGATGCAGCTGTGTATAATGTATAGTGTTATATAAAGCCTAATGCAGCTGTGTATAATGTACAGTGTTATATAAAGCCTAATGCAGCTGTGTATAATGTATAGTGTTATATAACGCCTGATGCAGCTGTGTATAATGTATAGTGTTATATAAAGCCTAATCCAGATGTATATAATGTATAATGTTATACGTCTGATGCAGCTGTGTATAATGTATAGTGTTATATAAAGCCTAATGCAGCTGTGTATAATGTATAGTGTTATATAAAGCCTAATGCAGCTGTGTATAATGTATAGTGTTATATAAAGCCTAATGCAGCTGTGTATAATGTATAGTGTTATATAAAGCCTAATCCAGATGTATATAATGTATAATGTTATACGTCTGATGCAGCTGTGTATAATGTATAGTGTTATATAAAGCCTAATGCAGCTGTGTATAATGTATAGTGTTATATAAAGTCTGATGCAGCTGTGTATAATGTATAGTGTTATATAATGCCTGATGCAGCTCTGTATAATGTATAGTGTTATATAAAGCCTAATCCAGATGTATATAATGTATAATGTTATACGTCTGATGCAGCTGTGTATAATGTATAGTGTTATATAAAGCCTGATGCAGCTGTGTATAATGTATAGTGTTATATAAAGCCTAATGCAGCTGTGTATAATGTATAGTGTTATATAAAGCCTGATGCAGCTGTGTATAATGTATAGTGTTATATAAAGCCTAATGCAGCTGTGTATAATGTATAGTGTTATATAAAGCCTGATGCAGCTGTGTATAATGTATAGTGTTATATAAAGCCTAATGCAGCTGTGTATAATGTATAGTGTTATATAAAGCCTAATGCAGCTGTGTATAATGTATAGTGTTATATAAAGCCTGATGCAGCTGTGTATAATGTATAGTGGTATATAAAGCCTAATGCAGCTGTGTATAATGTATAGTGGTATATAATGCCTGATACAGCTGTGTATAATGTATAGTGGTATATAATGCCTGATGCAGCTGTGTATAATGTATAGTGGTATATAACGCCTGATGCAGATGTGTATAATGTATAGTGTTATATAAAGCCTAATGCAGCTGTGTATAATGTATAGTGTTATATAAAGCCTAATCCAGATGTATATAATGTATAATGTTATACAACGTCTGATGAAGCTGTGTATAATGTATAGTGTTATATAAAGCCTAATGCAGCTGTGTATAATGTATAGTGTTATATAACACCTAATCCAGATGTATATAATGTATAATGTTATACAACGTCTGATGAAGCTGTGTATAATGTATAGTGTTATATAAAACCTAATGCAGCTGTGTATAATGTATAGTGTTATATAAAGTCTGATGCAGCTGTGTATAATGTATAGTGTTATATAATGCCTAATGCAGCTGTGTATAATGTATAGTGTTATATAATGCCTAATGCAGCTGTGTATAATGTATAGTGTTATATAAAGTCTGATGCAGCTGTGTATAATGTATAGTGTTATATAAAGCCTAATGCAGCTGTGTATAATGTATAGTGTTATATAACGCCTGATACAGCTGTGTATAATGTATAGTGTTATATAAAGTCTGATGCAGCTGTGTATAATGTATAGTGTTATATAATGCCTAATGCAGCTGTGTATAATGTATAGTGTTATATAAAGCCTGATACAGCTGTGTATAATGTATAGTGTTATATAAAGTCTGATACAGCTGTGTATAATGTATAGTGTTATATAAAGTCTGATACAGCTGTGTATAATGTATAGTGTTATATAAAGTCTGATACAGCTGTGTATAATGTATAGTGTTATATAAAGCCTAATCCAGATGTATATAATGTATAGTGTTATATAATGCCTGATGCAGCTGTGTATAATGTATAGTGTTATATAATGCCTGATGCAGCTCTGTATAATGTATAGTGTTATATAAAGCCTAATCCAGATGTATATAATGTATAATGTTATACGTCTGATGCAGCTGTGTATAATGTATAGTGTTATATAAAGCCTGATGCAGCTGTGTATAATGTATAGTGTTATATAAAGTCTAATGCAGCTGTGTATAATGTATAGTGTTATATAAAGTCTGATACAGCTGTGTATAATGTATAGTGTTATATAAAGTCTGATACAGCTGTGTATAATGTATAGTGTTATATAAAGTCTGATACAGCTGTGTATAATGTATAGTGTTATATAAAGCCTAATCCAGATGTATATAATGTATAGTGTTATATAATGCCTGATGCAGCTGTGTATAATGTATAGTGTTATATAATGCCTGATGCAGCTCTGTATAATGTATAGTGTTATATAAAGCCTAATCCAGATGTGTATAATGTATAATGTTATATAACGCCTGATGCAGCTGTGTATAATGTATAGTGTTATATAAAGCCTGATGCAGCTCTGTATAATGTATAGTGTTATATAAAGCCTAATGCAGCTGTGTATAATGTATAGTGTTATATAATGCCTGATGCAGCTGTGTATAATGTATAGTGGTATATAAAGTCAGATACAGCTGTGTATAATGTATAGTGTTATATAAAGCCTAATGCAGCTGTGTATAATGTATAGTGTTATATAATGCCTAATGCAGCTGTGTATAATGTATAGTGGTATATAAAGTCAGATACAGCTGTGTATAATGTATAGTGTTATATAAAGCCTGATGCAGCTGTGTATAATGTATAGTGTTATATAAAGCCTAATGCAGCTGTGTATAATGTATAGTGTTATATAAAGCCTGATGCAGCTGTGTATAATGTATAGTGTTATATAATGCCTAATGCAGCTGTGTATAATGTATAGTGTTATATAAAGCCTGATGCAGCTGTGTATAATGTATAGTGTTATATAAAGCCTGATGCAGCTGTGTATAATGTATAGTGTTATATAAAGCCTAATGCAGCTGTGTATAATGTATAGTGTTATATAAAGCCTAATGCAGCTGTGTATAATGTATAGTGTTATATAATGCCTGATGCAGCTGTGTATAATGTATAGTGTTATATAATGCCTGATGCAGCTGTGTATAATGTATAGTGTTATATAACGCCTGATGCAGCTGTGTATAATGCATAGTGTTATATAAAGCCTAATCCAGATGTATATAATGTATAGTGTTATATAATGCCTGATGCAGCTGTGTATAATGTATAGTGTTATATAATGCCTGATGCAGCTCTGTATAATGTATAGTGTTATATAAAGCCTAATCCAGATGTATATAATGTATAATGTTATACGTCTGATGCAGATGTGTATAATGTATAGTGTTATATAAAGCCTGATGCAGCTGTGTATAATGTATAGTGTTATATAAAGCCTAATGCAGCTGTGTATAATGTATAGTGTTATATAAAGCCTAATGCAGCTGTGTATAATGTATAGTGTTATATAAAGCCTAATGCAGATGTGTATAATGTATAGTGTTATATAAAGTCTAATGCAGCTGTGTATAATGTATAGTGTTATATAATGCCTGATGCAGCTGTGTATAATATATAGTGTTATATAATGCCTGATGCAGCTGTGTATAATGTATAGTGGTATATAATGCCTGATGCAGCTGTGTATAATGTATAGTGTTATATAATGCCTGATGCAGCTGTGTATAATGTATAGTGTTATATAAAGCCTGATGCAGCTCTGTATAATGTATAGTGTTATATAAAGCCTAATGCAGCTGTGTATAATGTATAGTGTTATATAACACCTAATCCAGATGTATATAATGTATAATGTTATACAACGTCTGATGAAGCTGTGTATAATGTATAGTGTTATATAAAACCTAATGCAGCTGTGTATAATGTATAGTGTTATATAATGCCTGATACAGCTGTGTATAATGTATAGTGGTATATAATGCCTGATGCAGCTGTGTATAATGTATAGTGGTATATAAAGTCAGATACAGCTGTGTATAATGTATAGTGTTATATAACGCCTGATACAGCTGTGTATAATGTATAGTGTTATATAAAACCTAATGCAGCTGTGTATAATGTATAGTGTTATATATAGCCTGATGCAGCTGTGTATAATGTATAGTGGTATATAAAGCCTGATGCAGCTGTGTATAATGTATAGTGTTATATAAAGCCTGATGCAACTGTGTATAATGTATAGTGGTATATAATGCCTGATGCAGCTGTGTATAATGTATAGTGGTATATAAAGTCAGATACAGCTGTGTATAATGTATAGTGTTATATAACGCCTGATACAGCTGTGTATAATGTATAGTGTTATATAAAACCTAATGCAGCTGTGTATAATGTATAGTGTTATATATAGCCTGATGCAGCTGTGTATAATGTATAGTGGTATATAAAGTCAGATACAGCTGTGTATAATGTATAGTGTTATATAAAGCCTAATGCAGCTGTGTATAATGTATAGTGTTATATAAAGCCTAATGCAGCTGTGTATAATGTATAGTGTTATATAAAGCCTAATGCAGCTGTGTATAATGTATAGTGTTATATAATGCCTGATGCAGCTGTGTATAATGTATAGTGTTATATAAAGCCTGATGCAGCTGTGTATAATGTATAGTGTTATATAACGCCTGATACAGCTGTGTATAATGTATAGTGTTATATAACGCCTGATGCAGCTGTGTATAATGTATAGTGTTATATAAAGCCTGATGCAGCTGTGTATAATGTATAGTGTTATATAAAGCCTAATGCAGCTGTGTATAATGTATAGTGTTATATAATGCCTGATGCAGCTGTGTATAATGTATAGTGTTATATAACGCCTGATGCAGCTGTGTATAATGTATAGTGTTATATAAAGCCTAATCCAGATGTATATAATGTATAATGTTATATAACGCCTGATGCAGCTGTGTATAATGTATAGTGTTATATAAAACCTAATGCAGCTGTGTATAATGTATAGTGTTATATAATGCCTGATGCAGCTGTGTATAATGTATAGTGTTATATAATGCCTGATGCAGCTGTGTATAATATATAGTGTTATATAATGCCTGATGCAGCTGTGTATAATGTATAGTGTTATATAATGCCTGATGCAGCTGTGTATAATATATAGTGTTATATAATGCCTGATGCAGCTGTGTATAATGTATAGTGGTATATAATGCCTGATGCAGCTGTGTATAATGTATAGTGTTATATAAAGCCTGATGCAGCTCTGTATAATGTATAGTGTTATATAATGCCTGATGCAGCTGTGTATAATATATAGTGTTATATAATGCCTGATACAGCTGTGTATAATGTATAGTGTTATATAATGCCTGATGCAGCTGTGTATAATATATAGTGTTATATAATGCCTGATGCAGCTGTGTATAATGTATAGTGGTATATAATGCCTGATGCAGCTGTGTATAATGTATAGTGTTATATAAAGCCTAATGCAGCTGTGTATAATGTATAGTGTTATATAAAGCCTGATGCAGCTGTGTATAATGTATAGTGTTATATAAAGCCTAATGCAGCTGTGTATAATGTATAGTGTTATATAAAGCCTGATGCAGCTGTGTATAATGTATAGTGTTATATAAAGCCTAATGCAGCTGTGTATAATGTATAGTGTTATATAAAGCCTAATGCAGCTGTGTATAATGTATAGTGTTATATAAAGCCTGATGCAGCTGTGTATAATGTATAGTGGTATATAAAGCCTAATGCAGCTGTGTATAATGTATAGTGGTATATAATGCCTGATACAGCTGTGTATAATGTATAGTGGTATATAATGCCTGATGCAGCTGTGTATAATGTATAGTGGTATATAACGCCTGATGCAGATGTGTATAATGTATAGTGTTATATAAAGCCTAATGCAGCTGTGTATAATGTATAGTGTTATATAAAGCCTAATCCAGATGTATATAATGTATAATGTTATACAACGTCTGATGAAGCTGTGTATAATGTATAGTGTTATATAAAGCCTAATGCAGCTGTGTATAATGTATAGTGTTATATAACACCTAATCCAGATGTATATAATGTATAATGTTATACAACGTCTGATGAAGCTGTGTATAATGTATAGTGTTATATAAAACCTAATGCAGCTGTGTATAATGTATAGTGTTATATAAAGTCTGATGCAGCTGTGTATAATGTATAGTGTTATATAATGCCTAATGCAGCTGTGTATAATGTATAGTGTTATATAATGCCTAATGCAGCTGTGTATAATGTATAGTGTTATATAAAGTCTGATGCAGCTGTGTATAATGTATAGTGTTATATAAAGCCTAATGCAGCTGTGTATAATGTATAGTGTTATATAACGCCTGATACAGCTGTGTATAATGTATAGTGTTATATAAAGTCTGATGCAGCTGTGTATAATGTATAGTGTTATATAATGCCTAATGCAGCTGTGTATAATGTATAGTGTTATATAAAGCCTGATACAGCTGTGTATAATGTATAGTGTTATATAAAGTCTGATACAGCTGTGTATAATGTATAGTGTTATATAAAGTCTGATACAGCTGTGTATAATGTATAGTGTTATATAAAGTCTGATACAGCTGTGTATAATGTATAGTGTTATATAAAGCCTAATCCAGATGTATATAATGTATAGTGTTATATAATGCCTGATGCAGCTGTGTATAATGTATAGTGTTATATAATGCCTGATGCAGCTCTGTATAATGTATAGTGTTATATAAAGCCTAATCCAGATGTATATAATGTATAATGTTATACGTCTGATGCAGCTGTGTATAATGTATAGTGTTATATAAAGCCTGATGCAGCTGTGTATAATGTATAGTGTTATATAAAGTCTAATGCAGCTGTGTATAATGTATAGTGTTATATAAAGTCTGATACAGCTGTGTATAATGTATAGTGTTATATAAAGTCTGATACAGCTGTGTATAATGTATAGTGTTATATAAAGTCTGATACAGCTGTGTATAATGTATAGTGTTATATAAAGCCTAATCCAGATGTATATAATGTATAGTGTTATATAATGCCTGATGCAGCTGTGTATAATGTATAGTGTTATATAATGCCTGATGCAGCTCTGTATAATGTATAGTGTTATATAAAGCCTAATCCAGATGTGTATAATGTATAATGTTATATAACGCCTGATGCAGCTGTGTATAATGTATAGTGTTATATAAAGCCTGATGCAGCTCTGTATAATGTATAGTGTTATATAAAGCCTAATGCAGCTGTGTATAATGTATAGTGTTATATAATGCCTGATGCAGCTGTGTATAATGTATAGTGGTATATAAAGTCAGATACAGCTGTGTATAATGTATAGTGTTATATAAAGCCTAATGCAGCTGTGTATAATGTATAGTGTTATATAATGCCTAATGCAGCTGTGTATAATGTATAGTGGTATATAAAGTCAGATACAGCTGTGTATAATGTATAGTGTTATATAAAGCCTGATGCAGCTGTGTATAATGTATAGTGTTATATAAAGCCTAATGCAGCTGTGTATAATGTATAGTGTTATATAAAGCCTGATGCAGCTGTGTATAATGTATAGTGTTATATAATGCCTAATGCAGCTGTGTATAATGTATAGTGTTATATAAAGCCTGATGCAGCTGTGTATAATGTATAGTGTTATATAAAGCCTGATGCAGCTGTGTATAATGTATAGTGTTATATAAAGCCTAATGCAGCTGTGTATAATGTATAGTGTTATATAAAGCCTAATGCAGCTGTGTATAATGTATAGTGTTATATAATGCCTGATGCAGCTGTGTATAATGTATAGTGTTATATAATGCCTGATGCAGCTGTGTATAATGTATAGTGTTATATAACGCCTGATGCAGCTGTGTATAATGCATAGTGTTATATAAAGCCTAATCCAGATGTATATAATGTATAGTGTTATATAATGCCTGATGCAGCTGTGTATAATGTATAGTGTTATATAATGCCTGATGCAGCTCTGTATAATGTATAGTGTTATATAAAGCCTAATCCAGATGTATATAATGTATAATGTTATACGTCTGATGCAGATGTGTATAATGTATAGTGTTATATAAAGCCTGATGCAGCTGTGTATAATGTATAGTGTTATATAAAGCCTAATGCAGCTGTGTATAATGTATAGTGTTATATAAAGCCTAATGCAGCTGTGTATAATGTATAGTGTTATATAAAGCCTAATGCAGATGTGTATAATGTATAGTGTTATATAAAGTCTAATGCAGCTGTGTATAATGTATAGTGTTATATAATGCCTGATGCAGCTGTGTATAATATATAGTGTTATATAATGCCTGATGCAGCTGTGTATAATGTATAGTGGTATATAATGCCTGATGCAGCTGTGTATAATGTATAGTGTTATATAATGCCTGATGCAGCTGTGTATAATGTATAGTGTTATATAAAGCCTGATGCAGCTCTGTATAATGTATAGTGTTATATAAAGCCTAATGCAGCTGTGTATAATGTATAGTGTTATATAACACCTAATCCAGATGTATATAATGTATAATGTTATACAACGTCTGATGAAGCTGTGTATAATGTATAGTGTTATATAAAACCTAATGCAGCTGTGTATAATGTATAGTGTTATATAATGCCTGATACAGCTGTGTATAATGTATAGTGGTATATAATGCCTGATGCAGCTGTGTATAATGTATAGTGGTATATAAAGTCAGATACAGCTGTGTATAATGTATAGTGTTATATAACGCCTGATACAGCTGTGTATAATGTATAGTGTTATATAAAACCTAATGCAGCTGTGTATAATGTATAGTGTTATATATAGCCTGATGCAGCTGTGTATAATGTATAGTGGTATATAAAGCCTGATGCAGCTGTGTATAATGTATAGTGTTATATAAAGCCTGATGCAACTGTGTATAATGTATAGTGGTATATAATGCCTGATGCAGCTGTGTATAATGTATAGTGGTATATAAAGTCAGATACAGCTGTGTATAATGTATAGTGTTATATAACGCCTGATACAGCTGTGTATAATGTATAGTGTTATATAAAACCTAATGCAGCTGTGTATAATGTATAGTGTTATATATAGCCTGATGCAGCTGTGTATAATGTATAGTGGTATATAAAGTCAGATACAGCTGTGTATAATGTATAGTGTTATATAAAGCCTAATGCAGCTGTGTATAATGTATAGTGTTATATAAAGCCTAATGCAGCTGTGTATAATGTATAGTGTTATATAAAGCCTAATGCAGCTGTGTATAATGTATAGTGTTATATAATGCCTGATGCAGCTGTGTATAATGTATAGTGTTATATAAAGCCTGATGCAGCTGTGTATAATGTATAGTGTTATATAACGCCTGATACAGCTGTGTATAATGTATAGTGTTATATAACGCCTGATGCAGCTGTGTATAATGTATAGTGTTATATAAAGCCTGATGCAGCTGTGTATAATGTATAGTGTTATATAAAGCCTAATGCAGCTGTGTATAATGTATAGTGTTATATAATGCCTGATGCAGCTGTGTATAATGTATAGTGTTATATAACGCCTGATGCAGCTGTGTATAATGTATAGTGTTATATAAAGCCTAATCCAGATGTATATAATGTATAATGTTATATAACGCCTGATGCAGCTGTGTATAATGTATAGTGTTATATAAAACCTAATGCAGATGTGTATAATGTATAGTTTTATATAAAGCCTAATGCAGCTGTGTATAATGTATAGTGTTATATAAAGCCTATTCCAGATGTATATAATGTATAATGTTATACAACGTCTGATGAAGCTGTGTATAATGTATAGTGTTATATAAAACCTAATGCAGCTGTGTATAATGTATAGTGTTATATAATGCCTGATGCAGCTGTGTATAATGTATAGTGTTATATAATGCCTGATGCAGCTGTGTATAATATATAGTGTTATATAAAGCCTAATGCAGCTGTGTATAATGTATAGTGTTATATAACACCTAATCCAGATGTATATAATGTATAGTGTTATATAATGCCTGATGCAGCTCTGTATAATGTATAGTGTTATATAAAGCCTAATGCAGCTGTGTATAATGTATAGTGTTATATAATGCCTGATGCAGCTGTGTATAATATATAGTGTTATATAACACCTAATCCAGATGTATATAATGTATAGTGTTATATAATGCCTGATGAAGCTGTGTATAATGTATAGTGTTATATAAAACCTAATGCAGCTGTGTATAATGTATAGTGTTATATAATGCCTGATGCAGCTGTGTATAATGTATAGTGTTATATAATGCCTGATGCAGCTGTGTATAATATATAGTGTTATATAATGCCTGATGCAGCTGTGTATAATGTATAGTGTTATATAATGCCTGATGCAGCTGTGTATAATATATAGTGTTATATAATGCCTGATGCAGCTGTGTATAATGTATAGTGGTATATAATGCCTGATGCAGCTGTGTATAATGTATAGTGTTATATAAAGCCTGATGCAGCTCTGTATAATGTATAGTGTTATATAATGCCTGATGCAGCTGTGTATAATATATAGTGTTATATAATGCCTGATACAGCTGTGTATAATGTATAGTGTTATATAATGCCTGATGCAGCTGTGTATAATATATAGTGTTATATAATGCCTGATGCAGCTGTGTATAATGTATAGTGGTATATAATGCCTGATGCAGCTGTGTATAATGTATAGTGTTATATAAAGCCTGATGCAGCTGTGTATAATGTATAGTGTTATATAAAGCCTAATGCAGCTGTGTATAATGTATAGTGTTATATATAGCCTGATACAGCTGTGTATAATGTATAGTGTTATATAAAGCCTAATGCAGCTGTGTATAATGTATAGTGTTATATAAAGCCTAATGCAGCTGTTTATAATGTATAGTGTTATATAACGCCTGATACAGCTGTGTATAATGTATAGTGTTATATAACGCCTGATGCAGCTGTGTATAATGTATAGTGTTATATAAAGCCTGATGCAGCTGTGTATAATGTATAGTGTTATATAAAGCCTAATGCAGCTGTGTATAATGTATAGTGTTATATAATGCCTGATGCAGCTGTGTATAATGTATAGTGTTATATAACGCCTGATGCAGCTGTGTATAATGTATAGTGTTATATAAAGCCTAATCCAGATGTATATAATGTATAATGTTATATAACGCCTGATGCAGCTGTGTATAATGTATAGTGTTATATAAAACCTAATGCAGATGTGTATAATGTATAGTTTTATATAAAGCCTAATGCAGCTGTGTATAATGTATAGTGTTATATAAAGCCTATTCCAGATGTATATAATGTATAATGTTATACAACGTCTGATGAAGCTGTGTATAATGTATAGTGTTATATAAAACCTAATGCAGCTGTGTATAATGTATAGTGTTATATAATGCCTGATGCAGCTGTGTATAATATATAGTGGTATATAATGCCTAATGCAGCTGTGTATAATGTATAGTGTTATATAATGCCTAATGCAGCTGTGTATAATGTATAGTGTTATATAATGCCTGATGCAGCTGTGTATAATATATAGTGTTATATAAAGCCTAATGCAGCTGTGTATAATGTATAGTGTTATATAACACCTAATCCAGATGTATATAATGTATAGTGTTATATAATGCCTGATGCAGCTCTGTATAATGTATAGTGTTATATAAAGCCTAATGCAGCTGTGTATAATGTATAGTGTTATATAATGCCTGATGCAGCTGTGTATAATATATAGTGTTATATAACACCTAATCCAGATGTATATAATGTATAGTGTTATATAATGCCTGATGAAGCTGTGTATAATGTATAGTGTTATATAAAACCTAATGCAGCTGTGTATAATGTATAGTGTTATATAATGCCTGATGCAGCTGTGTATAATGTATAGTGTTATATAATGCCTGATGCAGCTGTGTATAATATATAGTGTTATATAATGCCTGATGCAGCTGTGTATAATGTATAGTGTTATATAATGCCTGATGCAGCTGTGTATAATATATAGTGTTATATAATGCCTGATGCAGCTGTGTATAATGTATAGTGGTATATAATGCCTGATGCAGCTGTGTATAATGTATAGTGTTATATAAAGCCTGATGCAGCTCTGTATAATGTATAGTGTTATATAATGCCTGATGCAGCTGTGTATAATATATAGTGTTATATAATGCCTGATACAGCTGTGTATAATGTATAGTGTTATATAATGCCTGATGCAGCTGTGTATAATATATAGTGTTATATAATGCCTGATGCAGCTGTGTATAATGTATAGTGGTATATAATGCCTGATGCAGCTGTGTATAATGTATAGTGTTATATAAAGCCTGATGCAGCTGTGTATAATGTATAGTGTTATATAAAGCCTAATGCAGCTGTGTATAATGTATAGTGTTATATATAGCCTGATACAGCTGTGTATAATGTATAGTGTTATATAAAGCCTAATGCAGCTGTGTATAATGTATAGTGTTATATAAAGCCTAATGCAGCTGTTTATAATGTATAGTGTTATATAACACCTAATCCAGATGGATATAATGTATAATGTTATACAACGTCTGATGAAGCTGTGTATAATGTATAGTGTTATATAAAACCTAATGCAGCTGTGTATAATGTATAGTGTTATATAAAGCCTGATGCAGCTGTGTATAATGTATAGTGTTATATAATGCCTGATGCAGCTGTGTATAATGTATAGTGGTATATAATGCCTGATGCAGCTGTGTATAATGTATAGTGTTATATAACGCCTGATGCAGCTGTGTATAATGTATAGTGTTATATAAAGCCTAATGCAGCTGTGTATAATGTATAGTGTTATATAAAGCCTGATGCAGCTGTGTATAATGTATAGTGTTATATAACGCCTAATGCAGCTGTGTATAATGTATAGTGTTATATAAAGCCTAATGCAGCTGTGTATAATATATAGTGTTATATAATGCCTGATGCAGCTGTGTATAATGTATAGTGGTATATAATGCCTGATGCAGCTGTGTATAATGTATAGTGTTATATAACGCCTGATGCAACTGTGTATAATGTATAGTGGTATATAATGCCTGATGCAGCTGTGTATAATGTACAGTGTTATATAATGCCTGATGCAACTGTGTATAATGTATAGTGGTATATAATGCCTGATGCAGCTGTGTATAATGTATAGTGTTATATAACGCCTGATACAGCTGTGTATAATGTATAGTGTTATATAAAGCCTGATGCAGCTGTGTATAATATATAGTGTTATATAATGCCTGATGCAGCTGTGTATAATGTATAGTGTTATATAACGCCTGATACAGCTGTGTATAATGTATAGTGGTATATAAAGTCAGATACAGCTGTGTATAATGTATAGTGTTATATAACGCCTGATACAGCTGTGTATAATGTATAGTGTTATATAAAGCCTGATGCAGCTGTGTATAATATATAGTGTTATATAATGCCTGATGCAGCTGTGTATAATGTATAGTGTTATATAAAGCCTAATGCAGCTGTGTATAATGTATAGTGTTATATAAAGCCTAATGCAGCTGTGTATAATGTATAGTGTTATATAACACCTAATGCAGCTGTGTATAATGTATAGTGTTATATAAAGCCTAATGCAGCTGTGTATAATGTATAGTGTTATATAACACCTAATGCAGCTGTGTATAATGTATAGTGTTATATAACACCTAATGCAGCTGTGTATAATGTATAGTGTTATATAATGCCTGATGCAGCTGTGTATAATGTATAGTGTTATATAACGCCTGATGCAGCTGTGTATAATGTACAGTGTTATATAAAGCCTAATGCAGCTGTGTATAATGTATAGTGTTATATAAAGTCAGATACAGCTGTGTATAATGTATAGTGTTATATAAAGCCTAATGCAGATGTGTATAATGTATAGTGTTATATATAGCCTAATGCAGCTGTGTATAATGTATAGTGTTATATATAGCCTGATGCAGCTGTGTATAATGTATAGTGTTATATAAAGCCTAATGCAGCTGTGTATAATGTATAGTGTTATATAACGCCTGATGCAGCTGTGTATAATGTATAGTGTTATATAATGCCTGATGCAGCTGTGTATAATGTATAGTGTTATATAACGCCTGATACAGCTGTGTATAATGTATAGTGTTATATAAAGCCTGATACAGCTGTGTATAATGTATAGTGTTATATAACGCCTGATGCAGCTGTGTATAATGTATAGTGTTATATAAAGCCTAATGCAGCTGTGTATAATGTATAGTGTTATATATAGCCTGATGCAGCTGTGTATAATGTATAGTGTTATATAACGCCTGATGCAGCTGTGTATAATGTATAGTGTTATATAAAGCCTGATGCAGATGTGTATAATGTATAGTGTTATATATAGCCTGATGCAGCTGTGTATAATGTATAGTGTTATATAATGCCTGATGCAGCTGTGTATAATGTATAGTGTTATATAACGCCTGATACAGCTGTGTATAATGTATAGTGTTATATAACGCCTGATACAGCTGTGTATAATGTATAGTGTTATATAACGCCTGATGCAGCTGTGTATAATGTATAGTGTTATATAAAGCCTAATGCAGCTGTGTATAATGTATAGTGTTATATAACGCCTGATACAGCTGTGTATAATGTATAGTGTTATATAACGCCTGATGCATCTGTGTATAATGTATAGTGTTATATAAAGCCTAATGCAGCTGTGTATAATGTATAGTGTTATATAAAGTCAGATACAGCTGTGTATAATGTATAGTGTTATATAAAGCCTAATGCAGATGTGTATAATGTATAGTGTTATATATAGCCTAATGCAGCTGTGTATAATGTATAGTGGTATATAACACCTGATACAGCTGTGTATAATGTATAGTGGTATATAAAGTCAGATACAGCTGTGTATAATGTATAGTGTTATATAAAGCCTAATCCAGATGTATATAATGTATAATGTTATATAAAGCCTAATCCAGATGTATATAATGTATAATGTTATACAACGTCTGATGCAGCTGTGTATAATGTATAGTGTTATATATAGCCTGATACAGCTGTGTATAATGTATAGTGTTATATAACGCCTAATCCAGATGTATATAATGTATAATGTTATATAAAGCCTGATGCAGCTGTGTATAATATATAGTGTTATATAAAGTCAGATACAGCTGTGTATAATGTATAGTGTTATATAACGCCTGATACAGCTGTGTATAATGTATAGTGTTATATAATGCCTAATGCAGCTGTGTATAATGTATAGTGTTATATAAAGCCTGATACAGCTGTGTATAATGTATAGTGTTATATAAAGCCTGATACAGCTGTGTATAATGTATAGTGTTATATAAAGCCTAATGCAGCTGTGTATAATGTATAGTGTTATATATCGCCTGATGCAGCTGTGTATAATGTATAGTGTTATATATAGCCTAATGCAGCTGTGTATAATGTATAGTGGTATATAAAGTCAGATACAGCTGTGTATAATGTATAGTGTTATATAAAGCCTGATGCAGCTGTGTATAATGTATAGTGTTATATAAAGCCTGATGCAGCTGTGTATAATGTATAGTGGTATATAAAGCCTAATGCAGCTGTGTATAATGTATAGTGTTATATATCGCCTGATGCAGCTGTGTATAATGTATAGTGTTATATATAGCCTAATGCAGCTGTGTATAATGTATAGTGGTATATAAAGTCAGATACAGCTGTGTATAATGTATAGTGGTATATAAAGTCAGATACAGCTGTGTATAATGTATAGTGTTATATAATGCCTGATACAGCTGTGTATAATGTATAGTGTTATATAAAGCCTGATACAGCTGTGTATAATGTATAGTGTTATATAATGCCTGATACAGCTGTGTATAATGTATAGTGTTATATAATGCCTAATGCAGCTGTGTATAATGTATAGTGTTATATAAAGCCTAATGCAGCTGTGTATAATGTATAGTGTTATATAAAGCCTGATGCAGCTGTGTATAATATATAGTGTTATATATAGCCTGATACAGCTGTGTATAATGTATAGTGTTATATAACACCTAATGCAGCTGTGTATAATGTATAGTGTTATATAACACCTAATGCAGCTGTGTATAATGTATAGTGTTATATAAAGCCTAATCCAGATGTATATAATGTATAATGTTATACAACGTCTGATGAAGCTGTGTATAATGTATAGTGTTATATAAAACCTAATGCAGCTGTGTATAATGTATAGTGTTATATAAAGCCTGATGCAGCTGTGTATAATATATAGTGTTATATATAGCCTGATGCAGCTGTGTATAATGTATAGTGTTATATAAAGTCAGATACAGCTGTGTATAATGTATAGTGTTATATAATGCCTAATGCAGCTGTGTATAATGTATAGTGTTATATAACGCCTGATACAGCTGTGTATAATGTATAGTGTTATATAATGCCTAATGCAGCTGTGTATAATGTATAGTGTTATATAAAGCCTGATACAGCTGTGTATAATGTATAGTGTTATATAAAGCCTGATACAGCTGTGTATAATGTATAGTGTTATATAAAGCCTAATGCAGCTGTGTATAATGTATAGTGTTATATATCGCCTGATGCAGCTGTGTATAATGTATAGTGTTATATATAGCCTAATGCAGCTGTGTATAATGTATAGTGGTATATAAAGTCAGATACAGCTGTGTATAATGTATAGTGGTATATAATGCCTGATGCAGCTGTGTATAATGTATAATGTTATACGTCTGATGCAGATGTGTATAATGTATAGTGTTATATAAAGCCTGATGCAGCTGTGTATAATGTATAGTGGTATATAAAGCCTAATGCAGCTGTGTATAATGTATAGTGTTATATATCGCCTGATGCAGCTGTGTATAATGTATAGTGTTATATATAGCCTAATGCAGCTGTGTATAATGTATAGTGGTATATAAAGTCAGATACAGCTGTGTATAATGTATAGTGGTATATAATGCCTGATGCAGCTGTGTATAATGTATAGTGGTATATAAAGTCAGATACAGCTGTGTATAATGTATAGTGTTATATTACGCCTGATACAGCTGTGTATAATGTATATAATGTTATATAAAGTCTGATACAGATGTGAATGCTGTCTATAATGTTATATAAAGTCTGATACAGATGTGAATGCTGTATATAATGTTATATAAAGATAGAGATGTGCATGCTGTGTATAATGTTATATAAACTCTGATACAGATGTCCATGCAATGTATTACACAATTGTGGGTAACGGAGTGGGTATGATATACCAGCTGCTCAATAGCCGTTGGTTCAAATAACGCCGGAAGCCCGGGCTGTGAAGATCCCGACAGGAGAGGTAAGTACCCTAACGCTTCCCCTCTCCCGACCCCAGGGCTGTAAGGGCAGTGCTGTGCACTTCTATAGCATTTCAAGGACGCTCGGAGCGGCTCTGCTGCAGAGATCAGGGTGCAGGGTGCCGTTCCAGGCTACCTGCTAGCCAAATGTAAGGACCGTGGGTGAGCGGAGGTGCCGTCCACAGGGCTCTGCACTCGCTTTCATGCCCCTAGTTACAGCCCTGACTACAGTATAGTAAATACTGATAGTTCCTGCTGTATAATCTACCAGATTATGCACTGTAGTGAATATACCATAATCCTAGGAATGCAGTATAATGTAACATATGTATATATGTATATCCTGTCTATATATACCACATTAATGCACCTTGTCTGGCTACTATATTATTTATACACATTACATTTCATGTGTTTCATTAAAATTGTAAAAGTTCAGACTTTATTATGAAAACCTCAGTGTAGAATCTGGGTTTTATTTTGCGGTTATGTAAAGGTGAAAATATTCTACAGCAAGAACCTCAAAGTATTTCATGGCGGCAATTAGAAATAAATATTGTCAAAGTCAAATAATTGGATACGATTGCTCTACAATTATTATCTGACGATACAGTCGTCTATAGTCTGATGACGTGTAACCAGGACGCTACTTTGCGTCGGTGCAATCCAATGCACTAAAATGTGTATTCACAACACACATACTCTGATGTACATAACGCACACACACACATATATATATAAATACACAGACGCTCATATGCGTATTCACATACTTACACATGGACGCTCATCTGTATATATTCACATACATACAGCTAGACGCACATTTGCTATTTCAATACACAGACGCACATATGCGAACGCATACATATAAAATGGTTCCCACACATTATAGTTATTAATGAGAGCTATTAAAGGTATTTGTTAGCTAATAGTTATGGTGTAAGATGTACTTAAAAGAGATCTAAGGTTCAGAATATAGTGGACATGTCATGTTTGGTATCATACTAAGGGTCTCATTCAGAGCCGCTCGTAAGCGGCCGTTCGCTTGTTCCGAGCGATGTTCGCACATCTGCGCATGCGTACGGTTTGTAATATGCATGCGCGAACCAGTCAGTGCTGCAGAAAATCGTTTGTTCGCTATATAGCGAATGCCTGCTAATTTGAGTGACAGGAGGAGGCGTATGTGGGTGGTAACAGGGGAAGGTGCTTGAAAACGGGGAGTGGAATTCAGAATGCAGGCGTGCTTAAAGGTCAAAATGGGCGTTTTATGGGTGTGCATAATTAATACAGCAGCGTCATTGACCACGTCACTTGGTTGTTTTCTAGCCAGAACTGCTCGCAATATAGCGGTAGGAAAAACCAACCACAAGAATAGCAAGCAGTTCATACGCTGTTCGATGTACTCGATTAATCTATTAAATAGCGGACAAGACGTATGATGCGAGCGGCCAGGGGGTGTATTTTTTTAAAAAACGACTGCATGTTTTGTTCGCTCGTTCAGACATAGAGGCGGCAACAGACCGCAAAGAGCGAACGGTTCATTTGAATAGCCACCCCCTTTTTCTGAACAAGCGAGCGCTATTAGCGTCCGGCTCTGAATCAGACCCTAAATCCCTGTTTATTTGCAGACATCCGTTTCTATCGGCAAAGAAGTTGCATCATGCGTCCTCTAGTTATGGATGATAGGGAGTTATTGAATAAAATTTTATGACTAGTATGCAGTGTTGTAGCCAGTTTTAATCAGTTGTTCAGCGGGAAGCTACACAATGTGACCGTTGGAGGATTGAGCCATACCCCTGATGTCACCATATGAACTGACCAATGACCAGATTGACAGAAGCAAGAACCAATGAGAACCTGTCAATTTGTCCCTTTGTTAACTCAGAAACCTGTAAGATATATAAGCTGTGTCCTGATCTCAGTGTACGAACATCTTCTTTGCGACCGCAGACGTCAGGACTGATGACTGTATACTGGGACCAGTGCGCACACGTATGTATCGGCTGTACTATTTTCATTGCTTTTTACTCTAATTGTTAACTCTTACATCGTGTTACCCCTTTTTACATAAATAACTTTTTGTGCTTTGGAACCACATGATTTGACTGGAAAGCAATTCTTTCTTAAGCGACTTGCAGCGCTAAATAGCGACTTGTAGGAATCAATAGATGGGGGCTCGTCCGGGTTTGGAATCAATAATATATACAATTCACTTTCTTGAAAATTCACTGAAAAAAACCAAACATTTTTATAACCATTCTGGGTAATGTCTTCGCTGCGTGAGGAGAAATAAGCAGAGTAATGCCATTTTCTGAAAACGCAGTCTTCAAGGAACCCCATGAACAATTGCTGATGTTGATGTTGACCAGCCAAAGAAAAGTGTCAAAGTAGTCTCAGCAGCGAGGGAATTATGGGGCAGATTTATTATTTGTTTTTTTAAAACCAGCCTCCTGGCCACTCGCATAGCTGTGGGTTACTACCCACAGCTTTTGTGAGCGGCCAGGTGATGGTCGCGACCATCTCGACCATTGGGCTTGCGACGAGACCCTTGTGGTAGGGTCTCGTTCCCGCAAGCCCCAGTGAGCTTCTGGCTCTAATAGAGCTGGAAGCTCACCACTGACATCACTCGTGATGTCAGTGGGGCCACCCCAAATGGCAGGCGTTCCTAAGGGAATGCCTCCGTTTGGCCAGCCACCTC
The DNA here is from genome assembly GCA_031769625.1 of Taudactylus pleione. Classification (NCBI taxonomy): domain Eukaryota; kingdom Metazoa; phylum Chordata; class Amphibia; order Anura; family Myobatrachidae; genus Taudactylus; species Taudactylus pleione. The sequence goes on along the minus strand of JAUIMM010000139.1, from coordinate 3,085,661 downwards.
CCCCCCGACCCGCCTACCAAACGGGGCGAGCTGTCGATCAACATCGACAGCCGCTCCTTTTGGATGCGAGCGCCAGAGCGAGTGATTTCTCACTCGCTCCGGGGCTCGTGCACGCACAGTGTGCATGCCACGCATGCGCACTGCACGGCCATCGACCCGCTTGCGAGCGCATAGCGCTTGCGAGCGGGTCTGAATCAGGCCCTTTATCTCCGTCCACTTTATTTCTCTCAAGGGCTTAGGGCCTGATTCAGACTTGGGAATAGAGGACCTCATTCAGAGTCGGTCGTAAGCGGCCACTTGGTCGTACCCAGCGATGTTCACTAAACTGCGCATGCATAAGATTCGCAATGCGCGTGCGCAAACTAGCTGTTGGGATCAGAAATTTCTCTGTCCTTGAACACAGCCAGGTCGTTAGTTTGAGTGACAGAATGAGCCATTTGAGGGAGGTAACAGGGGAAAGTGCTTGTGAACGGGGGAGTGGAGATCCGAACGCAGGCGTGCCTAACTATGCAAACAGCACTTTATGGGAGTGCATAATTAGCTAAGTAGTGTCATGCACACGTGGTTTTCACACTGGCTATATCGTAGTGCTTGAGTGAGGGTATGGTCAGCCTGTAGCTCTGCAATCAGCTCCGATGGGTCCCGATGGTCTCGATTAAACCTTATATCCCCGGAGATGACGTGTGTTGCGATCGCAAAGGGGGCGTGTTTTTAGTCTTACGGCAGCTTCTTACCCCTCGCTCGTTCAGCTAGCGAGCCCATCTTAGCGACGCATCTTGCGATCGCTTCATTTGCATATCCGGCCCCTTTTCCCTTACGATAGAGCGGACCTAACGACCGACTCTGAATGAGGTCCAGAGTGAGATCTCTCTCAACTGTGAACCTGAACAAACCATATTGCAATGCACAGGGTGTAAATACATAAAGTTTTTTACATGTGGGGTAAATACTGGCAGCTTTTGCATGTAGCCCACAAATACTGCACAGCTTTATTATTACTCTACAATTTAGATGTCAGTTTGGAAACACTCCTCCCAAATGTAAATCTCTCTGCACATTTTACATCTGCCCCACCTGCAGTGCAGCCTGGTTTCACCAAGATGATCAGTTGAGAGAGATCTCTCTCTCTATTCCCAACTCTGAATCAGGCCCTTAGTACATAGACCCACATGTCACACTGAGCATTTCTGCAGAGTCTGTGCGCTCAGAGTCGCAGGTGCGATAGAGAACCGATAAAGAAATGTGCGCTTCTGGGAGGTGGCTTAGCAGACACATGGGGTAGGGTCCTTATGGGCGTGTCACAGGCGAGTCACTGAAGTGGTTGTGAACTCAGGAGCTTAATCGCTGACACTGGAGGCCCTATTCTGACAGAGAATCGGCACCTACCATAGGGCTGAGGCAAGTCTCGATGGTGGGACCGATGGCGGTGCCTAAAGGCGCAACAAGCAGCATTACAGTGCCTGAAGATGCTCAAAGTGATCTTCTCGGTCCCTGCACATTGAGACGCCAGGCTGTACACCAGGCAAGGGCATTGTAGCAGCATTTACATAAAGAGGCAGGCACAAGACCGGTAAAAGGCGCAGACACGGACGCCGCTATGTCTGACTCAGGAGCACGCCCTAGGTGTCTCTGTCTGGCCGTGATTTATGGGTGTAACTGGGGTTCCCGCTGTGCTGTTTCCGGGAGAGTAAAGTTACGTGTCTGCCTGTATCAGTAGGAATGTCAAACTTCCACCATTTCTCACGGATGCTATAGAGAGTAACAGCAATGAGTCCCCTCGGGGTGTCAGAGTGTAGTCTGTCCCTAACCTGATTTTCTTGCTGTATAATTGCATGGACCAGATAGGCAGCTATGACAGACTGTTGGTATGCACCATACAGTGCTTGCATGCAGAATGCTACTCTGCACCCGGTGTAATTAAGGGTCTGGAAGCCTCCATATGCATAGCGGTATTTATCATTACTGACAGGTAGACTCGGCAGTAGTGGGGCATAGCCAGATGGATAACATTGTCACAATACCACACAGACTGTTACCTGAGGCAACCCCCAAAGACCCCTGCACCAAATCAACACCTACTGCACTAACTTCAGCCCATCACTTCCCTCTAGTAACGCAGACATGGAAATATATTATCACACCCAGGCAAATATTCAGATAAAGAATAATTACGTTTCGTAATGCAAAATCAATAAAAGATCTATAACACTTGTAATCAAGCATTAATATAGAGTGGTGGTAGAATTTGTCAACGTTGAGAATGTCGACATGTCTTGAAATGTTCACATTCAGAATTTCGACGTTAACGTGAGAATGCGACAGGCGGCATGTCGACCATGCAGATAGCCGCTTCGGAAGTGAGTATTCCTGATCCTAAACATAACCCAATTGCAGCCTAGCCCTAAGCCTTAACCAAATCCTAAAATCGTCCGCAAATCGGCTGTCGACATTCTGTTGTCAACATTCACAGTATTGACACTGTCATGTGGACATCGGGCCTCATTCAGATGTGAATGCTAATGCAATCGCACTGCGATCCCGTACGGAGCTAAAAAATACTAATATACAGTACGCAGCCGCCAGGAAATGTACTGAGACGCCCACGGGCAGCATTGCAGATCCAAGCAGGTGCGTTCAAACACGCATCGGTGGTCGCAGATCCTGCCATAATCGACTATCTGAGTAACCTATGATCGGGGTCTCGATGACCTGGAGCGCGCCATATGCCGGCTTCAGTGGCGCTTGGAGATGACGTCATCTCCAAGCGTCCACTTCCACGCCGGAAGAGCCGGGCCACTGCAGATCCGGCTCCGGTGTGAACGGCGCCGACTCGGGTTGGCGCCAGCTAAATTACAGGTCTGATCCGGTTTGGAACCCTGTTTCAACCTCCGAGTCAGGCCCGGAATTTAGGTATTGAAGCGGTATTAAGTATGTAACACCCTCTAGGGGATGGTATTTGTAAATACACCCCTCTCAGTGTTAAAGCTTGCTTCCTGTTGTAGATATTAAATTCCTGAAACCCTGGGGATCAGTTTTCAGGTAAAGGAGGGGCTGGAGAGATAGACACGCAGGGGTGGGAAGACTGGGGACCTCATTCAGACCTGGTTGCAAGTGCTGAGCGTTCGCAACCGGGTCGATGTTTAGGCCCTGCACACGCGCAGCGGTCGCACTGCGCGTGCGCAAGCCCCGGAGCGAGAGAGAAAATCTCTCGCTCTGGAGCTCACTACAAAAGGGGCGGCTGTCGATATGTTGATCGACAGCTCGCCCCATTTTCTAGGTGGGGGGGTGGCTACACAAACGGAGACGGATGGAACGCCTGTCATTTTGTGGGCGGCCGCACTTACATCAGCAGTGATGACAGTGGGGAGCTTCCTGCTCGATCAGAGCAGGAAGCTCCCTGGGGCTTGCGGTTGCCGAGACCCAACCTTAGGGTCTAGTCGCAAGCCCCGATGGTCACGATGGTCTTGACCATCACCCTGGTCGGTCGCTAAGGCTGTGGGTGGTAACCCACAGCTTAGCTAGCGACCAGGAGGCCGCACTTGAAAAGTGAAGCGACCGCCCTCATTCTGAATGAGGGCCTGGGTGTGTAACATGCAGATAAGAGAAAGGAGGGGGGAGGAAGAACAAAGGGGGTTGAGAAGAAGAATTTGGGAGAGAGCAGACATCTTTGGGGGGAGTCAGAGCTGAAAGCAGAAATGTAGCCCTCGTGCTCCCCTGGCAGGGGGAGATTGGCGGGGCCGTGGTGGCTGCCACGATGCCCATCTAACGCCAAAGGAGAGAGAGGTCTGGAGTGAGACCACTGAGATAAAGTCTGTGAGAGACCACAGAGAAAGAGCTGGAAGGTTGCACTGTGAGCCGCCCAGTGACGTGTTCAGCACCCATGAGAGGGGTAAGAGATGTCAGTATATGCGTTGGAGAGATGGGGAAGAGGAATTTCCCGGGAGCTTTATTGTTAGGGGACAAGAGGAGTCCCTTATGCATAAAAGCCCCCCAGCAGCCATTAAAGGGGGGGGTCACTGTGGTATCAGTGTGGCTATAGGAGCCAGTGGCATAACTACCGTGGGTGCAGGGGGTGCGGCTGCTATGGGGCCCGGACCAACCCGGGGCCCGGCCTTCCCCCTGCACCTACGGTGCCAGGCCGCTGTCCGCTGCCCTTCCCTCCGCACCCTCCTCACTCCCCTACCAGTCTCCTCACTCCCCTCTACTGCACTTACCTGCTCCTTGGTTGCGTGCCCCCCTGCTCCGTGGTCGCATCTTCCCAGTCAGCTCCGCCTCCGGCTCTCCCCATTGGCTGATACTGGGAGAAGGTGTGGCCACCTCCTCCCAACATCAGTCAGTGAGATGGAGCCGACCGGGAGGGAAGGTGGGTCTGTCCTGCACAGCGCGACCATGGATCAGGTAAGCCGGGGTGCGGGGGGGCCTCAGACCGGGGGGGGGCAAGAGCGGGCCCATAAAATTTTTTGCTATGGGGCCCCTGTAGGTATAGTTACGCCCCTGATAGGAGCCATTCCTGTAAGAGAGGGATGGGCTGCTGCTGAGAGTGCGATAGCTGCAATAGAAAAGTCTGTATATTGCTGTCCTATGTGAAAGAGACGGGGAGCCGAGAGAGGTAGACTGGGTATGAGACACTCTGTATGTTGTCCAGGAAGAGACGAAGAGGCAGAGTGCAAAATAAGTTATGTGAGAGGATTACAGGCACCAGCCAGCATAGGGCCAGGTGGACCTGCACGTATGAAGTGGAAAACTACAGGCACCAGCCAGCGTAGGGCCAGGTGGACCTGCACGTATGAAGTGGAGAACTACAGGCACCAGCCAGCAAAGGGCCAGGTGGACCTGCATGTATGAAGTGGAGAACTACAGGCACCAGCCAGCAAAGGGCCAGGTGGACCTGCATGTATGAAGTGGAGAACTACAGGCACCAGCCAGCAAAGGGCCAGGTGGACCTGCACATATGAAGTGGAGAACTACAGGCACCAGCCAGCGTAGGGCCAGGTGGACCTGCATGTATGAAGTGGAGAACTACAGGCACCAGCCAGCATAGGGCCAGGTGGACCTGCACGTATGAAGTGGAGAACTACAGGCACCAGCCAGCAAAGGGCCAGGTGGACCTGTGTGTGCAAAATGCAAAGTATTCATTGTGACTGTGCTTAAAGACTGTGCTGGTGAAGAAGAGTGTGATGTAATGTAACCATATCCATAAGATTGTCATATACCATCTGACATGCCCAGTATCTCAGCTGGAGGGAGAGGAGAAGCTGCTGTAACCATATTCTTGTCCTGTAAAGTCATGTGCAGGAGGAGAGAAATAAAGTGATATATTTTTATAAGAGAAGGTCTGGCGCCCAAGTTATTCAAAAGAACAGTTGCTGCATGTGTCTATCTATACCTGTATCTATATGTGTGACTGTTATACAGCCTGCATGTGTCTATCTATACCTGTATCTGTATGTGTGACTGTTATACAGCCTGCATGTGTCTATCTATACCTGTATCTGTATGTGTGACTGTTATACAGCCTGCATGTGTCTATCTATACCTGTATCTGTATGTGTGACTGTTATACAGCCTGCATGTGTCTATCTATACCTGTATCTGTATGTGTGACTGTTATACAGCCTGCATGTGTCTATCTATACCTGTATCTGTATGTGTGACAGTTATACAGCCTTCATGTGTCTATCTATACCTGTATCTGTATGTGTGACTGTTATACAGCCTGCATGTGTCTATCTATACCTGTATCTGTATGTGTGACTGTTATACAGCCTGCATGTGTCTATCTATACCTGTATCTGTATGTGTGACTGTTATACAGCCTGCATGTGTCTATCTATACCTGTATCTGTATGTGTGACTGTTATACAGCCTTCATGTGTCTATACCTGTATCTGTATGTGTGACTGTTATACAGCCTGCATGTGTCTATCTATACCTGTATCTGTATGTGTGACTGTTATACAGCCTGCATGTGTCTATCTATACCTGTATCTGTATGTGTGACTGTTATACAGCCTGCATGTGTCTATCTATACCTGTATCTGTATGTGTGACTGTTATACAGCCTGCATGTGTCTATCTATACCTGTATCTGTATGTGTGACTGTTATACAGCCTTCATGTGTCTATCTATACCTGTATCTGTATGTGTGACTGTTATACAGCCTGCATGTGTCTATCTATACCTGTATCTGTATGTGTGACTGTTATACAGCCTGCATGTGTCCATCTATACCTGTATCTGTATGTGTGACTGTTATACAGCCTGCATGTGTCAATCTATACCTGTATCTGTATGTGTGACTGTTATACAGCCTGCATGTGTCTATCTATACCTGTATCTGTATGTGTGACTGTTATACAGCCTGCATGTGTCTATCTATACCTGTATCTAACTATCTATATGTGTGACTGTTATACAGCCTGCATGTGTCTATCTATACCTGTATCTGTATGTGTGACTGTTATACAGCCTTCATGTGTCTATCTATACCTGTATCTGTATGTGTGACTGTTATACAGCCTGCATGTGTCTATCTATACCTGTATCTGTATGTGTGACTGTTATACAGCCTGCATGTGTCTATCTATACCTGTATCTGTATGTGTGACTGTTATACAGCCTGCATGTGTCTATCTATACCTGTATCTGTATGTGTGACTGTTATACAGCCTGCATGTGTCTATACCTGTATCTATATGTGTGACTGTTATACAGCCTGCATGTGTCTATCTATACCTGTATCTATATGTGTGACTGTTATACAGCCTGCATGTGTCTATCTATACCTGTATCTATATGTGTGACTGTTATACAGCCTGCATGTGTCTATCTATACCTGTATCTATATGTGTGTGACTGTTATACAGCCTGCATGTGTCTATCTATACCTGTATCTGTATGTGTGACTGTTATACAGCCTGCATGTGTCTATCTATACCTGTATCTGTATGTGTGACTGTTATACAGCCTGCATGTGTCTATCTATACCTGTATCTATATGTGTGACTGTTATACAGCCTGCAAGTGTCTATCTATACCTGTATCTATATGTGTGACTGTTATACAGCCTGCATGTGTCTATCTATACCTGTATCTGTATGTGTGACTGTTATATAGCCTGCATGTGTCTATCTATACCTGTATCTGTATGTGTGACTGTTATATAGCCTGCATGTGTCTATCTATACCTGTATCTGTATGTGTGACTGTTATATAGCCTGCATGTGTCTATCTATACCTGTATCTGTATGTGTGACTGTTATATAGCCTGCATGGGCAGGGACCCCCTTCTCAGGTATTACTCTGGAGAGCTAGCCTGAGGCAATAGGAGGTGTATCACTCCAAATGCACCTATGTACCACACCGCACACTGAAGGGGGGGTTACAAGTAGAAAAAAAAAAAAGTTTTATTTATTTAATTTCCTGTAAAGAGGAACTGGAAGCCCAAATTTGGTGCAGAAATAGACCCCATAGCCTGTTTAACTGTTATTGCTATCTCCTGATTTACATAATGAAGGGATAGACACTTGTATCTGTACATATAATCCTACGACATGATGCCTTGACTTAAACGCCCTCTGACTTTTCACCACTTACCTCTTACACCGTATTTAAACGTGACCTTACGAGAAAGCATTATCTCTTTGTGACTCACCTGTTCTGATTCCGCTCTCACAGAACTCATACTGCACACAGGTGACGGGCTTTAATATGGAGCCTAAAACTCAGAGATAAGATTTCATGTCAGCTCGTTAATGCCTCAGGAATCTGTAGTGTTTACTTTAAGGGCCTTGTCGTGCCCTGCATTCCGGCATAGAGGTGTACACACTATCTCACTTGTGTCACTTACTCTCTCCTGTAAGGCTGAAAATAAATTGGGACTATTGGGGAGTGATGCAACTCACTAGGCACTAATGATATCACGGAGGCACGAGCCATGATGTGCCTCCTGCCTCTGTGGTGTCTAGTTCTGATAGGCCATATTCCATACATTCCAATTTTTCGGGTAACCCCCTGCACCCCCGGAAGGGTAGGCATTTCTCCCGCATTCTGCCCACTTCCTAGTGAAGTGGGCGGAATTAGGAGAATACCCGTGGCAATCGCGGGTCTCCGTGAATGGGGCGTGGCTTAAGCTGTGATTCTGCATGAATCACAGCATTTGGCCCCGCCCCCTATGTAAATTGTGCCCAATTGCTGCAATTTTACCGCGAGGGGGCGGGGCTTAATGACGCAAATCGTCAAGCCCCGCCCCCGTCGGCCCCCTGCTGCTTCTCTTACCCGGGCTTCTCCCGGGAAGAGAATATTAAAGGTAGGCAACCCTGCCATATTCTAATAAAAGTTGGTACTTGGTTCACCTCTAACATGGTCGCCTGCCCTGTGTGCAGATTATTGACTCATTCTAAACTTAAAATACTTGTTTGCTTGTATTTTGGGGCCTATTTATGTAGAAGTGTGGGCGACCCTTGAAAATGAATGTTCGTTTTCATGGCATATTGCAGCAGTAAGGAACAATATTTTGGTGGGTACTTAACATTGGGACGCCATCGGTACTCTTATCGGTCCCGATAGTATAGTGACCGGCCATGATACTACTACAAAGTAGTTGCGATGAGCTACATCCCACTTTGGAGGAATCACAAGATCGACCTCCGGTCAGGCTGCTAGATAGAGGTAAGTGGGTGACTCCATCTTCAAACTGTGATTTCCACATTATTCATGGCAGACCCATAGGCGGGTGATTTTCTGCTCAGGGCTGCGGGACCAGGAAGACGAGCAGTGCCCGGTGTGTTCTCAGGACGATCCTGGCGGCTCTAAAGTCTACAGGGTGCCATTCCAGAGACCATGCTAGCCAAATGCAGGTGCAAGGGACAATGCCACCCCCTAGGCCCTGTATTCTGGGAGGTGGCACCGCTCGCGCACTTCCAGTTACGGTCCTGATTTATGGGGCTGAAGAGCTTGATAAATAGGCCCCTTTATCATTTATAAATCCCTGGGAATGAAAGCAAGTGGTGAGCGTGGCATCTAAAATCATACTTGGCGACATTCTGGCTCCCCCCTCCAGGTCGGTATAGCGGGAGAGCATAGCACGGCATAGAGGGGGTGACTGGGGATCTCGACAGCGGCTGGCCGACATGGCTGAAAATCCAGATCGTCCCAAGGTAAGTATTTACTAACCTAACCTCCCCCCTAACCCTAACCCTACTTAGGGGTGTCTAACCCTAACCTTTCCCCCAGTGCCTAACCCTAATCTCCCCTCTAAGTGCCTAAAACTAACCCCCCTTCCCCGCTGCCTAAACCTAAGTCCCCCCGGGGGGGGGTCCTAACCCTAAGTCCCCCCCGGGAGCCCTAAACTTAACCCTCCCCCCCCCCAGCTGTCCGCGCTCGGCGCCCGGCATCACTTCGATCGGGATGCCGGGCACCGGTCTCCCGGCGTAGGTAAAATTACAGGCATCTAGATTTAGACGCCTGTCATTTAACCCTCGCCGGGATAAAGCAGTTGGGAAGCCGGCTGTCGGGATTACGTCCGCCAGCTTCCCGACTGCATACCGGCTGGGGACAAGCGGAATTGGGGGGCGGATCATGGCATGCCCGCCCCCACTATCCAATGCTGAGATTACCGGCATTGTGAAGCAGGGGGCGGGGTCATGATGGTGCGATTCAGCATGAATTGTGTCAATGGCCCCCCCACTGCGGGCGTGTGTGTGGGGGTAGCCCGGGGGTATGCGGCTGGTTGCCCTGCCCACTTTTCTAGGCGGCCGGGAGTACCACCCGATTTTCGTGATCCTCCCGGCCGCCCCAGGAGAGTAGACAAGTGTGGCTAACATGCAAAATGAGCAATTGAATTGTGCCATTGTCCAATATATAACAGTAAGGACAGCAACCCAATTAATTTGACACGCATCATGTCATGTGTATTTCATATGTGGCTTGATATGGCTCATATATTGGCAAATCTTACAGAACACTTTTATGGACAGCCCAGGTATAAAGTATTATGGGGTCTATGTACTAAGCAGTGTTAGGAGACAGAGTGAAAAGTGATAAGGTGCCAGCCAATCAGCTCCCAACTGTCATCTCACAGGCTGTGTTTGAAAAATGACAGTTGGGAGCTGATTACATAATCCACAGAGATTGGAGCCCGTTTTCTGTGTTCCTAATGCCCCCGTGTGTTGAGGACCAGCCTGGAGACTCCACGTAAATAGGTTTCCGTGTGTCAATACAACATGTTACTCCACCCTGTGGTTTGCAGACCGATTCATGTTACACCCATTGGGTCTGGAAAAAGAAATATTAGCAGAGGTTACACACTCTCCCGTGTAGCTTTCTATGACCGCACAAGACAAGAATATACCCTGGAATGCAGGGCGTGTTCTTGGGCGAAGGTGTGATTGCTGTCCCTATCAGCAGATGTTTAGTAAGAGTGATTTCATTACAAATCTCAGGCGTGTAGCTGAGGGGGTGAGTCCATGACATACAGAGCCAGCATCAGGCAGGAACTAAGGGCCTAATTCAGGTTGGTTCGCAAGGCTGTGTTCGCATGCACCCCGCTCGCTGCGAAAATATGCTAATGAATGCAATCGCACGGCAACCGCAGCTCTATAACAAGACGCCCACCACTGTATAAAGCCGGCCACTTCCCATGACATGCATTCGCAAGTCAGCGAAAACATCGGTACCATCAAGTGACATCTGAACCATCCAGTTGTGGGTGACCTGACCCTAGCGCAGAAACTGCTAAACTACCTGTCGCCATCTACACTTCTGCCCTCAAATGGTCACTTCCTGTCAATCACCGTGTGAATACTCTGCGTGCTCGCTGCGATCGCTTCCCAATTGCTGTGGTTGATTCGCGCACGCGCACTGTATCTTATGCGCAAACTGCAAACATCGAGTGGCTGCGTGGGAACACAGCCTTGCTATCCAACCTGAATTAAGCTCTAAGGCTGCTGTGATATAGTCGGGATAGGGGTCCCTCTCCTGGGGTAGATGGACTCCCTCTTTACACACACAGCAGCCATAGAAAAAGGATACAAGTCTGGGGTTCTCGTACAAACTGGTCGGCGCCAGTCTTTATTGTGCCAAATGAATATAAACATAAACAAAACATAAACATAAGTCCTAGCCCGGCTGGGCACTAGCTACACAGCAGATTCCTTCTCTATAATAATGGTATGGCCTATTGCCCGTACCATCAACAAAACACGTGCACAGTACTTACAAGGAAAGTAACCAAGTGTCTCTGAACAGACTAGTCTGCCTGCTCTCCCAGGTGTGAGACACTCAGCCACAAACAAACCCAGCTTATATTAGCCATTTCCAGCTGCAAGCCCTAATGAGCCTGTTACCAGGCTGAAAGGCCAAAAACATGGAGTGGCCTGTGGATGGAGCCCTCCCTCTCCTCATATCCACACCCCCAGGACCCAAACCGGCTTTTCTCTAAAGCCGACATTTCTAGTCTGTTTTTCCCAAACAGACTTCTCCTGGGGGTTTCAGAACACATATGACAGGAGCCTAGGACACACATAGAAGCCACTCCACACTTCTCCAGTGTTTCTATCACATATCCCCCCCTTTGTTTTGACCTGTGGGGTGGAACAACTGCAGCCCCCAAACAATGGACACGTGACAAACCATCTGCATTGGCCAGCTGGCTTCCTGGACTGTGTTCTACCGTAAATTTAAAGGTTTGTAATGCCAAGAACCATCTTGTTATTCTCGCATTACTGTCCTTGTTTTCTGACATCCACTTCAGAGGGGCATGGTCAGTGATCAATCTGAACTTTCTTCCTGCCAAGTAGTACCTGAGAGTCTCTAACGCCTACTTTATGACCAATGCTTCTTTCTCGACCGTAGCATAGTTTCTTTCATGTACATTTAATTTCCGGCTTAAGAAGAAAATTGGGTGTTCTTCACCCTCTTTGCTTTGGGACAGGATAGCTCTGATGCCTACATCTGATGCATCGGTTTGTACAACAAACTCTCTGTCAAAATCAGGGGTCATCAGAACTGGTTGGGTACATAAAGCTATTTTTAACTCCTGGAAAGCCTTCTCTGTTTCATGACCCCATTCCACCATGACTTTCTGTTTGCCTTTGGTAATGTCAGTCAGTGGGACTGCAATGGTGGCAAAATTGGGTATAAACCTCCTATAATACCCAGTGATCCCTAAGAAGGCTCTCACCTGCTTTTTATTCAGGGGTCGTGGCCAGTTTTGGATTGCCTCAATCTTATTGAGCTGTGGCTTTATCAAACCTCTGCCAATGGTGTACCCAAGATATTTAACTTCTTCCATCCCTAGACAACACTTTTTTGGGTTGGCTGTCAAACCTGCCTTATAGATGGAGTCCAACACTGCTTGTACTCTGGGCAAGTGAGACTGCCAATCAGGACTATGAATGACCACATAATCCAGATAAACAGCAGCATACTGTCTATGGGCCTTAGAACCCTATCCATCATTCTTTGAAAGGTAGTAGGTGCCCCATGTAGCCCAAAGGGCAACATCTTGTATTGAAACAGTCCCTCTGGCAAAGAAAAAGCTATCTTTGGCATTCTCAGTTAACGGCACTTGCCATTACCCTTTGGTTAAGTCAAGAGTAGTTAAATATCTGGCTGTCCCCAGCCTTTCAATTAGTTCATTAGTACCCTAAGCATTGGGTAGGCATCGAACTTTGACACGCTGTTCAATTTCCGGAAGTCATTGCAGAATCGCACACTCCCATCGGGTTTTGGAATGAGCACAATGGGACTTGACAACTCACTATGCGATTCTTCAATTACATCCAACGCTAACATATTTTTCATTTCCTTCTACACTGATTCTCTTTGGGCTTCTGGTAACCTATAGGGCTTTAGGCTAACCTTAACCCCTGGGTCAGTGATTATGTCATGTTTGATGACCGTGGTTTTCCCTGGTAGGTCAGAAAACAGCACCCTATTTCTGATTAGAAATTCCTTAACTTCTTGCTGTTGACTGGCTGACAGGGTTTTTGCCACTGTCACTTCAGGTACCATGGGTCGTGGGTTTACTGGAGGGGCTTGGACGGCTGACAGTGCTGCTCTATCCTTCCAGGGTTTTATAAGATTTACATGGTATATCTGTTCTGGCTTTCTTTTCCCCGGCTGGTAAAATTTATAATTGACCTGCCCCACTTTTTTCTAAGATTTCAAAGGGTCCTTGCCATTTAGCCAAAAGTTTACTTTCTACTGTGGGAACCAACACCAACACTCTGTCCCCAGGAGCAAAGTTGTGTAAGCGAGCATTGCGGTTGTATACCCTCTACTGTACCTGTTGGACCTGTTCCAAGTGCTCTCTTACTATCGGCACCACAGCAGCAATTATTTCTTGCATTTGAGAAACATGCTCAATAACTGTTTTATACGGACTGGACTGCCCCTCCCACATCTCTTTGGCAATGTCAAGTAACCCCCTTGGATGTCTCCCATACAATAAATCAAAAGGGGAAAACCCTGTTGAGGATTGGGGAACCTCTCTTATGGCCAACAGCAAATAAGGTAACACGTAATCCCAATCTCTACCATCTTTGTCAACTACTTTCCTTAGCATGTGTTGTAAAGTTTTATTAAACCTCTCCACTAACCCATCGGTCTGGGGGTGATACACAGAGGTTCTTAATTGGTCAATTTTAAACAGGCGGCATAACTCCTTCATGATTTTTTACATAAATGTGGTACCTTGGTCAGTCAGGATCTCCTTAGGTATTCCCAACCTGCTAAAGACATGGACTAATTCTCTAGCAATGGTCTTGGTTGATGTATTGCGTAATGGTATCACTTCTGGGTACCTGGTAGCATAATACATTATCACCAGAATATATTGATGGCCCCGGGCAGATTTCATTAATGGCCCAACCAAATCCATAGCTATTCTTTCAAATGGAACCTCAATAATGGGTAACGAAACCAGAGGACTTTTGAAATGTGGCCTTGGAGCATGGTACTGACATTCAGGGCAGGATGCACAATAGTCAGATACCTCTTTATGGACCCTGGGCCAAAAACAACTCTGCACAATTCGCTCAGTAGTTTTCTCTACCCCTAGGTGGCCTGCTGTTATATGACCATGGGCCGGATCTAATACTGTTCTTCTGTATGCTTTGGGAACTATTAATTGTTCCACAATATCTTCCCCCTTCTTAGTCACCTGATACAACAAATCCTGACATACTGCCATGTGAGGATATGAAAAAGGACTATCGGGGTCTATGGGTTTACCATTGATCACCTTGATATTCTCCCTGGCTTTTTCCAGAATAGGGTCATTCAACTGCTCCACGGCAAAGACCTCTCTCCTGACCTCAAGATCAGGCAGGTGGTCCACGGGCTCAATAACACTCCCCACTTCAGTGGGAGGCAAACCATTTGGTGACCCACCATCACGCTCCACATTCTCTAGTTCACCAATCTTAATAGAAAAAAGGTAACATCTGACTCTGCTACTACATCAGTAACCCTCTGTAATGAGTCAGGATGATTTACCTCTGTGCAAAATCGGCTTTCCCACAACTTCCAGAAGTGAGCGAAGTCTCTCCCCAATATTGCATGATACATTAAGCCCTGTACCAAACCCACAGAGACTATCGCGGAACCACATGGTGTTTCTATGTTCACTTCTGCAGTAACATAATACCGGGTATCCCCATGTATGCAGGTCACACCAACAGTTTTCCCCTTACGCTTCAAGGGGTTCACCAGTTCAGCTTTCATAAGTGTAACCAGGCTACCAGAATCTAACAGATCCTCTACTCGGTTGCCTTCTACAGTGAGTATACATATGTGCTTATCTGTCTCAACATTCCGGTCAGCAGTAGATTCTGGTTGTGCAAAGAAAGACATCATGCGGTTAACATGAGCAGTATCACATAGCATAGGTCTAGAGGTAAGTGAACAATTAGCTGCAATATGGCCCAAACCACCACATCGAAAACACTGAATTACACTATTATCTAGTCTTTTACGGGGTAGGAACCTTCCTGGCCTGGCAGGCCCATCTCCAGGTTCCACACCCCCAGTCTTGAGTATATTCCACCGCCCAGCACTCTTCTCCCCTGGAACAGTCTTACCAGTGTCAATTGGATTCACCGATGCACCATCGGAGCTCGGTGGGGCACACTCATCAGCTCCTCAGCCACCACGTACCTTTCCACCAGTTCAACTAACTGGTCTGCGGACTTAGGGTCTGCATGGCTCACCCACTTGCGCAGAGTTGCAGGTAGCGATCGCAAATACCGGTCCATCACAACTCTTTCTACGATCTGTGGTGCTGTCTGCGTCTCGGGCTGTAGCCATTTTGTGGTTAGATGGATGAGGTCATGCATCTGTGAGCATGGAGGCTTTTCCATTTGGAACTCCCAGCGGTGGACTCATTGGGCACAAACAAATGTGGTGACTCCCAAGCGAGTTAGGATCTCCCGTTTTAGTTTATCATAGTCTTTCGCATCCGTCAGGCACAAGTCATAGTATGCTTTTTGTGGTTCTCCAGACAGTAAGGGTGCCACAAGACTTGCCCACTACTCTTTAGGCCACTTCTCTTTCGGTGGTTCTTTCAATGGCCGTAAGATACGGCTCCACATCATCACTCTGGGTCATCTTTTGCAGAAAGTGACTGGCCCGTATGGTGTGAGTGTTAGTTAGAAAAGCAGGGGATGCATCTCCAGACCGGACTACTAGCTGTTGTACCACCTCTTTTATGACCTGGCTGTTTTCCGTTATGGCCTGGCGGGTTTCCTCGATGATGACTTGTTGTTGCCTCTGGGCTGTCTCCAAGGCCAATAGTTGCACCTGGGTGGATTCCTGCTGAGCTCTGGTAGCTTTCTGCTGAGCCCTGGTAGCTTCTTGCTGAATTTTGTTTGTTTCCTGCTGAGCTCTGGTAGCTTCTTGCTGAGCTGCCGTAGCTTGGAACAAGGCTTTAACAATGTCCTCCATGTCATCTTTAGGGGTAGGCTGAAAGCAGAACTTGGCCTCTCTGAGCATCTGCTGATGCCACCTTCATGAATTTCACAACTTCGTGTCTGTCCCTTTAAATTTTAAAGGAAATTTTTTTCTTGCTGCAAACATCAGTGTGTGATTCCCCACATTCTCCACCAGAAATGTGACACAGTCAGGATAGGGGTCCCTCTCCTGGGGTAGATGGACTCCCTCTTTACACACACAGCAGCCGTAGAAACAGGATACAAGTCTGGGGTTCTCGTACAAACTGGTCGGCGCCAGTCTTTATTGTGCCAAATGAATATAAACATAAACAAAGCATAAGTCCTAGCCTGGCTGGGCACTAGCTACACAGCAGATTCCCTCTCTATAATAATGGTATGGCCTATTGCCCTCACCATCAACAAAACATGTGCACAGCACTTACAAGGGAAGTAACCAAGTGTCTCTGAACAGGCTATTCTGCCTGCTCTCCTAGATGTGAGACACTCAGCCACAAACAAACCATGCTTATGTTAGCCATTTCCAGCTGAAAGCCCTAATGAGCCTGTTACCAGGCTGAAAGGCCCAAAACCTGGAGTGGCCTGTGGATGGAGCCCTCCCTCTCCTCATATCCACACCCCCAGGACCCAAACTGGCTTTTCTCTAAAGCCGACATTTCTAGTCTGTTTTTCCCAAACAGAATTCTCCTGGGGGTTTCAGAACACATATGGCAGGAACCTAGGACATACATAGAAGCCATTCCAAAAATAGCAGTACCTGCAAAATGTAAGTGTCCCCAGAATGTATATAGGACATACTTCCTTACTCTACTGCAGCGGGAAACTCACAGGGGCTGGAGCGGCGGCCACGCACGGTCAGGGGCTGTGTTTAATAGCAATAAGCTGCACAGCCTCTGCATTGCTATTTTGTAGACTGCACATTATACCCCCTCCTCTTGAAATGCAGGGGTCATGCAGCATATTGCTATGAAGCACAGCCCTTGACCATCCGTGGCTGCCGATCCAGCCCCTGCACGCAGGAAAGTTGCGGGGGCTTGGCCACGGTGATGCGATCAGCATGGCACAGCCCTTCCACCGCCCACCTATGATGCACCACGCCACCTCAACCCCTCCCGCTGTGCCGACCTGGCTGACATCTCCCAGAGGGGGCAGCCAGAATGTCGGAAAATATGCATTTGGTGCTGGGTGAGACGGCATTGCCAGGCCAAAAAGTGTGCTGCATAGTAGGGTGGTAACTGTGGTGCTTCTGCGACTTTATGTAAACAACTCTACAAGTCTTTGGTTGGTGTACATCCGTGCGTCTGCATGTGCAAGTACTGAGAGACCCACTTGGTGCGTCTTTAAATGCTTAAATAAAGCTTGATGCGTCTTTAGATGCTGAAATACAGCTTGGTGCATCTTTAGATGCTGAAATACAGCTTGGTGCGTCTTTAGATGCTGAAATACCGCTTGGTGCAATTTTAGATGCTGAAATACAGCTTGGTGCGTCTTTAGATGCTGAAATACAGCTTGGTGCGTCTTTAGATGCTGATATATAGCTTGGTGCATCTTTAGATGCTTAAATACAGCTTGGTGCGTCTTTTGATGCTTAAATACAGCTTGGTGCATCTTTAGATGCTGATATACAGCTTGGTACGCCTTTAGATGCTTAAATACAGCTTGGTGCATCTTTGGATGCTTAAATACAGCTTGGTGCGTCTTTAGATGCTGATATACAGCTTGGTGCGTCTTTAGATGCTTAAATACAGCTTGGTGCATCTTTGGATGCTTAAATACAGCTTGGTGCGTCTTTAGATGCTTAAATACAGCTTGGTGCGTCTTTAGATGCTGAAATACAGCTTGGTGCGTCTTTAGATGCTGAAATACAGCTTGGTGCGTCTTTAGATGCTGATATACAGCTTGGTGCGTCTTTAGATGCTGATATACAGCTTGGTGCGTCTTTAGATGCTGATATACAGCTTGGTGCGTCTTTAGATGCTGAAATACAGCTTGGTGCGTCTTTAGATGCTGATATACAGCTTGGTGCGTCTTTAGATGCTGATATACAGCTTGGTGCATCCATAGATGCTGAAAAACAGCTTGTTGCATCTTTAGATGCTGAAATACAGCTTGGTGCATCTTTAGATGCTGAAATACAGCTTGGTGCGTCTTTGGATGCTTAACTACAGCTTGGTGCATCTTTGGATGCTTAAATACAGCTTGGTGTGTCTTTAGATGCTTAAACACAGCTTGGTGCGTCTTTAGATGCTGATATACAGCTTGGTGCGTCTTTAGAGGCTTAAATACAGCTTGGTGCATCTTTAGATGCTTAAATACAGCTTGGTGCGTCTTTAGATGCTGAAATACAGCTTGGTGCGTCTTTAGATGCTTAAATACAGCTTGGTGCGTCTTTAGATGCTGAAATACAGCTTGGTGCATCTTTAGATGTTGATATACAGCTTGGTGCATCTTTAGATGCTGAAATACAGCTTGGTGCGTCTTTAGATGCTGAAATACCACTTGGTGCAATTTTAGATGCTGAAATACAGCTTGGTGCGTCTTTAGATGCTGAAATACAGCTTGGTGCGTCTTTAGATGCTGATATATAGCTTGGTGCATCTTTAGATGCTTAAATACAGCTTGGTGCGTCTTTTGATGCTTAAATACAGCTTGGTGCATCTTTAGATGCTGATATACAGCTTGGTGCATCTTTAGATGCTGAAATACAGCTTGGTGCGTCTTTAGATGCTGAAATAAAGCTTGATGCATCTTTAGATGCTTAAATACATCTTGGTGCATCTTTAGATGCTGAAATACAGCTTGGTGCATCTTTAGATGCTGAAATACAGCTTGGTGCGTCTTTAGATGCTGAAATACCGCTTGGTGCAATTTTAGATGCTGAAATACAGCTTGGTGCGTCTTTAGATGCTGAAATACAGCTTGGTGCGTCTTTAGATGCTGATATATAGCTTGGTGCATCTTTAGATGCTTAAATACAGCTTGGTGCATCTTTTGATGCTTAAATACAGCTTGGTGCATCTTTAGATGCTTAAATACAGCTTGGTGCGTCTTTAGATGCTTAAACACAGCTTGGTGCGTCTTTAGATGCTGATATACAGCTTGGTGCGTCTTTAGAGGCTTAAATACAGCTTGGTGCATCTTTAGATGCTTAAATACAGCTTGGTGCGTCTTTAGATGCTGAAATACAGCTTGGTGCGTCTTTAGATGTTGATATACAGCTTGGTGCATCTTTAGATGCTGAAATACAGCTTGGTGCGTCTTTAGATACTGAAATACCACTTGGTGCAATTTTAGATGCTGAAATACAGCTTGGTGCGTCTTTAGATGCTGAAATACAGCTTGGTGCGTCTTTAGATGCTGATATATAGCTTGGTGCGTCTTTAGATGCTTAAATACAGCTTGGTGCGTCTTTTGATGCTTAAATACAGCTTGGTGCATCTTTAGATGCTGATATACAGCTTGGTGCATCTTTAGATGCTGAAATACAGCTTGGTGCGTCTTTAGATGCTGAAATACCACTTGGTGCAATTTTAGATGCTGAAATACAGCTTGGTGCGTCTTTAGATGCTGAAATACAGCTTGGTGCATCTTTAGATGCTGATATATAGCTTGGTGCATCTTTAGATGCTTAAATACAGCTTGGTACGCCTTTAGATGCTTAAATACAGCTTGGTGCATCTTTGGATGCTTAAATACAGCTTGGTGCGTCTTTAGATGCTTAAATACAGCTTGGTGCGTCTTTAGATGCTGATATACAGCTTGGTGCGTCTTTAGATGCTGAAATACAGCTTGGTGCGTCTTTAGATGCTGATATACAGCTTGGTGCGTCTTTAGATGCTGATATACAGCTTGGTGCATCCATAGATGCTGAAAAACAGCTTGTTGCGTCTTTAGATGCTGAAATACAGCTTGGTGCGTCTTTAGATGCTGATACACAGCTTGGTGCGTCTTTAGATGCTGATACACAGCTTGGTGCGTCTTTAGATGCTGATATACAGCTTGGTGCGTCTTTAGATGCTGATATACAGCTTGGTGCGTCTTTAGATGCTGATATACAGCTTGGTGCGTCTTTAGATGCTTAAATACAGCTTGGTGCGTCTTTAGATGCTGAAATACAGCTTGGTGCGTCTTTAGATGCTGATATACAGCTTGGTGCGTCTTTAGATGCTGAAATACAGCTTGGTGCGTCTTTAGATGCTGATATACAGCTTGGTGCATCCATAGATGCTGAAAAACAGCTTGTTGCATCTTTAGATGCTGATATACAGCTTGGTGCATCTTTAGATGCTGAAATACAGCTTGGTGCATCTTTAGATGCTGAATTACAGCTTGGTGTGTCTTTAGATGCTGAAATACAGCTTGGTGCGTCTTTAGATGCTGATATACAGCTTGGTGTGTCTTTAGATGCTTAAATACAGCTTGGTGCGGCTTTAGATGCTGATATATAGCTTGGTGCATCTTTGGATGCTTAAATACAGCTTGGTGCGTCTTTAGATGCTTAAATACAGCTTGGTGCATCTTTAGATGCTTAAATACAGCTTGGTGCGTCTTTAGATGCTGATATACAGCTTGGTGCGTCTTTAGATGCTGATATACAGCTTGGTGCGTCTTTAGATGCTTAAATACAGTTTGGTGCGTCTTTAGATGCTGATATACAGCTTGGTGCGTCTTTAGATGCTTAAATACAGCTTGGTGCGTCTTTAGATGCTGATATACAGCTTGGTGCATCTTTAGATGCTTAAATACAGCTTGGTGCGTCTTTAGATGCTGATATACAGCTTGGTGCGTCTTTAGATGCTTAAATACAGCTTGGTGCGTCTTTAGATGCTTAAATACAGCTTGGTGCGTCTTTAGATGCTGATATACAGCTTGGTGCGTCTTTAGATGCTGATATACAGCTCGGTGCGTCTTTAGATGCTGATATACAGCTCGGTGCGTCTTTAGATGCTGATATACAGCTCGGTGCGTCTTTAGATGCTTAAATACAGCTTGGTGCGTCTTTAGATGCTGATATACAGCTTGGTGCGTCTTTAGATGCTGATATACAGCTTGGTGCGTCTTTAGATCCTTAAATACAGCTTGGTGCGTCTTTAGATGCTGAAATACAGCTTGGTGCGTCTTTAGATGCTGATATACAGCTTGGTGTGTGTTTAGATGCTTAAATACAGCTTGGTGCGTCTTTAGATGCTGAAATACAGCTTGGTGCGTCTTTAGATGCTGAAACACAGTTTGGTGCGTCTTTAGATGCTGATATACAGCTTGGTGTGTCTTTAGATGCTGAAATACAGCTCGGTGCGTCTTTAGATGCTGAAACACAGCTTGGTGCTTCTTTAGATGCTGAAACACAGCTTGGTGCGTCTTTAGATGCTGAAATACAGCTTGGTGCGTCTTTAGATGCTGAAACACAGCTTGGTGCATCTTTAGATGCTGAAACACACCTTGGTGCGTCTTTAGATGCTGATATACAGCTTGGTGCGTCTTTAGATGCTGAAACACAGCTTGGTGCGTCTTTAGATGCTGAAACACAGCTTGGTGCGTCTTTAGATGCTGAAATACAGCTTGGTGCGTCTTTAGATGCTGAAACACAGCTTGGTGCGTCTTTAGATGCTGAAACACACCTTGGTGCGTCTTTAGATGCTGATATACAGCTTGGTGCGTCTTTAGATGCTGAAACACAGCTTGGTGCGTCTTTAGATGCTGAAACACACCTTGGTGCGTCTTTAGATGCTGAAACACAGCTTGGTGCGTCTTTAGATGCTGAAACACACCTTGGTGCGTCTTTAGATGCTGATATACAGCTTGGTGCGTCTTTAGATGCTGAAACACAGCTTGGTGCGTCTTTAGATGCTGATATACAGCTTGGTGCGTCTTTAGATGCTGATATACAGCTTGGTGCGTCTTTAGATGCTGATATACAGCTTGGTGCGTCTTTAGATGCTTAAATACAGCTTGGTGCGTCTTTAGATGCTGATATACAGCTTGGTGCATCTTTAGATACTTAAATACAGCTCGGTGCGTCTTTAGATGCTGATATACAGCTTGGTGTGTGTTTAGATGCTTAGCTTGGTGCATCTTTAGATGCTGAAATACAGCTTGGTGCGTCTTTAGATACTTAAATACAGCTTGGTGCGTCTTTAGATGCTGAAATACAGCTTGGTGCGTCTTTAGATGCTGAAACACAGTTTGGTGCGTCTTTAGATGCTGATATACAGCTTGGTGCGTCTTTAGATGCTGAAATACAGCTCGGTGCGTCTTTAGATGCTGAAACACAGCTTGGTGCTTCTTTAGATGCTGAAACACAGCTTGGTGCGTCTTTAGATGCTGAAATACAGCTTGGTGCGTCTTTAGATGCTGAAACACAGCTTGGTGCGTCTTTAGATGCTGAAACACACCTTGGTGCGTCTTTAGATGCTGATATACAGCTTGGTGCGTCTTTAGATGCTGAAACACAGCTTGGTGCGTCTTTAGATGCTGATATACAGCTTGGTGCGTCTTTAGATGCTGATATACAGCTTGGTGCGTCTTTAGATGCTGATATACAGCTTGGTGCGTCTTTAGATGCTTAAATACAGCTTGGTGCATCTTTAGATGCTGATATACAGCTTGGTGCGTCTTTAGATGCTTAAATACAGCTTGGTGCGTCTTTAGATGCTGATATACAGCTTGGTGCGTCTTTAGATGCTGATATACAGCTTGGTGTGTGTTTAGATGCTTAAATACAGCTTGGTGCGTCTTTAGATGCTGATATACAGCTTGGTGCATCTTTAGATGCTTAAATACAGCTTGGTGCGTCTTTAGATGCTTAAATACAGCTTGGTGCGTCTTTAGATGCTGATATACAGCTTGGTGCGTCTTTAGATGCTTAAATACAGCTCGGTGCGTCTTTAGATGCTGATATACAGCTTGGTGCGTCTTTAGATGCTTAAATACAGCTTGGTGCATCTTTGGATGCTTAACTACAGCTTGGTGCATCTTTGGATGCTTAAATACAGCTTGGTGCGTCTTTGGTGCGTCTTTAGATGCTGATATACAGCTTGGTGCGTCTTTAGATGCTTAAATACAGCTCGGCGCGTCTTTAGATGCTGATATACAGCTTGGTGCGTCTTTAGATGCTGAAATACAGCTTGGTGCGTCTTTAGATGCTGATATACAGCTTGGTGCGTCTTTAGATGCTGAAATACAGCTTGGTGCGTCTTTAGATGCTGAAATACAGCTTGGTGCGTCTTTAGATGCTGATATACAGCTTGGTGCATCTTTAGATGCTGAAACACAGTTTGGTGCGTCTTTAGATGCTTAAACACAGCTTGGTGCGTCTTTAGATGCTGAAACACAGCTTGGTGCGTCTTTAGATGCTGAAATACAGTTTGCTGCGTCTTTAGATGCTGAAACACAGCTTGGTGCGTCTTTAGATGCTGATATACAGCTTGGTGCGTCTTTAGATGCTGAAACACAGCTTGGTGCGTCTTTAGATGCTGATATACAGCTTGGTGCGTCTTTAGATGCTGAAATACAGCTTGGTGCGTCTTTAGATGCTGATATACAGCTTGGTGCGTCTTTAGATGCTGATATACAGCTTGGTGCGTCTTTAGATGCTTAAATACAGCTTGGTGCGTCTTTAGATGCTGATATACAGCTTGGTGCGTCTTTAGATGCTGATATACAGCTTGGTGCATCTTTAGAAGCTGAAATACAGCTTGGTGCATCTTTAGATGCACCATGGAAACTTACATCAGTCCCTTGGCAGGTGCAGATTGTGTATCCCTGTATACAACTATCAGTGACAGTCCATAACATGCCCATAAAGTGGAAAATCTCCGCGCGTCTCCCGTGTGCCTCAATCGCAAGTGTGACTCTGTGCGTATGGAATCTAGACCCATACACAAGATAAACTAATAGCTTAACTGTGCCTAACATCGCTGCTGTGCCCGGGTTGGGTATGAGATTCTGGCGGTCGGGATTCCGCTGGTCAGAATACCGACAGCGGCATCCCGACAGTCAGAATCCTGACACCCATAAGGAAAAAAGATAAGACTAACCCCTAACCGCTCCCCTTCCCTCCCTGGTGCTTAACCCTAACCTCCCCCCCAGTGCCTAACCCTCCCCCTAATGCCTAATCCTAACCACGCATCCTAACCCCTAATGCCGCACCCTAACCCTCTCCCTAACGTCCGATACTTACCTTTGGGATGCTGGCGGTCGGTATACTGCTGTCGGGTTTCGGCGCCGGTATTTTGCCAGTCGGCATCCCGCACACTGGGATGCTGACTACATTCCCTGTGTCCAACTCAGAATCGGGCCCATAGTGAGATCCAGTGTCAAAAGATTTTGCAAAGACTAGAGGGGAGATGTACTAAGCCTTGGTGAGCAATAAAATGGAGAGAGATAAAGTACCAACCAATCAGCTCAGTTTACAGGTTGTGTTTATAAAATGAGTTAGGAGCTGATACGTTGGTACTTTATGTCTCTCCAAGGGCCCCATTTATCATTAACTATTTTTGGCATATTCCCTGAAAAATAACCCATACTTGGCGATAATCAGTTCCCTCCTTCCGGAAGGTAGCTGATTGTCGGCTAACAGTGGTGGGCGAGTCCGGACAGCTGTGATACGTTGGTGGCGGAGCCGGGGCAGTGCGATCACAGCATCGTGGCGTTATTTTCAGCACTGTGAAGCAGGGGGCGGGGCCGAGATGACGCAATTCAGCATGAATCTTGTCACCCCTTCTCCCGCTGCGGGGATTTCTAGTGTATTCTGGGGGGAGGTCAGGAGGGTTGGGGAATGTTGGGAGGCTTGCCTGCCTTTCCGGGGGGCCGGAAGCGGCACCCGATATTCGGGAGGCTCCCGGCCAAATTGGGAGGGTAGGCAAGCCTGGAATAACTGTAAATAATTAGTATCCCCCAGATGTATTATGGATTTACTTGCCTACACTCCCGGAAGTCGCGGTTAGCTCCTGATTTTTTGGGTAGCCCCCCGCACCCCCGGAAGTGTAGGCAGATCTCCCGTATCATGCCCACTTCCTAATGAAGCGGAATTTGCGGTTCCGCAGACAGGGGTGCGGGACTAAATGATGCCAATTGCGTCATTTAGCCCCGCCCCCTCCTTGCACACCCGCAAATAGTGGGCTTTTCCAGGAAAGGGGCGCTGCCCCCCTGAACCAGCAGCAGCAACTCTCCCTGAGATGATTTCTACAAAGTCGGTAAGTATGATTATGGAGGGACCACAGCAGATATATCTCTGATATTTGATGGGGTCCCTCCATTTACAACAGCAGCAGCAACCCTCGTAGGTTTCTATGGGGGATGCGATGCGGTCAGATCTACCAAGTTTCACATTCTGGAGCTTGGCCCCCGCAGCCTTCGCCATGTAAATGTGGGCTATACATTGCAAAAAATATGAGATATGGTAAGAACTTACCTTTGTTATCTCTATTTCTACGAAGTCCATAGGGTTCCACAGGATACCTTGGGGTATAGGCGATGACATCAGGCATCGGGCACCATAGAGTTACGTTTTCAGCCTCCCAGGATGCACTAGGGTCCCCCTCCTATACCTCGCCCCCGAGCCAAGGCATCTCAGTTACGTACCAAGCCATAGGCCGGAGGAGAAGGAAGAGAGAGACGAAAGATCTGGACACACACAAGAATCACATTCTCACCAGAGGGAGACGGAAAAAAAACGGTGACCAGAGTAAAGCCCATCTGCAGCTCAGGTGCGACAGGGCGGGAGTCCTGTGGAACCCTATGGACTTCGTAGAAATAGAGATAACAAAGGTAAGTTCTTACCATATCTCATATTTTCTACATCAGGGTCCATAAGGTATTCACAGGATACCTTGGGGATGTCCTAAAGCAGTATCTTTTAAGGGTGGGGACGCTCCTGTGCTGAAAGGAGAATCCGCTGCCTGAAGGAAGCATCCTGAGAGGCAAAGGTGTCAAAAGCGTAATACCTCACAAAGGTATGGACAGAGGACCACGTGGCAGCCTTGCAGATCTGGACTGCAGATGCACCACATCGAGCTGCCCACGAAGGACCCACAGACCTAGTGGAATGTGCCCTCACAGAGGAAGGAACCCGGAAGGCCTTCATGAAGATAAGCTTCTGAAATAGCCATACGAATCCAACCTGCCAAAGTTTGCTTTGAAGCAGGCCAACCCTTTTTACGGAAGACATAGAGGACAAACAAGGCGTCCGACTTCCTAAAAGAAGTGCGGTCAACATAAATCCTTAAGGCCCGCACAACGTCCAAAGTGGCCTCACCCACTGACAGATCAGGAGAGTTAAAAGTCAGCACAACGATTTCCTCGTTGATGTGGAAACTTGAAACAACTTTCGGAAGGAATCCAGGACGAGTGCGCAGGACCGCCCTGTTCCTATGAAAAATCAGAAAAGGGGGCCTACAGGAGAGAGCCCCCAAGTCAGAAACACGTCTGGCCGAAGCAATGGCCAGAAGGAATATTGTTTTAGCTGTAAGCCATTTAAGGTCCACTGAGCCCAGTGGTTCAAAGAGCGGTCCCTGGAGAGCTCTCAGGACCACAGCCAAATCTCAAGGAGCCACCGGTGGAACAAAAGGTGGCTGAATGTGAAGAACACCTTGCATAAAGGTGCGCACATCAGGGAGCGCAGCAATCCTACGATGGAACCAGACTGACAGGGCAGACACCTGCACTTTCAGGGAAGCAAGGCGAAGCCCATGGTCTAGCCCCACGTGTAGGAAAGCTAACACTCTAGACAGACGGAACTCCCAAGAGGCATAACCTCTCGGTCGACACCACTGGAAGAACGTATGCCACACACGATGGTATATCCTTGCAGAGGATGGCTTCCGAGCTCTTAGCATGGTTTGCATCACAGAGCCGGAAAACCCCCTGGACCTTAACATGGCCGTCTCAACAGCCACGCCATCAAAGACAGCCGAGCCAGGTCCGGGTGAAGACAAGGACCCTGTGATAGCAAGTCCGGTCGCAGCGGCAACTGCAGAGAAATGTCCACGGACAGACTCTGGAGGTCCGAGAACCAGTGTCGCCTGGGCCACTCGGGAGCTATCAACAGGAGTGTACCCCCTCCCTGTTTGAATTTCCGGATTACCCGCGGAAGAAGGGAAAACGGAGGAAAGAGATAGGCAAACTGGAACGTCCACTGGACGGACAGAGCATCCACCAGAGACGCCTTTTCGTCTCTTGTTCGAGACCCGTACGCCGGCAACTTGTTGTTGTGCCGTGACGCCATGAGGTCTATCTCTGGAAGACCCCACCTGTCCACCAGAAGTTGAAAGACGTCCTGGTGCAAAGACCATTCTACCGTATGTACATCCTGTCGACTGAGAAAATCCGCTTCCCAGTTGAGGACTCCCGAGATGAATACTGCTGATATAGCCGGGAGATTGCGCTCCGCCCAGACCGGGATGCGGGACACCTCTGCGAGTGCCGCCCGACTTCGGGTTCCTCGTCGATTTATGTAGGCCACGGTGGTGGCGTTGTCCGACTGGACCTGCACGGGGTGACCTTGGAGAACCCGATGTGCCTGCTTGAGAGCATTGAAAACCGCGCGGAGTTCCAAGATGTTTATTGGAAGCTCCTTTTCTGCCTGGGTCCACCTGCCCTGGAACAAGTGTGGACCCGTGACAGCTCCCCAGCCCCGAAGACTGGCGTCCGTTGTTAACAGGACCCAGTTCGCCACCCAAAATGGGCGACCCTTGTTGAGGTGGGTCGTCTGCAACCACCAGGCTAGAGACAGGTCGAACCATTCGGAATGAGCACCAGCGTCTGGGACTTTAGACTCTGAGGCAGTCCATTCCATTTGGACAGGATCAATTGCTGCAGAGGTCTGGAGTGAAACTGGGCATATTCCACCATGTCGAATACTGACACCATGGAACCCAGCAACCTCAGTGTCTCTGCACTCAGCGACACTGTAGACAACTGCGCACCCTCAACTGCAAAGCAGAGATCTTTTCCACTGTCACAAAGATCCGCTGCTGCCTAGAGTCCAACAAGGCCCCGAGGTGCAGGATCCTCTGAGATGGGATCAGGGTGGACTTTTGCCAGTTTATCAACCAGCCGTGACGTTGCAGCACTGCAATCGTCAGGTCCAGATGGCGTAGAAGGAGCTCTGGAGACCCTGCCAACAACAGAAGGTCCTCCAGATACAGTAACATTCGGACCCCCTGCATACGCAGGTGAGCCGCCATGACCTTGGTGAACACTCGTGGAGCTGTCGCCAGGCCAAAAGGTAGCGCCAGGAACTGGAAGTGATCATTGCAGATTGCAAACCTGAGGAATTGTTGATGGCGCAAAAGAATAGGGACATGCAGGTAAGCGTCCTGGATGTCCAATGACACTATGTAATCCCCAGATTCCAGCGCCAGAATGATGGACCGTAGGGTCTCCATCCGAAACCGAGGCACCCTCAAGGACTTGTTGAGGGCCTTGAGGTTGAGTATTGGACGGTACGATCCATTGGGTTTCTGCACCAAAAATAGATTGGAATAGAAACCTTGGCCCCTCTGGGAGAATGGAACAGGCACTATAACTCCAGCCTGGAGCATTGTGTGCAAAACCTTCCGCAGTTTCAAGGCTTTGTTCCGGTCTAATGGAAGCCGAATGGAGAGGGTATACCCGTGAGAAACCACCTCGTGAACCCAATTGTCTGTCGTGGTTATCGACCAACACTGGGCGAACTGAAGCAGGCGGCTTCCCACTTTGGGATCCCCCAAAGGGAGGCCCGGACCGTCAGGCCGCAGGTTTGTCATCTGACTTAGGGGCCGGACGTCTGGTACTCCAGGCCTGTTTCCTGGGCTTCGCCGATTTCTTGGGCCCAGCCTGTCGGGGAAAAGACTGTGCTTTAGGCCTACCCTGGGCCCTGTAAGGCCGAAAGGACGACGTACCAGAACTTGATGGAACCGCAGCAGACGGGAGACATGCAGATTTGGCTGCTGCCAGCGTAGCTATAATTTTGTCCAGATCCGGACCAAATAGGACTTCTCCATTAAAAGGCAAAGCTTCTAAGCCCTTTTTGGAATCAGCGTCCGCTTTCCAAGATCGCAACCATAAGGTGCGACGAGCAGCAACAGCTGCAGAAGAAATCCTAGAGGTGAGGATACTGATATCCAAGGCCGCTTCAATCCCGGAGATTTCCCACCAGCTCGGCCTGTTCAGCCGAACAGTCAGAGTCCAAAGACGCCTCCGACTATCAGCCCAGCGCTCCATAGCTCTGGCTACCTAACACACGGCCATAGCCGGTCTGGACGCCCCCCCGCAAGGGAATAAATGGACTTTAGGCAGCTTTCCACCTTGCGGTCAGTCGCATCCTTCAAGGAGGCCATGGAAGGCATGGGCAAAGTGGCACTTCTGACTAGGCATGTCACATGAGAAACGGATAAGCCACAGCTAAGCGCCTCTGAGGCTGATACCGTTTTCCGGGGTGTTTCCACGCCTCCTCTAAATGGTCTACTAACTGACCCGAAAGAGGAAACACTGTGGCGTCACCCTTAATATCCTTGAAAAAGGCATATTTGGATTTGGACACCGGAGGATCATCATCCTCAATAACTAAAGCCGTGTGGACGGCCCAAATAAGGCCAGGAATATAAACCTTTGACTTAGCGTCCGACTCTTTAGTACGGAGAGGTTCTTGGTCAGATAGATCCAGAATCTCCCCATCATCGGAAGTCACATCGTCATCCTCATAAGGAGCAGACAGAGACGCCACAGGCCGCTTATTTGGCCGCAACACAGACTCCCCTTGTAACACGTCTGACAAATGTTGTACTGAATTTGTCAGCGAATTAACCCACGCAGGCTCCTGTGAAACCTGGGGAGGGAAAATAGGGAGACTGTGGGGTACCATCAGTTGTCTCGGGAAACCCTGCATGGGTGACAAGACCACTGACTGCTGGGACAATCCCATCTGGGAAAACGCAGGTGGCGGAGCTAACTGGCCCAATAAGGTTGTAAGCACCTTAGCGAAACAACCCCAGGGAGGTTCCTGTACCAGAGCCGTGACATTAATTGGCCACGCCAATAAATAACACTGCCGACATAGCCCCTCCGCATTACCCTCCCCCTCCGCTATTGGTACATTGCACTCTCAGACATGATGGTAAGTATGTGACCCCTCTCACTGATACTTGTTAGTATAGTGGGAGAACCACCCTGCAATCACCGCACCGCAAGGGCTTTAGCAGAGTAAGAGCAGGGACAGTAAAATGGCTGACTGTAGAAAGTGAAAGTACAGGCAGCAGCGCTAGCAGAAGTCACATACAATGCAGAAGAAATTAATCCCTGCACTATCAGCGCTGTTTCTCAACTACACAGACACAGAGTCTGGTAGGACACAGTGCTGCATACACTGACCTTAAGCCAACGGAGAGGTATGCTGGGGGACCCAGACCGCGATGCCACCGATCAGCAGCTTCCAGCAGCGTTCACCATACAAAGATGGCCACCGAGGAGCAGAGAGGAGGCCGGCCTGGGGGGGGAGCGCTGCCATAGGACCAATTGGCAGCGCAGAGAGGGCTGTGTGCAGCGGGGGAGGCACCGGCTGTATACAGGGAAGGAACGCTCCCCTGGCATGCAATTAACCCCTGGGACGCCGCAGCGCTTGCCGCTCAGCTGCGGCCCGCTGTCCCAGGGGGATAGTGGAAGCGCAGGTTAGTACCTGGCTCCAGCCAGTCCCCAGGGAGCCCCCTGCCTGGGGACTGTGGACCATGTTCTCAGCAGGGACCCACCGCAGGACCCCCGCTGCTTACCTGCTCCCCTTGAATCCGGCCATGGTCTGAAATATCTGGGGTCACTGCTAGCCGTGACCCCAGATGCTTACCAGCATCCCCGGATCAGTACCGGCGGGGTGTAGGGGAGACAGCATGGACGTCAGCAGTGACTGCCCATGCTGTACTCCCAGATGTGCAGCAACAGCTGCCTTGAAGAAACTTCAGGGGCTATTCTTAGCCCCCCTCTAAACATATGCTCCGACACCGAGCCGATCACCAACGAAACTGGGATGCCTTGGCTCGGGGGCGGGGTATAGGAGGGGGACCGTAGTGCATCCTGGGAGGCTGAAAGCTTAACTCTATGGTGCCCGATGCCTGACGTCATCACCTATACCCCAAGGTATCCTGTGGATACCCTATGGACCCTGATGTAGAAATTAGTGGAAGAGGACCACCCCCAGCAATGGCATACAGGCCACGCATGTGCTGGAGTCCAGGGACGGGCTACTTTTGGAGCCCCTGTCCCTGGAGGTGCTAGTTAATAAGTTTGGCCGATATGATTGCATACTGCAATGTGATCATGGGTGCTATTATCGCGCCCAGATCGCATTGATCATGCGATCATTGATAAATGGGCCACCAAGGCTTAGTACATCTACCCCTAGGTGCTAGATTTATGAAGTGGCGGGTTTTCCAAGCTGCCGCTTCTCGTGACTTTGATCAGGAATTTTAAAGCAGCAATAATATTAAAACGCAAAATAAGCTGCACTTAATATGATTGCCTCTTTAAATATGCAGATGCGAACGGCACACACTCACTGTAGACCCCCAACTGCCCAGCGATCAGGATAATGCAGGCTACATGACTATAGAACAGTAGAGGCAGGGGGGACATGCAGAATAAATGCAGATATTAATAACTAGCTGGGATACCCGGCGTTGCCCGGCTTGAAGACTGGACCCTGAAGTACACCTGCAGCCTTTATTTGTTTAAATTGTCTTCGCCTATAACTCCATGCCATTGCAAACAGTGGCGTAACTACCGTGGGTGCAAGGGGTGCAGTTGCTATGGTGCCCAAGCTGCCTCTGTGGCCCGCCACTCCCCCTGCACCCAATCACTCACACAAGGTGGCCTGGTCTAGTCAGGGCCATCAAGGGACGCCCAGCTTTCAGCGTTGTCATGGAGAGACAGCTCCACCAGTTGCAAGGCAATCGGAGCTCATGCACCGGTGCCAGATTCAAATTGCGCTGGCTCTAGATGTCCATGTCTGCCGCTGCACCAGCTGTAATTAGCTGGCATCTCCCGGCCCCAGATCTGCACCCGCTGGGGGAGGCGAGAGGCTGCTGGAGGGACACAGGGAGGTGAGTTCCTGGGAAGGCATAATGTGTAAGGGGCACTACTATTGTGTGGAATAAAGTGTTATATGGGGCACTACTACTATGTGGCATAATGTGTAAAGGGTATTACTGTGTGATATAATGTGTAAATGGCATTACTGTGTGATATAATGTGTAAGGGGCATTACTGTGTGATATAATGTGTAAGGGGCATCACTGTGTGATATAATGTGTAAATGGCATTACTGTGTGATAATAATGTGTATGGGGCATTACTGTGTGATATAATGTGTAAGGGGCATTACTGTGTGATATAATGTGTATGGGGCATTACTACTGCATGGAATAATGTGTATAAAGGGTACTACTGTGTGGCATAACCTGAATGGAGTTATGCTGAGTACACACGGGAAGATCTGTTCAGCGTACGATATCGCTAAACGATCTCCCTTGAAATTCTGGGTGTGCTGGATGAACGATTTTGTTCATCCACACATCAAAGATATCACCAACAATGAACGACCAACGATCGCAAACCCCTATGGAAAATGCACGATATCGCCCAGATTGGCCTGCATGCATGATGGACGATATCGTTATCGTTCAGTGGGAGCGCGCATCGTTGGTCGTTCATTGCATACACACGGAACGATATAAACGACATATCATTGAACGATAGCGTTATCGTTCATATCGTAACGATATATCGCTCCGTGTGTATGCACCTTTAGGTCCAGAACAACGGCAGCGCATAAAGGACAGACAGACAGGCATTCTTGCTAATTAAATGTCTTACACTCAGCACACAGAATAAGAGAGGTAGTGCAGTTTATCATACACACAGTACAAGGACAAAGTATCAAGAACAACTCAGACATGAGGACAGGTCACTATCATGCTATGTACTAAGGATAATGTCCAAGATGACCCATCACCACTGCCCATGTAACACACACATCATTTCCAGGTTTATGGTCGCCATGGTAACAAGGCGGACCGTGGCTAGAGCAGACGTGGCCGCTCTTTACACTTGTCACTTCTCTATGGTCACTATAATATCACGTTTCAATTTTTTTTCTATTTGTCTGTCTTTTTCTTTTTTTTTTTTTCCAACCAGCTTTATCGATTCGCTCGTTGGTTTCTATCCTGTGCGCCGTGATACTGTGTCCGCAGAGGGTCAAACCTCGCTCAACATGGCTGCCCACCTGAAGAAACGCGTTTATGAAGAGTTCACAAGAGTGGTTCAGGTGAGAGATGGCCGGATGACTGTGCGCAGCCATGGGCCGTAGTAGTTTGTATTTCAGCCGCCTGCCTTCCGTTGGCTTCCTCCGTATGGCGACTTCCAACATGCCCGTGTGCGGTTTTAGGAAAGTCCGGGGATCATGCTGAGGCCTCCATGCCTTACTCTGCATGTACCAATGAGACGTCACATAGACATGAATGACATTCCTCTGTCCCAGTCCTCACTGGCCAGCTCAGTGTGGGTGCATAGGTTAATGCGACACCTGGGTCTCCAGAGGTTGTGGAACTATAGGTCCCAGCATGCTGTGACAGAACCTGGGATGGGATGCTTGGGCCTGAGGTACCATAGGCTCTGGAGAGCTATCATCTGCCTGATCCTCATACACCGTTCTATGCAAATTCTACGCTGCCTGGGGCAGAGGATGTGGAACTACAGGTGCCAGCATTCCATTCAGGACTCAGAGCATGCTGGGACTTGGGGAGCACAGTATCACAGTGGTTAGCATTACCACCTCACAGCACTGAGGACATGAGTTTAATTTCCAATCATAGTGCTATCTGTGTGTTGTTTGTATGTTCTCCCGTGTTTGCATGGGGTTTCTTCCAGACGCTCCAGTTTCCTCCGACATTCAAAAACATACTGGTAGGGTAATGGACAAAAATGAATCCTGGTGTGTGTGTGGGGGGGTTCATGTGGTAGAGATTACAGACTGTAAGCTCCACTGGGGCAGGGACTGATGTGAGTGTCCGATATATTCTCTGTACAGCGCTGCGGAATATGAGCTTGATGCAGAGATTTACACTAATGCAATCGCACCTCTGATCACTTACGTATCGCATTATCGAAAATCTGCTGATGTCTTCCAAATCTTACCTAAGCCTAGGGACGCCCCATGCTGCCTTGTCATATCCGTCCGGTGACGTGCATCAGCCTAAACATCGGGAACATCGATGCAGATCGGGCAGCCATGCATCGTCTGAGTGAAGTCTGACCTGTCTCAGCCGCTGCGTCTCTCCTGACACGCTGAGAGCTCTCATACTGCGACGGAGATTGCAATATCTAAATTATGCACGCCCATGAAACTGCGTATAAACGGTCAGACGCGCCTGCATTTACCTAGCCGCCCCCCCCGTTACCGCCCCAAAAGGATGACTACTAGTCACTCACTGTATAAGAGAAACCTCTGTTCGAGCGTAATTGCAAGTATGGTTTTCATGCATGCGCAATGGCTAAATATCGTTCAATCTGCGTAAATATCGGCACTGCGTAAATCTCTTATCAGGCCCTATGTGTGCGCTATGAGTAACTACCTCTTGGCAGATTGGTGTCACCGTCACAAATGGACTCCCTGACAGGCACCGCAGTGTTTGGGACAGGAGAGTAAAACCAGAAAATATGATTTGGATTTATGTACATCAGTGGTTCTCATCCTTTCTCCTGTACTGACACATGTATGTTACACAAAGCCACCATCCAGGAAATGAGTCCGGGAAAAATAATCATTTATTTCTTTTATTTTCCAATAAATGTATATTTCACCTATTATTCCTATTATGTTTACAAGCATCATAGGCTGTTTTAAAGCAAAACCATGAGAAACTGATTCAGAAGGTCCTCGTATGACAATACCATATTTATGTAAAAGACCATCACACATCCCTAGTCATTGGCTCTGCTTAATAAAATTATTACGTAATAATGATAAAACTGCCCCAGAAGTAGGGTCATCAGATCAGCTGTGTAATTCTGGGTACACACCTGAGCGACACAGCGGCTGGCTGACCATTGCGCAGACCAAGCGACTGATTTGGTGAGCTATGCGCACTTACCAATCATCCGCTCAATATATCTGGCCAGACATCACAACTGGATGAGCATTTAAATTTGCCTGCCCAGTTGTGCTGTTCGTGTCGGTGGTCCCTGCGGCCAGTGTAATGGTTCGGTCGGTGGGTCGCCCATACACACTGGTAGCTGCACGTGCTATATCCGTAAGATATCGCGTCTGCCGTGCTGCACGCTGTCACCATATATCTGTGAACAATGTCGTTCACGGATATATTGTGTGGACAAATGAACCAACACACGTAATGATATATCGTTCATCGGCAGTACGAATGATATATAGTATAGTGTGTATCCAGCATATCTCTGGACACATGAAATACACATGCAGCCAGTCATGGTTACATGGGTGATTTTTATTTATTTAATTTTTCACCAATTTATCACACTTTTAAGAAAATAGTCAGTAGAGCTTTTATTGTGTAATTAAGGTTTCCTCTTATAGATACACAACAGATTACTTCTTATTCAACTAGTCATTATAACAGGAAAAGCCTTGGTGATATGAATGTATATATCAGGGGTCTTCAAACTTGGCCCTCCAGATGCTGTGGAACTACACATCCCAGCATGCACTGCACATAGTTTTAGCATGCTGTTATATCAAAAAGGTGGCAGTGCATGCTGGGATGTGTAGTTCCACAGCAGCTGGAGGGCCAAGTTTGAAGACCCCTGGTATATATTATCTAGTCTTCATTCTAGCATCCTGCACCTGTCACAACCTGTGCAGTTCCTCTATCCTGCCTGGGGTGTTGCTCTCTGCTCTGCTTCTAGCACACTCATATGCTGCAACAAACTGCTGAGATTAAGCAGTTTGTGTGCTAGAAGCACCAGAGCAGACAGTGACTCCCCAGGCAGGAAAGAGGAACTGCACGGGTCGTGATGGGTGCAGGGTGCTAGAATGAACACTATTATCACTTCTAGATGTGTAAGTAGAAGGTTCTTATATATAGTCTTCATTCTCAGCAGTTTGTGTGCTAGAAACACCAGAGCAGAGAGCGACACCCCAGGCAGGATAGAGGAACTGCACGGGTTCTGATAGGTGCAGGGTGCTAGAATGAACACTAATATAGAGTCTCAAAATAAGTGTTTTGGGTTTAATTCCATTTTAGGACTTTTCAGCTATAGAGTAAATTAATTGGGCGAAACTTTCCAGTCGGGCACCTATCAGTGACCGGCGGAGTGCGGTGATCCATCGTTTGCTATTGAAATACTGGTTACGCAATAGGAAATATTAGAAAAACATTGTTTTTAAAGCAAAATGTTGTTGTATTAACTTTCAATATCCAAATGTCATTTAATGGATTATTAATAATACATTGCTCTCGGCACAGCAGCAGCCGTTCGAAGAGCTCTCGGCGAAGAAGCTGCGGCTGACTAAACCGAGCAAGTCTGCAACGCTTCACATCGACCTGTGCAAGGCGACGTCGCCTGCTGACGCCCTACAGTACCTCCTGCAGTTCGCACGCAAGCCCGTGGAGGCAGAGAGCGTGGAAGGTGTCGTGAGGATCCTGCTGGAGCATTACTACAAGGTAGCGGAGAGCTTAAAGATGAACTTGGATGCAAATACAGTAGTTTAAGTCTTCCCACCATAAGTATTTCTCTATAGATTTGTGTATATAGCCCACGTATATATGGTTAGCACTGGTACCTCACAGTGTTGCGGTCTCTGGTTTGAATGCAACCGCTGTGCAATTTGCATGGAGTTTGTATGTTTTTCATTTATTGGTTTCAATTTCACCCTAGAATACCAATCGTACTGGTAGATAAATAACTGCTGTCTAAGTTGAATCTAGGTTGTCTCTCTGTTGAAGGAAAGTTGGTGAGTAACCTCCATTAGGTCAGAGGCTCTCAGGGGCACCACTAAAGCATTGGAGGCCACCAGTGATAGGAAGCTAATTAATCCTATTATATTGCACTAAATAGGGGTTTTTCCTTTTTTTTTAGGAGAATGAATCTTCTGTGAGGCTGAAAATTGCATCATTGTTGGGCTTATTAACCAAGACGTCCGGCTTCTGCCCAGACTCCATAGTGGACGATGTGATCAGTACTCTGCAGAATGAAAGCAAGTAGCTCCTCTCCGTTACACTATTGTGTGTGGGTTTTGTGTGTTGTGGTTACACAGCACATAATTTACACAGTGCTGTCTACGGGTGATGCTCGGTTCCGTTACATCACGTGTGTTCTATTCCCAATACTGTGCCATCAGAGTGTAGAAAGAATCTTAAGCTGCGTACACACGGAACGATCTGCATCACCAACGACTTGAAAGATATCTTTCAAAGATCTCTTTCTAATGGTGCGTACAGACGTAGCGATTTAAAAGAACGATTTGAACGACAACGATATCGTTACCATTATCTTTAAAATCGTTCTTTTAAATGGTCCCTACCAACTTACCATCGACCAGCGATGCGTGGCCACGTTTGGACGATAGCTATATCGTCCATCGGCGGTGCATGCCGGTCGACTTGATCGATATCGAGCAAGTTACTATAGATCGCGGGTCACTATAGCCATCGGTAAGTAGTTGGTGTGCTGGATGATCAATATTGATCAAATGAGATCTTTGAAAGATATCTTTCAAAGTTCTCTTTCAGTGAAGTCATCCTGCCACATCTCTGAACAGGCAAAGTTGACGATATCGTGCAAGTTGGCCTACATGTACGGGCGATCATAGATATCGTTATCGTTCATGCGGGAACGCGCATCGTTGGTCGTTCACTGCATAAAAATGAACATTATATCGTTGAACGATATAGTTATCGTTTATAGATATCGTACCATGTGTACGAACCTTAACACCACACAATACTTAATATGAAGACCACGTAGTCAAAAGAGAGCTTCAGTGACATAAATAAAGTACTTGTGTAATAATAATTACTTCTTACAACCATATCTTGGCCCACAGGGCTACTGGGGCTTTGTCTTATAGTTATAGTTTATTTAAATTCTATATGTTTGGTTTAAGGAACAGAAATCTTATATCTAAGGGCTTTGGGTCTAGATTATTCCCAACACTAGAGGAACGAGTGCAGTATGGCCCTTATTTCCTATCCTGTTACTGTACTGATTACTAGGGGTTTACCTGGGAA
This sequence comes from Taudactylus pleione, assembly GCA_031769625.1. NCBI lineage: Eukaryota > Metazoa > Chordata > Amphibia > Anura > Myobatrachidae > Taudactylus > Taudactylus pleione. Next base: position 3,047,484 of record JAUIMM010000139.1, on the reverse strand, counting down.
TATTCCCATTTTCAGGGGATTGTTTTTGCTCCTCTCTCTTCAGAGTCCCATCAGGTTCTTGCTCAGCTGCTGGACACTGTGTTACCGATCGGACTTAAGCTGCTGGACAATGCGCCCATCCGGATGAAACTGGTGGATGTAGCATACAAGGTACCGAGAGCGGAAATGCCGCTTACGTTTGAAGGCCGCTGTATGTAATATGATAAACTTGAAATGTGATTAATAAGAAACTCGCTGAGACGAGCTCCTCCAGTGATAGATTGTTCCATAGTCTCATTCTGATTGGGAGGAGAAAATCACTGTAATTCCCTGAGTACGAATATGTCTGATACCCATATAGCTGGGGCCTGGACAAGACTGGGAGCTTTACCTTCATCTGTGGATGACCTGATCTTGTCACTCAGAAGCGTGATCAGTGATCTCGGTGCCTGGAGTATTTTCCAAGGCGTTCTTTGGAAGGGGTGTGGATTAACAGAGAGTAAAAAGGTCGACAGTGTCTAGATAGACACCAGGGGCCAAATGTAATAGGATGAGAGTTTAGCAGTAACACTATCACATTGGTGGAGTTTTATCTTCAAAGTGGGAAACCGTCTGGATGAGAGTTTAAATCGTGAGAGTTTTTTGAGTCTAAAAACAGGCGAGTTTGGGAGAATATACAAAGTGTGATAGTGTTACTGCTAAACTCTCATTTTCTAAACTCTCACCCTATTACTTTTGGCCCCAGATGTTAGACAGTCAATAGGTCGATAGGGACAAAAGGTCTAAACAAAAATGGTCGACACGTGTGTTTCTTTTTTTTTTTTCTTTAGCACTAATCTTCACCCTAACTCGTACCCTTACCCTCCCCTTAGTGCTTAACCCTAACCCTCCCTCCTGGTGTCTAACCCTAGCCGGCGAGGTAAGTACCTACCCCTCCAGTGAAGGTCTAACCCATAAAACAAAATGGACCATTTTTTTTTTGTCGACAATTTTCATGTCGTTAACGATATCGTTCAGTGTGTATGGTTAATGTCGTTAACAACATTGAGCCCGGCAGTGCAGGGGAAACATTTAACGATATCGCTCGTGGAGCATATCGTTAAGTGTGTATGAGCCTCTACACTTACAGGGCGACACAGGTGAGGCAGGGAGGCTGTTGTCTGTACTCCATTCTATTAGTATATTAGCAGTAGTTTTTTTTTTTTTTAGTTTATACCAGACATGGTGCATAATGAACTATATAAATATCTACCCGGCCCCTCTGATTCTGTGGCCCACTCCCTGGAGATAAGGTCTTTACATTCATGTGTTATACAGTGATCTGTCCAGAAGACCTGGAGACTTTAAACAGCTCAGTGTTCTGGACTGGAGAGAGTAGAGTGTGATTGGATGTCAGCCAATCATGTGACCCGTTCTGCGGCTCACGTCCATTCACTCGCCATCCTATCCAGCTCAGAATCTTCGGCTGTTACAAATCTGTGAAATGTTTACCAGATTGCTGTGAAACAAGATATTTTATCTGTAGGATCGTCTGAACACTTTAATGGTGGACGTCATTGTGTAATCAAACCTTCCCAGGCACTTAATTTTTGATATGGTCCTGAAAATTTCAGTCCTACGTTAGTGTACATCAGGGGTTCCCAACCACGGTCCTCAAGGCACACTTAACAGTCCATGTTTTAAGGATAGCCATACTTGAGCACAGGTGACTCAATTAGTACCTCAGTTATTTTGATTTAACCACCTGTGGTGAAACATGGATATCACTAAAACCTGGACTGTTAGTGTGTCTTGAGGACCGAGGTTGGGAATCAATGGTGTATGTGCTATCGGCGAGCAGGTTTATATACAACAGCTTGTGTTTGGGGGGACATGAATGAATACAGGATTTTTTTCGGATTCTCAAGCGATCATTTTATCTCTCGCCCTAATCTACTCTTAGCACCTGTCAGACACCTGTCATGGGGTCAGGAACAAGTGCCTGCAGCTTCTCGGCTGTCTTGGGGCCATAGACAAAAGTCCCTCAAGCGAGACAGAAAGTACAGTGATCAAGGACGTCCAGAAGATTATTGGTGATTATTTCAATGATCAGGACCCGCGTGTCCGGACTGCTGCTATAAAGGCCATGGTAGGTGTTTTTTACATGTTGTATATATACAGTCAGGTCCATAAATATTGGGACATTGACAGAATTTTCAGATTTTGGCCTCTATTCACCACCACAATGGCTTTGAAATGAAACAAACAAGATGTGATTTAACTGCAGACTTTCAGATTTAATTTGAGGGTAATTACATCCAAATCAGGTGAACGGTGTAGGAATTATAACGGTTTCTATATGTGTCTCCCACTTTTTAAGGGGCCATAAGTAATGGGACAAACTAAACAATCCTTAATCTAACTTTCACTTTTTAATACTTTGTTGCAAATCCTTTGCAGGCAATTACAGCCTGAAGTCTGGAACGCATAGATATCACCAGACGCTGGGTTTCATCCCTGGTGATGCTCTGCCAGGCCTCTACTGCAAATGTCTTCAGTTCCTGCTTGTTCTTGGGGCATTTTCCCTTCAGTTTTGTCTTCATCAAGTGAAATGCATGCTCAGTTGGATTCAGGTCAGGGAACTGACTTGGCCATTGCATAACATTCCACTTTTTAGCCTTAAAAAACTCTTTGGTTGCTTTTGCAGTATGCTTCAGGTCATTGTCCATCTGCACTGTGAAGCGCCGTCCAATGAGTTCTGAAGCATTTGACTGAATATGAGCATATAATATTGCCCGAAACACTTCAGAATTCATTCTGCTGCTTTTGTCAGCAGTCACATCATCAATAAATACAAGGGAACCAGTTCCATGGGCAGCAATACATGCCCACGCCATGACACTACCATCACCATGCTTCACTGATGAGGTGGTATGTTTTAGATCATGAGCAGTTCCTTTCCTTCTCCATACTCTACTCTTCCCATCACTGTGGTACAAGTTGATCTTTGTCTCATCTGTCCATAGGATGTTGTTCCAGAACTGTAATGGCTTTTTTAGATGTTGTTTGGCAAACTCTTAATCTGGTCTTTCTGTTTTTGTGGCTCACCAATGGTTTACATCTTGTGGTGAACCTTCTATATTCACTCTTGTGAAGTCTTCTCTTGATTGTTGACTTTGACACATATACACCTACCTCCTGGAGAGTGTTCTTGATTTGGCCAACTGTTGTGAAGGGGTTTTTCTTCACCAGGGAAATAATTCTTCTGTCATCCACCACAGTTGTTTTCCATGGTCTTCCGGGTCTTTTGGTGTTGCTGAGCTCTCCGGTGCGTTCTTTCTTTTTAAGAATGTTCCAAATAGTTGATTTGGCCACACCTAATGTTTTTGCTATCTCTCTGATGGGTTTGTTTTGATTTTTCAGCCTAATGATGGCTTGCTTCACTGATAGTGACAGCTCTTTGGATCTTATATTGAGAGTCGACAGCAACTGATTCCAAATGCAAATGTCACACCTAGAATCAACTCCAGACCTTTTACCTGCTTAATTGATAATGAAATAACGAGGGAATAGCCCACACCTGTCCATGAAATAGCTTTTGAGTTGATAGTCCCATTACTTTTGGCCCCTTAAAAAGTGGGAGGCACATATAGAAACCGTTGTAATTCCTACACCGTTCACCTGATTTGGATGTAATTACCCTCAAATTAAATCTGAAAGTCTGCAGTTAAAGCACATCTTGTTTGTTTCATTTCAAAGCCATTGTGGTGGTGAATAGAGGCCAAAATATGAAAATTCTGTCAATGTCCCAATATTTATGGACCTGACTGTATATCCCCCTCAGCTGCATTCCAAAGTCAAAAAGTATATTTACTAAAGATCCGTTTTTAAAAGTGGCAGATTCACAGCTGTATTTAAAAGGGCTGTTGTAAATGTACGCGCATATTCAGGTTTGTCTTGTGTGTATCACTATTGCCCTTTTAAATCCAGCCATCAAAGCTGCTGTGAAACGGCGGCTTTGAAAAAACTATTTTTAGTAAACGTACCCCAAAATGTTTTTTAAAACCGTTTTAGATCACAAATTCATAAGTTCGCCTTGAGACGCCAGTACCTTGTGGTTTGGTTGCGTCGATGCAGATGAACTCACCGATTCTCTCTCCCTGCTTTTCCTTACACCTCACTCATACCCCACTTCAGTTCATGTAGACGTGTGTAATGTTACAGTGACGCTGTCTTTGTTCAGTTACAGCTCCACGAGAGAGGCCTGAAATTACAGCAAGCAATGTACAGCCAGGTACTGTGTCTCTAGCCATACAGGTGTTATGTCCCTGGGTGAGATGTACTGTATCATGTCTGATACATCAGATCTAATAATGTGGACAGGAAAATAATGAAAGCGCAGTGCGTCTAACCACGGGGGGGGAGTGACGTGGGGTGGAGCTGTGATATTCCTGTATAAATTATTCTTGTATACATATCAGTGTTCTCCCCACGCTGTTTTTGTCGGGCGCCCTGCAAAATTCACGTTCCGCTTGGCACTGTGACGCAGCCGAACAGTCACTCTGCACTGATGTAGGAAACATCAGCGTAGCACAACTTATTGGGTGCTTTACCGTACCAGGCGGCAGCTGAGTCGGCACTGCTGCAGATCCCTTCCTTATAAAAGGCAGGACGCGGTTGCCAGCTGGAACAGTCAGCCGGTGCCCACTGTTATGTGGAAAGAGAAGTGCAATGTCTCAGCGTGGGCAGTATAGCGTTCCTGCTAGGCTGCCCCTCTTAGCAGCACCCCGCTAAAACGGCCCGTGGGTGCAGTCTCCATCCACGGGACCAGTGTCCAGCGGGTGGGGAAAATAGCGGTGCAGCGATCACCGACGGTGAATGGATGCTGGGCACATGCACCTGGCTTGGGGGCAGCCCGACATGTATGTAAGTGCCGGGCACGCCCTCGAGAGTGATAAAAAGGGGGTACATCTTAAATACACTCCCCCTTTTCTTGTGATTGGCTGGTACCTTATCACCGTTCACTTTATGTCCTAACAAAGCTTAGTAAATAGACCCCATAGTGTTCTATATCCTACCATTCCTTTATGTTTGTGTAGGTGATTTAGAGTCGAATGTTATTTTATTACATATGCATTGTATGTGACTGTTTGCTAGCTGCTGTATTGACACTGGGCCTGATTCATCGCGACCATCGGACTTGCGACGGAGACCCTGAGGTAGGGTCTCCCTGCCACAAGCCCTGGAGTGATTTTGGCTCTATCAGAGCCAAAATCACTCCCACTGACATCACTAGTGATGTCAGTGGGGCCGGCTTCAGACGGTAGGCGTTCCCATGGGAACGCCTCCGTCTGGCAGGCATGCCCCCGGCACGCCCACCAAAGGGGCATGCTGTCAATCAACATCGACCACACGCCCCCTTTGGTGCGAGAACCGGAGCGACAGCTTGGCTGTCGCAGTCAGGGTCTCGCGCATGTGCACGACGGAGCTCCCTCCGTCGTGTCATGCGCAGTGGAGAACATCGACCCACTTTATTATTATTATTATTATCCTTTATTTATATGGCGCCTTACAAAGTACAAAAACAAACGAGCTCACAAGACAACAGTTATTAACAGTACAGACAATGCAGTGCAAGTACATGATTTATAAACAATGCTGCATAACACCTAAATAAGCAGCAGGGTATCAGTAAGCAGTTTTAGGCACCATTGTAAATGAAAGTAAAAGTAAGGCAAGAAGAAGCACGTGAGGAAAGAGCGTACTGCCGCTTGCGAGTGGGTCTGAATGACCCCCACTGTCTTTTATTTCTGTCTGTCAATTATAACGATCACTGCTTTTCTCTCCGTCCTCTTGGGGTGGAGGTTTTTCTCTGAGTACTTCACATTCGTTAAGATTTTCTGAAGGCTGTCACAGAACACTGCAACTGTTGCCTTTATATTGAATAGGTCAAAAGATAAAGGAATATAGGAGAGAGAGCCCTCTGTGCTGTTCATATATATCATGTATGGCTTATTTGTCTCTTCACCAGTCCAGTTTATCTGTCCCTGGACAAGAGCCTTCTTGCTGCTCCCACTAGGCCTCCTTGGATGGGGTGTCAGCATGCTATGTTGTACCTCCTATGCATCCTTTCTGGAAGGATGTTGATGGCCATTCTAGTCAAGAGTATGGCACCATCTAATGTTGATAGCAGACCGGTAGTTACTAAGGTGCCTAAGCTACCTTCTCGTTGGTGGTTCTGGCCACTGTATATAAAATGAGTAATAATATTAAATACAAAACTAGGCATGTTTTGTATTTAATAATATTGTCACTTTAAATTCAGTGTCTGAAACCATAAAAGACGCACGGTAGCTGTGAAAAGCGTCTCTTAGTAAATTACTCCTTGGCAGCCCTCTTGCATCGAAAATAAAAGTAGTAGGATTGATTTTTCCCTGCTACAAAGAGCTTACATACAGTCCCAGTGTCTGTCACACTGCTGTACTGGTTACACTAAAATGATATATATACAAAATATTAGTGAGACTCCAGCCTGTTAGTTGGCTATATACAGTACATCTGGTCAGCTGAGATTGTAGAACTGATTAATCCAATATGGAATGTACGATGCGTTTGTGATCGCTATAAAGAAAAGAAGACAATTGTTTGTGGTCTCACAATAACAGCCTCTGGTATTGATTAACCATTTTGAAATTGTCTCTGTAAGTTCTGAGATTATTTAGCCCATAACTTGGGGTGACAAGTGCACAGTATCGTGTTGATGAGACGATTTGGAGATTATTGCTAACAGTTCAGCTAAGAATGATACTAGATAGATAATGGCGCAGTGCTGTTGAGGATACCTGACCTCTCTGCTGAAATCCAAAGTAACACATTGTGCTATGTGTCTCCTAATTGATCTGAGAGTATTATCCTGTGGCTTCCCATGCGCAGGCCTGTAAGCTGCTGTCCGATGATTATGAACAAGTCCGTAGCGCCGCCGTAGAGCTGATCTGGGTTTTAAGTCAACTGTACCGTGAAAGGTAAATTTATTCTGAGAAATGTCTTTTAATCATTGAACGGGGAAAGTGTAGGCCTGCTGATTTAAACAGAGTGAAGTCCGGTGCCCCCAATGTTAGGCGCTTACAGTTTGTTTAATAATGACTGCGTCTTGCAAAAGATGTACCGGCCGGTGATCGATTTCTTCATACAAACCATTTTATTTTCTAGGCCATTGGCTCATCATAAGCTGTAATCTGTTTCTATAGAAATTTATGATAATTCCTGTAAATAATGACATGGAAATGTTTATTTGTTTCTAAAAATATGTTTTTACAAGTTAAAATAGATGTGTAACTCTGCTCTTCCAGTAGAGGGAGTATTACACATACTGGCTTGTTATGCTATAACCCTGCTCCTCCAGTAGGGGGACTATTACATATAGCTACTTGTTATGCTATAACCCTGCTCCTCCAGTTGGGGGACTATTACATATACCTGCTTGTTATGCTATAACCCTGATCCTCCAGTAGGCAGAGTATTACATATAGCTGCTTGTTATGCTATAACCCTGCTCCTCCAGTAGAGGGAGTATTACATATAGCTGCTTGTTACGCTATAACCCTGCTCCTCCAGTAGAGGGAGTATTACATATAGCTACTTGTTATGCTATAACCCTGCTCCTCCAGTAGAGAGAGTATTACATATAGCTGCTTGTTACGCTATAACCCTGCTCCTCCAGTAGAGGGAGTATTACATATAGCTACTTGTTATGCTATAACCCTGCTCCTCCAGTAGAGGGAGTATTACATATAGCTACTTGTTATGCTATAACCCTGCTCCTCCAGGAGAGGGAGTATTACATATAGCTACTTGTTATGCTATAACCTTGCTCCTCCAGTAGAGGGAGTATTACATATAGCTGCTTGTTATGCTATAACCTTGCTCCTCCAGTAGAGGGAGTGTTACATATAGCTGCTGGTTATGCTATAACCTTGCTCCTCCAGTAGAGGGAGTTTTACATATAGCTACTTGTTATGCTATAACCCTGCTCCTCCAGTAGAGGGAGTATTACATATAGCTGCTTGTTATGCTATAACCTTGCTCCTCCAGTAGAGGGAGTGTTACATATAGCTACTTGTTATGCTATAACCCTGCTCCTCCAGTAGAGGGAGTGTTACATATAGCTACTTGTTATGCTATAACCTTGCTCCTCCAGTAGAGGGAGTGTTACATATAGCTGCTTGTTATGCTATAACCCTGCTCCTCCAGTAGAGGGAGTGTTACATATAGCTACTTGTTATGCTATAACCCTGCTCCTCCAGTAGAGGGAGTGTTACATATAGCTGCTTGTTATGCTATAACCCTGCTCCTCCAGTAGAGGGAGTATTACATATAGCTGCTTGTTATGCTATAACCTTGCTCCTCCAGTAGAGGGAGTATTACATATAGCTACTTGTTATGCTATAACCTTGCTCCTCCAGTAGAGGGAGTGTTACATATAGCTACTTGTTATGCTATAACCCTGCTCCTCCAGTAGAGGGAGTGTTACATATAGCTACTTGTTATGCTATAACCCTGCTCCTCCAGTAGAGGGAGTGTTACATATAGCTACTTGTTATGCTATAACCCTGCTCCTCCAGTAGAGGGAGTATTACATATAGCTGCTTGTTGTTCTGTCATTGCTAGAGGCCTTTCCCAGAATGGTACATGTTTTATATCTCTTTCCAGCATTGTTCCTATCCCCTCCTCCAATGAAGAAATCCGCCTGGTGGATGATGCGTTTGGGAAAGTCTGTCACATGGTCAGCGATGGATCGTGGGTGGTCCGGGTTCAGGCATGCAAACTTTTGGTGAGCTTGTCCGTCAGTTACATTTCAGACTAAAGGCTTCTTTCATTTGCGTATTCATGTAAAACCTCTTACTCTCAGCAAGATTTAGATTTACCCCTCTGATTCAACAAACTTGCAAGTGGGTGTCTCAGTTTTCGGAAAATCTGCCACGTCATTAGCATAAGACGCAGACGTGCAAAGCGCGTTCCCAGCCATGGCCTTATACGCGAATTCTGAAATCGGAAATGCGGTAAATCAGAATCTTTTTGAGCACAGACTGAGAAAGTGGCACCTTTGCTCTCTGATGGTTCAGTGTGCACAAACCTATTGTGTATAAGGTTAGCGTTCCTGCTAGACTGTTTTAGTGGGGCGCCGCACCCTGCCCGATTTAAAAAAGGCAGTATGTGCCCTGCCCTTATCACGGCGCCCCGCTAAAACAACCTGCCGGATGCCATAGCCACCCGAGGGCTGCAATCTGTGGGGGGGAAAAATTGCAGTGCAGCGCTCACAGGGCCGTAGACAGCTGGCATGGGGGGGAGGGTACATGGCCTAATCGAGGGAAAATACTTTTCTTCTTCAGGGTCCATAGGGATCCACAGGGATAACCATGGGGTGTGTGTGTGGTTGGAGTGATCCGGGCACCAAACAGTCAAAGCTTTAGCTCCCAGGATGCATCAGTCTTCCTCCACATATACCCCAGCCACAGGCAGACAGTTTTTCGTTTGGTGCCGGCAGGGTCGGTCGCACCTTAAAACGGGGACTGCACAAGCAGTCCCAAGCTTTATTTTTAAGATTTCTTTTTTTTTTTTTTTTTTCCGAGCAAGCAACGCTCTAATGGGTGCCTGTGCTGCTGCTCCGACTGCCAGTGACCGCAACACCATTGTGTGGTCCAGTTATTACGGTGGGCGCCAGCAGTGCTTTGCTAACCACTCCACTGGGGACAGGTAAGGAGATACCCCGCTTGCTTACCTCAGACGGTGGAGACCTGCTCCCCCACTAGACCACCAGGGCAGTTTAAGTCTGGCGCCGGGGACCATGGCAGGCCATCTGCACCCGGCGGTTGATGCGGCAGAGGGGAGGTAGGCTCTCCTCTCCCAGCCCTCAGCGTGATCCCTCACAAGCTGTTTCCCGCCTCTGAGCTGCTCCTCCTCCTCACCCTCCTCCCTATATGAGCCGCTCAGCAGCCATTATTATGGGCTTTGCTGAAGCTACAGGTCTCAGGAACTTCTGGTCCTGTCTGCCTGTATACCTCTCCCCGGGACCAGGTTATACAGCGCTCAATCTTACCAGTCTACTAAGGCTTGATTCAGTGCCCATTGCAAGTATATTTATTTATACGCATTGTATGTGACTTGTGCTAGCTCTGCTGTGTGATATACTGCCTTAAATTTTCTGACTGTCAGTTATATCTTTCCCTGCTGCTCTTTCTTCTTCAGGGTCCATAGGGCTCCACAGGGAGACAAAGCAAAGCTTTTAAATCCCAGGATGCTCCGGTCCTTCCCCCTGTGGGCAGTTCAGTTTCGTTGGTGTTCGGCAAGGAGCTGGACCACCATTATAACAGCCCAAGCTTTTAGTTTTATTTTTATTTAATATTTATTTCTACCAGAAGGATGAGCAGCACCAGACTGTCCTCCGGACGTCTGTGCTGACACCCCATCAGGGGATCCGAGGGGAACTAGCTAGAAGGCTCCCCGGACCCCCAGACTGCAGCCCGGAATCCAGGGGACAGGTAAGGCGGAACCCCATTCGCGGGGACCCGCGTATTAGTACAGTCTTGCCTCCGGAGACAGACCGGAGGCACTGATGTGGACACTGGGGAGGCAGCCCACTAATCCACTAGACCACCAGAGCAATAACATACTGGTGCAGAGGCATATTATAAAAGCATGGGGACACGGTGGTTAACGTCAGCCGGGGATAAGGCACGCGCCCTGCAGCCCCTCCCCCAGCTCTAGGCGCCATTCCACTGCGGTCCTGATGTTCTCTGGGATGCTCTTCCCTCACCCTCTGCCACCTCAGAGACGCGCGGCAGCCATTTTAGGCAAGCAGTGTCTGGGAATCGTTGGTTCCAGTCTCCCTGTGTACCTCTCCCAAAGGCCAGGTTATACAGCGCTATATCCTACCAGCCACTGCGGTCTGTGTAGTTGATAATAGTGCCCATTGCAGACACGTAATATTCTTATTTGTATGTGACTTGTGCTAGCGCTAATCTCTGTTTTTCTACTGTCCGTTATAACTATCCCTTCCTTCTGCTATACCCTGTCATACTAAGGTATAGAGGGTCATTGTACCTCACACTTGTGAGGGCTATCACATACTTCATACTGCGCTGCACACTACATTGTGCCATATCTAATGTGATTGCTCGCTCCCTGGTATCATATGTAGTGCTGTTGCACACTACCTTGTGCCATATAGAGTGCTGTCGCTCCAGGGGGGCACCAGTAGCACAGATGTACACTATATTGTGCTATATATATTGCGCTGTTGCACATTACCTTGTGCCATATATAACGCTGTTTAATACTACATGCTGCCATATATAGCGCTGTTGCATATTATATTGGGTCATATATAGCGCGACTGCACACTACATTGTGCCATATTTCACATACTGCAGGTTGTACCCTGCACTGTATCATTACTGCCCCCATTCTGTTGTCCTGTAACTCCTGCTCAGCGGGCCCCGGTGCCCCTCCCTCAGGACCCACATAGGGTGTCATTTTCACAGATGCTGGCAAAAATGACGGAACAGAGAGCGGCCCCCGTAGTGACTCCCCCTGTGGGATGGCCACAGCAGGTACTACCTGCAAATCCTTTGTCTCCCCCATGGGTAGACATGCTGTCTACCTCAGTACAGAGTTTGGCTACTACCTCTACAGCCTTGCAGCAAACGCTACACAAGGAAAAGCCTTTACCTACCAAACCCTCTAAACGTGCTCTGTTATCCTCCCAGTCCACTCAGTTATCTGATTCTGACCTATCATCTGGGGAGGCAGAAGACGCAGACCTCTCTCACTCTGACTCCATCTCCGGAGAAGAGGAGCCACTCTCTAAGCTAGATATACCTGCTCTTGTCAGAGCTGTAAAATCCATTTTGCAAATAGAAGAGGATGAACCCGCTCCTAGGAAGAATAATGCACTTTTTAAACGACAAAAGGTAGTTCCAGAGTTCCCTCAATCAGACCAGCTACCTGATCACATGAGTGAAGCATGGAATATGCCTGGTAAAAGGTTTCAAATTACAAAACGATTCAGTACCTTTTACCCTCTTCCAGCTATTGATTGCACTAAGTGGGAAGTTCCCCCAGTGGTGGATTCTCATGTAACTCGTTTGGTTAAAAATGCCACATTACCCACTCATACTGCAACCTCCTTGAATCTTCAAGGGAGCAACTCTCCTAGGTATCTCACATTAGGGATGTAGCCTCCTACTTAGGTGAGGCAGCTATGGATACGATGATATCTGCCACTTCGGTAGTGGCCCGTCGTATCATTTTAGCTCCATTCCTGGAAAGCAGATTCAGACTCAAAACGGGCTCTGGAGTGTCTCCCTTATTTGGGGGACATCCTATTTGGTCTAGACAAGGGGTGGCCAAACTCTGTCCTCGAGATCTACCAACAGTTCACGTTTTCCAGGTCTCACTTTATCACAAGTGAAATAATTAGCTCCATCTGTGGATCTTTTAAAATGTGTCAGTGAGTACACCTGTGCACCTGCTGGGTGACCTGGAAAACGTGAACTGTTGGTAGATCTCGAGGACCGAGTTTGGCCACCCCTGGTCTAGAGCTAGATAAAATTGTGACTACTTTGGCAGCTTTCAAGACTGTGTTCCTGCCCCTCTATCTATAATACAAAACCTAGGACATCATCCTTTCTTTCCTTTCACCCTCAAGGCAAACCCAAGGATCAGTCCTTTCCACCGCACCAGAAATCGGCCAAGGCCTCCAAGCCTAGGGCCAAACAGGCCTGGGCTACTAGACGTCCACCTGCTAAATCTGCGGACAAACCTGCAGCCTGATGGGGCGGGCCTCTCTCTGTGTGCTCCCAGGGTGGGAGGCCGACTTCTTCAATTCGCCCCGGTTTGGCATCAAACCACGTCTGATACCGGGGTAAGAGAAGTGGTCTCCCACGGATACGGTCTCCCACGGATACGCCCTCTCCTTCCTGAGGCAACCCCCACCAACAGTTCTTTTGCACAGGACCTCCATTGGACTCAGGCAAGGCCCTGCTGCCCCACAAAGCCATGCAGTCCTTACTGAATTCAGGAGTAATAATTCAGGTCCCCTCCTCAGAATGTGGCAAGGGCTATTATTCTACCCTTTTCTTAGTTCAGAAGCCCAATGGGTCTCATCGGCCTATCCTCAATCTCAAATCTCTGAACAAGTTTATCAGGGTGCCCAAATTTCATATGGAAACTCTCCATTCTCATAACCTTGCTATGGAACCTTGAAATGTTATGGTATCCCTGGACATTCAGGATGCGTACCTAGAGCGCCTTGTCATCAACAATCTCTCAGGTTTGCTATACTACAGCAACATTACCAATTTCAGGATCTGCCGTTTGGCCTCTCAAAGGCCCATCGGATCTTTACTAAGGTCATGGCAGTTATGGCGACCTCTTTGTCGTCAGGGGATCATACTGCTCCCATACTTTGATGATCTTTTGCTGTTGGCAAGCTCCCCAGAGACTCTTCAACGCCATCTGCAGAAAGGTAATGGTTATCAACTGGAAAAAGTCTTCCCTGATACCCTCTCAAAGGATGGTACATTTGGGAGCCATCCTAGACTCTAGAGTTCAGAGAACCTTCCTGACGGCAGACAAGATTTCAGTGATACAGTACAGACTACGCAGACTGCTTCACAATCACTGAGTGTTGTTTCACTCTGCAATGCAGGCCTTGGGATCAGTGGTGTCCACCTTAGACATGGTGGAGTTCACCCAGTTTCACTCCAGGCCCCTGCAACACCTGATCCTCTCCAGGTGGAACGGGCTACCCCATCTACTCAAATCCCAGATAATGAGCCTCACCCCAGAGGTTCGCTTGTCCCTAGCCTGGTGGCTACAGACTCCCGATTCGAACCAGGGTCGTCTCTTTTGGATCCTGGACTGGGCTCTCCTCACCATGGACGCAAGCCTCCGAGGGTGGAGCACAGTAACCAGCCAACACTCCTTCCAGGGCCAATGGTCCCCAGTCGAGGTAATGTTGCCAATCAACATCCTGGAACTTCGAGCCATCTACAGAGTTCTTATTCTGGCTCAGAATATTCTGAAAAACAGACCAGCACAAGTACAGTCCGAAACGGCACAGCTGTGGCCTACCTCAATCATCAAGGGGGCACTGGAAGTCAGTCAGCAATGACAGAAGTGTCCCGCATTCTCACATGGGCCGAACACGAATCTCCCAGCCATCTCCGTAGTGTTCATCCCGGGGGTTCTCAATTGGGCAGTGGATTTCCTCAGTCGTCACGACGTGCATACAGGAGAATGGTCTCTACACCCAGAAGTCTTTTAGCTTCTGGTGGACAAATGGGGTCTCCCAGAAGTGAATCTCATGGCATCAAAACACAACAGCAAACTTCCAGTTTATGGAGCAAGGACTAAGGACGGCCTTCATAGACGCCTTGTCGGTGACATGGACCTTCCAGTTAGCATATCTCTTCCCTCCAATATCCTTGCTTCCTTGAGTGCTTCGAAAATTCAAACAGGAGGGAGGCACAGTCCTGCTAATAACTCCGGCTTGGCCCAGACGTCATTGGTGCTCAGATCTTCTAAGACTCTATAGACATTCCTCTTCAACTTCCTCTACGAGTAGATCTGTTGTCTCAGGGTCCATGTCTACATCCGGACCTAGTCTGTCTGTCTTTAACTGCTTGGCTCTGTCTTTAACGGCTAAGGGATTCTCTAGCTCTGTGGTCCAGAACATGCTCAGAGCACGTAAATCGGCCTCAGCCAGGATTTACCACAGAATTTGGCATTCATATTTCCAATGGTGTGCTCCACGAAACTATCACCCTCAGGTCTTTAGAGTTTCTCGAATTCTTGCCTTTTTTTTTTTTTCAGGCTGGACTGGATCTAGGCCCTCCGCCTAGCACCTCTCAAAGTGCAAGTTTCTGCTTTGTCTATCTGATTTCAGTGCAAGATTGCTTCTATACAGGATGTCCACACCTTCATGCAAGGTGTGCTAGAGATACAACCTCCCTTTGTCCCTCCTGTGGCTCCATGGGATTTGTCAGTGGTGCTCAAAGCACTTCAGGAAACTCCATTTGAACCTCTGGAATCGGTGGATATCAAATGGCTCACTGCGAAGACTGTTTCTTCTGGCTATAGCATCTGCCCGTAGGGTATTGGATTTAGGGACGCTTTCATACCTATCCCCCTTTTTAATATTTCATCAGGATAGGGCTTTTCTTCGAACACGCCCAGGCTTCCTTCTCAAGGTGGTTTCTCGCTTCCACCTGAATGCAGAAATTGTGGTTCCGGCCTTTAATTAATCAGACCTCTCGGCAGGTGAGGCGTCTTTGGATGTGGTCCATGCTCTAAAGATCTACGTGGACCGTACTACTTCCATCAGGAAATCGGACTCCCTCTAACAAACAGATTCTGGCCAGATGGATTTGCATGACTATCTCACAGACTTACACGCAGAGAGGCCATCCTGTGCTGACTACAGTCTCTGCTCATTCTGCTCGCTCTGTGGGTCTCTCGTGGGCAACCCAGCTTGGCGCCTCCAGCTGAACAGCTATGCAAGGCGGACACCTGGTCTTCTGCCACACCTTTCTTAGGTCTTATGCCTTTGATACATTTGCTTTTCAGGATGCTTCCTTCGGGCGTAGGGTTCTCCTATCAGTGCAGGAGTGAAACACTGCTTTGGGACATCCCCAATGTCTTCCTGTGGAGCCCTATGGATCCTGAAGAAGAAAATTAGTTATGGTAAAACTTACCTTTGCTAAATCTTTCTTTGAAGTCCATAGGGTCCGCAGGGCATCCGCCCTGACGCACCTGGTTTCTATGGGCTTCTTCTCTTGGTCACTTGTATCCTTCTCTGTGTGAGAGTGTGATTCTTCAGTGTACCAGTCTTCCTACAGATATGAACGATTTTTAAAAAAATCTGACCATGTGTATGCACCATAAGAGTATTACTGTAGCATGTAAATTAGAGTCAGGCCTTATGTTCATGTCTGACACAGTTCAGTGTTTTTTTGTTTTTTTTTAACTGCACATACTTCTAATTCTCACTGTACCTACCATATTTGCATAAAGTCGCAGACATGCGACCAGCTAAAGACACACGCCGCTGCGTCCATATTGTGCAAGTCGGTGACGTAGTAGGACACGCCTGTTTTGTGTTTGGAGGGAGGAGATGGACTAATTATGTAGCCTGTTGCTGGAGAGATTGGTTCTGCTAAGTGCAAAATTTTTGAAACGTCCCCAGTAAACCTCCTGAAACTGTAATTCTCTGCTTTCTCCTATAATGTACTGACCTCTTGTGCAACCTTCTATTATAGGGATCCATGCAGCAAGTCAGCCACCACTTCCTGGAGCAGACGCTTGACAAGAAGCTCATGTCCGACCTGCGGGTAAATGGCTCTTATTTCACGTATGTGATTAACTGTCTGAGCGTTTGCGTGTTAGACCGGTGAGTCTCATTTCACATTGACAATGAGGAGGTATAATAACTGTCTGAGCACTTGTGTGTTAGACCTGTGAGTCTTATCTCACATTGACAATGAGGAGGTATAATAATTGTCTGAGCATTCGCGTGTTAGACCTGTGAGTCTCATCTCACATTGACAATGCGGAGGTGTAATAACTGCTTGAGCGTTCACGTGTTAGACCTGTGAGTCTCATCTCACATTGACAATGAGGAGGTATAATAACTGTCTGAGCGTTCACGTGTTAGACCTGTGAGTCTTATCTCACATTGACAATGAGGAGATATGATAACTGTCTGAGCACTCGCCAGTTAGACCTGTGAGTCTCATCTCACATTGACAATGAGGAGGTATAATAACTGTTTGAGCGTTCACGTGTTAGACCTGTGAGTCTCATCTCACATTGACAATGAGGAGGTGTAATAACTGTCTGAGCGTTCACGTGTTAGACCTGTGAGTCTCCTCTCACATTGACAATGAGGAGGTGTAATAACTGTCTGAGCGTTCGCGTGTTAGACCTGTGAGTCTCATCTCACATTGACAATGAGGAGGTATAATAACTGTCTGAGCGTTCACGTGTTAGACCTGTGAGTCTCATCTCACATTGACAATGAGGAGGTATAATAACTGTCTGAGCGTTCACGTGTTAGACCTGTGAGTCTCATCTCACATTGACAATGAGGAGGTATAATAACTGTCTGAGCGTTCACGTGTTAGACCTGTGAGTCTCATCTCACATTGACAATGAGGAGGTGTAATAACTGCTTGAGCGTTCACGTGTTAGACCTGTGAGTCTTATCTCACATTGACAAGGAGGAGTTATGATAACTGTCTGAGCACTCGCCAGTTAGACCTGTGAGTCTCCTCTCACATTGACAATGAGGAGGTGTAATAACTGTCTGATCGCTCGCAAGTTAGACCTGTGAGTCTTATCTCACATTGACAATGAGGAGGTGTAATAACTGTCTGAGCGTTCGCGTGTTAGACCTGTGAGTCTCCTCTCACATTGACAATGAGGAGGTGTAATAACTGCTTGAGCGTTCGCGTGTTAGACCTGTGAGTCTCCTCTCACATTGACAATGAGGAGGTATAATAACTGTCTGAGCGCTTGTGTGTTAGACCTGTGAGTCTTAGGAGGTGTAATAACTGTCTGAGCGCTCGCCAGTTAGACCTGTGAGTCTTATCTCACATTGACAATGAGGAGGTGTAATAACTGTCTGAGCGCTTGTGTGTTAGACCTGTGAGTCTTAGGAGGTGTAATAACTGTCTGAGCGCTCGCCAGTTAGACCTGTGAGTCTTATCTCACATTGACAATGAGGAGGTATAATAACTGTCTGAGCGTTCGCGTGTTAGACCTGTGAGTCTCCTCTCACATTGACAATGAGGAGGTGTAATAACTGTCTGAGCGCTCGCCAGTTAGACCTGTGAGTCTTATCTCACATTGACAATGAGGAGGTGTAATAACTGTCTGAGCGTCCGCGTGTTAGACCTGTGAGTCTCATCTCACATTGACAATGAGGAGGTGTAATAATGGTCGTTGGTGCACAGTCATGGCCATAGTAGGGCACTCCCGCACCGTGTGCTGGCTCCCACCTCCTCCAGAACATGTGACGTCACAATGGGGGGGGGGGGATTGGGTGCGTGTGCAGTCGGTAGATATCTGGGCAGTTACTGTATCACAGACATTAGACAGATTCCCAGGTGAATATAGAAAATCATTATTGTGCTCCTCTCTGCAGCCATAGAAATCTCTGCCTGTCTGAGCCAGATAGTCTTTCTCCATCTATGATTCTTCTAATCAAATTGTTGCTGTACTCAACACCAGATGCCACATGCAAACATCAGATCCTGCGGTGCCATGGTGCAGGTAAATGTATCTAAGCAATAGTCATGGAGATTAGGGGTACGTGCTCCTGTGCGACCCCACAGTTCTGTCTCACTGTCACACAAGGAAATCCTAATGATGTCACCATGTGAGGTCACTAGGGGTTTCCTTCAGGTCGGCATTCCTGGAGAAAAGCTGATATCACATTAAGGCATTGCTATCCGATCCATGCTGACATGGATCTGGTGGGAGCCACTGTTACTAATGAAAATAGAATGCATTGGATCTTTTGGTAATAGAAGCTGGATTGTATTTCTGATCCCTACTCACTTGCACATTACAGCTGAGATTTTGCATTAGGTATGATGAGTAATAATATAACCTGTCTATCAGTAAGGTGGTGACATCTGAGATATAATTCCTCTCGCTGTCTCCCATCACATAGAGGAAGAGAACGGCGCACGAGCGGGCAAAAGAGCTGTACAGCTCCGGAGAGTTTTCCAGCGGCAGGAAATGGGGCGATGACGCCCCGCGGGAGGAGCTGGACACTGAAGCTGTGAACTTGATAGAGTCGGGGGCTTGTGGAGCTTTTGTTCACGGCTTGGAGGACGAGATGTACGGTATGTTGACCATTTCTCTATGTGCACACAATCCCATCGTCACACGGGGTGAGTTACACCCTTTCCCCTATCATTATAATCCTTGGTGGTGAATACGCCTTAGTAATAACACATCGGGGCCGGTGCAGACGTGTTGGCGGAGTTCATCATGAGTGTTTCCGCACATTCCAGATCGGAGTACGGGCGATGCAGAGTTTTATAGGTTTTGATCACATCTACACTTAGGACTGAAGAGCTGTAACTGGACATGGTATAGGCCAGGTGCAAGTCGGCACAGACGATAATGACAAGTAGCAAACCGAGCGCATGCATAGGGCTCTTCGCTAGATGCATACAGAAGATCATATGCGCTTTTTCAGTGCACGCAGTTCAGAAACAACTTGCGCTTTATCACCATAGTGCGCCGGCATTATTTAAATGCTCCTACTGTCTGCGAGAGGCTTTTTTTCAAACCATATTGCTTTATAATGGTGATAATCTGCCCACTAGGGGCAGCGTTTCTCCTGTATTTTAAAAGGAAATTGTGTTTTAACATGTGTGACCTCAAACAGAAGTGTTCAGTGCTTTTGGCTGGAGGGCATTTCATTTTAATTTCTTATAAAAAAAAAACAATGTATACAGATCTTTTGTTTCCTGTTAATGCCACCTTTTATTGTATTACTGGTTGTGCCTTCTGAGTCCTTCCCTTTGTACCCCGGCGATGACACTAATTCTACAGTCTTCGGAATATTTACTGCCTGCAGTACGTGTAGGAGCCATTTGCTAAACTTTTCATGGTCTGTATAGGAAACCGTAACGTCTGTAAGTTGTAACGAGACTCTGAATGACTGGAAGCCATGGTCCAGTCCATGTTCTATAAAAGCTATGGTTGCTTCTATTGAAATATATTGCAAAGTTAATTTTTTTCATCCAAATTTAACAGTTTATATTTTGACCGTAGTTTCTATACGGCTTGAGGACGGAAATTATGTTGTGGACACTTTTTTTTTTTTTCTTTTTTTAAACATATGACTGGGGGTAGAGAAAACCTTTGTGGTACGTGGCTAGTTATGCCGTCAGTAATTCTAGATTTTCTAGATCATAAAAATATAAATGATCAAAGTGTACATCATCTTGCCGGCGGTAGCAATCCAAATGAACGGCCCAAATGGACAGGACCGTGGCTTCAGCCAGTAATCCCTCAGTGCCTGGTTTTGTATTGCTGATGGCTCGCCCGTGGTGGGCTGCTCCTTTTGTACTCTGGATACAGTAAGCCCCCTGAGCCTTGCTCCCTTATTGTCTGCTTTCCTCCTGTCCCTGCAGAGGTGAGGATTGCAGCGGTGGAATCGCTGTGCCTGCTGGCCCGTTCCTCCCGTCCCTTTGCAGAGAAATGTCTGGACTTCCTGGTGGACATGTTCAATGACGAGATAGAAGAGGTGCGGCTGCAGTCTATCCACACCATGCGCAAGATCTCGGACAATATAACGCTGCGGGAGGATCAGCTAGACACCATCCTGGCTGTGCTGGAGGTGAGTGTTCTCTCCATAGTTTCCTCTGTGGCTCCTGATCATTGTCATCACTGTGTTGTGGCTCTTAGTGCTGAGGACAGAGAGACGTCTGTGTTTATACCTCACTCGCCAGCAAAGGTTCATTTCCTCTGATCTCAGTGCTCAACAGTCGGGGCGATGCTACGCAGGCTATCCTGATGTAATGCTCAGTAGTCGGGGCGGTGGAACGCAGGCTATCCTGATGTAATGCTCAGTAGTCGGGGCGGTGGAACGCAGGCTATCCTGATGTAATGCTCAGTAGTCGGGGCGGTGGAACGCAGGCTATCCTGATGTAATGCTCAGTAGTCGGGGCGATGGAACGCAGGCTATCCTGATGTAATGCTCAGTAGTCGGGGCGATGGAATGCAGGCTATCCTGATGTAATGCTCAGTAGTCGGGGCGATGGAATGCAGGCTATCCTGATGTAATTCTCAGTAGTTGGGGCGATGCTACGCAGGCTATCCTGATGTAATGCTCAGTAGTTGGGGCGGTGGAACGCAGGCTATCCTGATGTAATGCTCAGTAGTCGGGGCGGTGGAACGCAGGCTATCCTGATGTAATGCTCAGTAGTCGGGGCGGTGGAACGCAGGCTATCCTGATGTAATGCTCAGTAGTCGGGGAGATGGAACGCAGGCTATCCTGATGTAATGCTCAGTAGTCGGGGCGATGGAATGCAGGCTATCCTGATGTAATGCTCAGTAGTTGGGGCGATGCTACGCAGGCTATCCTGATGTAATGCTCAGTAGTTGGGGCGATGCTACGCAGGCTATCCTGATGTAATGCTCAGTAGTCTGGGCGATGGAACGCAGGCTATCCTGATGTAATGCTCAGTAGTCGGGGCGATGCTACACAGGCTATCCTGATGTAATGCTCAGTAGTCGGGGCGGTGGAACGCAGGCTATCCTGATGTAATGCTCAACAGTCGGGGCGATGCTACGCAGGCTATCCTGATGTAATGCTCAGTAGTCGGGGCGATGGAATGCAGGCTATCCTGATGTAATGCTCAGTAGTCGGGGCGGTGGAATGCAGGCTATCCTGATGTAATGCTCAGTAGTCGGGGCGGTGGAATGCAGGCTATCCTGATGTAATGCTCAGTAGTCGGGGCGGTGGAATGCAGGCTAGCCTGATGTAATGCTCAGTAGTCGGGGCGGTGGAATGCAGGCTATCCTGATGTAATGCTCAGTAGTCAGGGCGGTGGAACGCAGGCTATCCTGATGTAATGCTCAGTAGTCGGGGCGGTGGAACGCAGGCTATCCTGATGTAATGCTCAGTAGTCGGGGCGATGCTACACAGGCTATCCTGATGTAATGCTCAGTAGTCGGGGCGGTGGAACGCAGGCTATCCTGATGTAATGCTCAGTAGTCGGGGCGGTGGAACGCAGGTTACCGTGATCTGAAGAATACTCTGTCTCTTACCTCTGTAGGACTCTTCCCGGGACATTCGGGAGGCCCTGCACGAACTGCTCTGCTGCACAAACGTCTCCACTAAAGAATGTATCCATCTCGCCCTGGTGGAACTTCTCAAGAACCTCTCCAAGTACCCCACGGACCGGGAGTCTATCTGGAAGTAACTATCGCACATCACACCTACATGATTCACAATTACGGAACACGTGAAACTATCTGACTCGCTGGAGATTACACAACGTGTTCTGAGGCCTCTTATTCTGCCCATAAAATAGATAAAAAGGATATTTATTAAATCATTCAAATAAGCAAGATGAGTACATAGCAATAGAGAAAGGGTGCTAATCAGGTTTTAGAATAGTATGATGTAACGTTCCCGCTAGGCTGTTTTAGCAGGTCGCCGCGCCCTGTCCTAATTCTAAAGGGCAAAAAGCACCCTGCCCTCCAGCATGGCCCCCCTGCTGAAACAGCCTGCGGGTGCCATCCTGACCTGCGGGTCGCACTCTCCCGCGGGTGGGGAAAACTGCAGTGTAGCGGTCACTGCTGGTGAATGAATGCCGGGCGCATACCCCAAGAGTGACAAAAAGGGGACACGTCTTAAAGACACGCTCCCTTTTCCTTGGTCACGCCCCTTTTCGGGCGCAGATGTGCTTTTTCTCTAGGTCTGGCGCCTTGCCGGACCTAGAGTGAACACTATGATGTACAACAAAGTAGAAAAATAATTAATTACGACAATCACTGAGCACATAATTCCATAAAAGGGAATTTTAATATAATGCTAAAATAAGGTTTGACTCTTTAAAATTCATTATTATAACATATGTTTACTTTTATGCACCATTTGATGGAGCAGGAACTTGATTGAATGACAAATATTCCCTGTACAGTGCTGCATAATTGGTGACACTATGTATCTAAAACATAATAATATTCTATAATACTCTAGAAGTGTGTGTCTGCTACATTTCACGCCAGCTTTTCTCCAGGTTCCCATGTTACTACAGCCAGTTAGCTGAGAGCCGTTAGGGGTTTATCCCTTTAGTGGCGATGTACGAGCGATGACCACGATGTGCCATTGTAACAGCATTGGGTCACTAACAGCTGCACCATTCATAGTCCCTACATTTCTCATTGTAATTTGCAGCCCCATAGAGGTGTGTATAGCGATTTAGGGGCTGCCATATGTATGCGCAGTGCATCGCAGTAGGGTCCGTTACATTATGCGTGGTGTGGTGCGCACCCATTATGTCCGCTGCCGTGCGCATCCATACAATAGCCCCTAAATTGGACATTTAATATGCGCCCATATGGGTCTGCAAACTAAAATGCGCAATTTAGGGGCAAAACCATGGTGATAAAAGGGTGTAGGTCCAACAGTACATTGCATACATTGCCCATAATTGAATTGACCGTAGAATGTAATGCTATTGCTTTTAAAGGGACATGACTGTTTAATTGTACAGTCATGTGTAAGTTTAAACCTCTATATAACACACTCTTTCATGCTCCCGATGCCTGTTGTAGCCCCTATATTACACTCAGCATGCTCTATCGTAATTGTGTCCTACATAGAGGTTATATGTCCGCTCTCAGCCTTTATGCTGCATTTCACGGTAATACGTCTCACCCGGCAGATGTTTGAAGTTCCTGGGTTGCAGACACCCCACCCTGGTGCTTTCCCTGGTTCCCAAGCTCCTGAGTACCCACCCGTTCTTCGACACGCCAGAGCCAAACATGGACGATCCAGCTTGTATCCTTTTTGTTTTCAGTATAAACGTCAACCACTCTCTATGTTCTGCAAAGGTGTCTCTGAAAGTGCCAGGTTGCCAGCCGTTCTCTGTGGGTCATGCCGCATTGCAGCAATGTCACAGGTTGTATTGCACAGTTCCGGCTCGTTCCTTCTATTTCTGTTAAAACTTTACCTTCACTCTATTTACCAGATATAGCAGTTTTGGTTCTGATTTTCAACGCTGCAAAGACCTGTCCTACCATGCCAGCCCTGTTCTCCGACCACACCTTCCGCCACTATGCCTACCTGCGGGACAGCCTCTCGCACCTGGTTCCATCTCTGAGTGTAAGTCTGGAGGGGAGGTCTCGGCTCAAGTGCTGGTTATAAGAGGGGAGGGCAGTGCTCAGGGGCTTGACCAGTGTTAGAGCACCATGTAGAAAGTCTTTGAGCTTAGAGGCACCTAGTTCAGAGGTAAATAGTGATCAAGTGCCTTCCTGGACCCCTGATCACTAATTAGAACCATAGAGAAAGCTATCTCACAATGTTGCAGCTGATTTCCTACATGGAGGGTGATCTGCTGCAGGAAGCCACAGTGCCCCCAGTGGTAGAGTTTGTTTATACATTTAAGCTTTGGATCTTTTTAGTGTGCGTGTTGAATCAGGCTGTGTGGTGGGCATTGGAATTGTACATACACTATATTTTTTTTGCCATACTGCAACATTTAACTGCATAGTACCACACTCTATACCAAAAGAAAAAATGGAACAAATAATACAATTATTCACGTTGAAAAAAAAAAAAAAAAAAAAAATCTAAAAAAAATTTGTCCAAGTAAATTAACACCACAGAATAAACCTCCAAGAAATTTACCTATTTTCCACCCCTGTAACCCATTAGAAGCCGTAGAATACAATAAGGGTTATATTTACGGGTTAGGATTATATTCCGGGAGAGAGCTTGTAGTTCCACAGCAGCTACAGGTCCACAAGCGGCCCATCTTTAGTCACCGGGTCTATGTTGTGGTGACTGGTCTATGTTATGGTGACTGGTCTATGTTATGGTGCTGATTGATGTTTGAGTGTCCCTGACCAGCCCCTTCCTCCCTGTAGCTGCCGGGTGTGAAGTGGTCGTGGATTCCGGACCTGGAACGTGAGTCCCCTCACGAGGATCCGTCACAGCAGTTTCTGCAGAACAGCTTGGAGAGGATCCATAACCTCCAGAACCTGGGCACCCAGGGGACACAGGAACTGCTGGAGTACACCATCCGGTAAGTGGAGATTCTGCCTCGCTGGGGTGTAGGGGGTTGAATGAGGATAGTGGTCTCGTGTTGCAAACACCAATTAGCTAATATATATTTATATATACTTAAAATACAAAAATATTAGAATCTTTGTCATTACTTAATATCACAAATGGGAAAATATCTAAATCTGACTGCTTCTAAATACGGATCTGCGTTTAGTATTGTGGATAGGCGGTTGCTGGTGTCAGATGGTATAAGTGGCACTGTCGCCCATGTAACACCAGCCGCTGGTATGGAAATGATGGGCTAATTCATAGATTTGTTACTAGTTCTAGTTTGAAATTAGAAACTTGAATTGCAATAATGATGTATGTGCTGACTCTGGATGATGTCATTTATATATTCTCCAGGGACCTGCAGAGAATTGGGGAGCTCCAGTCCGAGCTGGCCGGCATGGCGGATTTCTCCGCCACCTACCTGCGTTGTCACTTGCTGCTCATCAAGGTTAGTCTCTCTCCATCTGTGTGTAAGACAAGGCGTTTCATAGTTTCCATACAGAGGCGCCTGGTTTATCATACTCACATTTTCTTTTATTCCTTACATTTTTTTTAATGAGCACTGCAAAGAGGGTGGGTTAGGGGCAGTATTTGCTAATAAGACTAATCTATCTGGCGGGCACCCCAGGGCCCATCTATATGCGGGCACCCCAGGGCCCATCTGGCAGGCACCCCAGGGCCCATCTATCTGGCGGGCACCTCAGGGCCATCTAGCTGGGGGGGGCACCCCGGGGCCATTTAGCCAGGCGCAGGTATAATGTGTGTGGTAAATATTCACCACATCACAGTACTAGAATTGAATTGGAATAAGATCTACACACATGAACTAACCCCTTAAAATAACTTTTCTAAAATACTCTCACTGAACTGCTTGTCTGACCATCATTTTGTTATTAAACCAAAGGGATTGTGGGTCTTGTATGTTTCTTTGTTTAAATTGCTTTATTACGCTGCTTTCCACCACGCATGAAGGCACATTGAGTGGCTCTTATGTTACTGGGTGCCCCACAGAAAATCTGAGCGGAACCACCTCACTCTGACAACGTTTCCACACCCCGTGGCCTATAATAGTCTTCCAGCTAGTCCTGATCTCGTCACAGAACACTGATATCTGGAATAATTTAAAGTAGGACATCTATTAGTCTTAGTAATACACACAATAATACAAAAGTACATGAACAAACAGGCCCATAGTGTACACCCATCACTTGGTGGTAGATGTGAGCCAGTCTCTGTGTGTTTCAGGCACTGAATGAGAAGCTATGGAGCCTGGCTGCCCCCCTGTACGTGAAGCAGAATTCTCTGACCGCTGCGGCCGTGAAACAGGTGCGCAGTGCGGTGTCTTGTTACTCAGACGCCCAGTGTAATGGGATGAATGGGAAACGCTCCTCTGAGTTATATGTACAAACTCTCTAGTATCCTGTCTGGTCTCTCTGCTTCTACTCCAGATCCTGGAAGACACTTACAAGATGGAGTTTATGTACAGTGGGCTGGAGAACAGACAAGTGGCCATTATACATCACATGAGGTTACAAGCAAATGCTCTTCAGCTCCTTGTGACTGCTCGGACCACTAAAGGGTGAGACTCCTTCAGGAGGGGGGTTCCATCTGTACATTCATTATAGTTTGGGTTGGTGATTGTAATATTAGACTGTGAGGTATGACAGTGGACTAAAGATGGCAGACATAATGAAATCAGACCAGTCACCCGCACACTGCAGAGGCGGCCATTTTGTGCAAAAGACCGATGTTCAAATGATCAATTTGCTAGTTCCTAGTGGTGCCATTTTAATGAATCTTGGTTCAGGCAACAAAATGGCTGGCACCATTGTCTATAGGTGGCCGGTCTGATTGAAGAAATAAAAGAACATCATTTTATTGAAAGCATGAAAGTATTTTTCGGTTTCATCACTTATTCCATTCTGTACCTCTGATTTGTGTAGCTTGGAGCCGCTGTTCAGCCTGTGTGAGCAGTTCCTGCAGGAAGTGGATTCCTTCCAGAGGTGAGCGCCCACCTGTATTCTTCAGTGATAAATAACTGGTGATCCTTTCCTGCTGTACACTAAGAGCCTGGTCTACAACGGGGACCTGTTATCAGCTGGCACCAAATAATTACTTCATTACATGCACATTTGCTGCTCTAAACGCTGAGGTTTTCCACAGTCTCAGGGACAAAATGTACAAATACATCCATCAGCCAACATTAAAACCACCAGCTTAATATTGTACAGGTGCCACCAAAACCGCTCTGATCCGTGGAAGCATGGGCTGCACAAGACCTCTGAAGGTGTCCTGTGGTATCTGGCACCACGACCTTCGCAGCAGACCCTGTAATTTGCGAGGTGGAGCCTCCATGGCTCGGATTTGTTTCCCCAGCACATCCCACGGATAATAATAATATAATAATCATTTTATTTGTATTGGGCTTTTCTCCAATAGGTCTGAAGGCGCCTTACAGATAATAAACACATAATACAGAGGTTTACATTAAACCGTGCATATAACACAAAGGCGCAGCAGCCATTTTGGTCATCAGTTTTAAGTATTATTCATCCTACCCACGAAGGATCCAGGTGAGGCAGCCATCTCAGGCGCACTACATAGGATTACACTGGGCAGAAGAGGTAATGCCTGGTAGAGATAACACATAGTGGGGAGAGAACAGTGCTAGGCGAGATCCTTGCAGAATCCTCAGAACCATCCATTGTTCATTCTACACAATAGCACCTGGCCGTCCACATGATGTAAAAGAAAACGTGATTCATCAGACCAGGTCACTCGCTTCCATTGCTCCATGGTCCTGTTCTGCCGCTCACGTGCCCATTGTAGGTGCTTTTGGTGGTGGGCAGGGGTCAGCATGGGCACTGTGATCAGCCTGTGGCTACGCAGCCCCATACACAGCAAGCTGCTATGCTCTATGTGTCCTGACACCTGTCTATCATAGCCAGCATCAATGTTATCAACAATTTGTGCTACAGGAGCTCTTCTGTTGGATAGGACCTACGGGCTAGCCTTCACTCACCGTGGGCACCCATGATCCTGTTACTGGTTGGCCTTCCTTGGACCACTTTTTGTAGACACTACCCACTGTATACTGGGAACACCCCACAAGCCCCGGCGTTGTGGAGATGGTCTGACCCAGTCTCGCCATCACTATTTGGCCCTTGTCAGTCGCTCAGATCCTTACACTTTCCTATTTTTTTAGTGTTCACTTACTGCCTCATGTATCCCAGCCCCTGACAGGTGCCAGTGTAATGAGATAATCCATGTTATTCACTCCACCTGTCAGTGGCTGTAATGTTATGGCTGACAGGTGCCTGTTATGAGGCAGATCATTTGCAGTCGGAAGTTGAGAACTGATAATGATGACTGGCAGCTGCAGTTTGATTTTACATGCCCCCCTGCGAGTTTATTACCGATGAATTACACGGAACGGCCATGTACTGTACGTGCGCCTTTCTGTTATGGCCACTGTGAGGCCACGCCTCCTGATGTATCCTGGGGCGCCTCTAATGCTGGAGTAAGGCGGCACGGTGGCGCGCTTTCCCGGATGCATCTTACATATACAGGCAGCTCTGCATGGCGCATTTTACATCTGTGATTAGGCAGAACCTTAGTTCCACTCTACATCCGCCCCCTTATGTGAGCAGTCATCAGTGTACATTCATTATCAATCATACGTATAAATATGTATCAGTATGCAATTACATACCAGTATACAGGCCGGCACCCTGATACGCCCCCAGGGATCGCAAACCCCTTCTCAAGTGTTAGCGATGCCGTAAGCAATTGCGAGTGGCATAGGGCACTTGGGATGACACGTGCGCAGTAAGGGGTTTATGGACTGTCCGTGCAGCTGCAGCAACAAAACCTTCTTCAACTGTATAAACTCTGGCGCTGGGTCCATCTCTGATTGTCACTGTATTATAAGTCACTCTGCCCAGTTGTATGATCAGGGTTCCGTCTTGTGTCCGCCCCTCCTCCAGGTGTTTCATCTCTGAGCTCCCCCATATGCAGGACAGCTTCGTGGACAAGCTGTTGGATCTTATGCCCCGGCTTGTTAACTCCAAACCCTTAGAAATGGTGAAAATCCTGCAGACCACCCTGCGGCAAAGCAGCTTCCTCCGCCTGACCCTTCCTGAGCAGGTAACAATTATGTCAGAGCGTTCATACAGGACAGCGCCACCTACTGCTTTATAATCGCCAGTATTTACATACAGTCCTTAATAATTAATTGATAGGAGAATGGTTTAAATGTAAATAAGGCAGCACCACCTCTTGTTACTAATAATATTAATTATCAAAGCTTTATAGCATTTTGGGATGATGAGGGGCCTGCCTAGCAAACCCTCACAGTATGTGTAAACATATATAAAACAATGGCCAAATAGCAGTTTAGTAACCTCTTTATATGGAAGAGACACATTTTCCTGTAACATAAATAATATACATTTAAACGGGTGTGGTATGGCATGCCGGCGGATGAAATAACGGCGGACCAAATGCCGACACTGAAATACAGAAGTGTTAAAATGCCGAACGGGGCATGTAAGTACCCTAACTCTCTCCTCTCCCCATCCTAACCCACCCTTAGTGGTGCCTAACCCTAAGACTCCCGGGGTGGCGCCTAACCCTAACACCCCCCCCCCCCCCTCTCCGCGGCTAAGTGCTAGCATTCCTTGCTAAACTACTATCTGGGTAATGGCTAGTCGGGTTGCCGGCGTCCTGGATTTTGTTATGCGTCGGGATCTAGACGCCTTTCGGTTTTTAGCTGTCAGTATTCTGTCCGGCAGTATACAATATGGCAGTATGGTGATTACATCCCATTTAAACTGCAAATGATCTGGTATATGGGACCAGTCTCCATCCACATAATTTCACTGACATCTCCGGTGGTTTCACATACTCAGCGGCAGTAGTTTAATACACTGGGACAGTGGTGCAGCTGTGCTGGGTTATGGTTCTGTGTTTCTTCAATCCAGATGGTCTCCAATATATAAACCACACAGGAGACCTGGTTACAGGGGCTGCTAGAGAAGGTCAGTAATTCACAACATTCATGTCAGAAACAATCTGTTCCTGAGTTTTCAACAGGTGATGTCAGGCAGAAGTCCTATTGAATACTAGGAACTTGAAAGTCCTACTGCAAACATTATTCCTGTAAGCCGTAGTATGCAGTATAACTTAGGCAACATTCTTAGTTGAGTGGACTTAAAGCCCCCTTAAACGATATTGCCGTTTTCGACTGATTGGAACGACATTTAGTTTAAAACGTGCCGTGTGTAGGGACGATGCTGATGTGCGCTCCCACTGGTTGTTGGTCGGTGATCTCTTCAACATGCAGAAAGATCACCAACCTGTCTTTCACGATGTGCCACACACCGTTCCGTGGGTATGCACAGATGCATGGATCAGGGATATACGTGATGCATGCATCTGTGTGTATCAGACAGATTCATGCATCACGGATATATGTATGTATGTATAATGTGTGTGTGTGTGTGAGATGTGACATTTCAGCTCTTACTTTTCAGATACACAGAGCCTCTGCTCGCATTATTGAGCCTGCTGAGGAGTCCGATAACCCCATCCGATTCACCTCCGGTTTGATTGTAGCTCTGGATGTTGACGCCACATTGGAGAGTGTTCAGGATCCTCAGAACACGGTCAAGGTTCAGGTACGACCAAATACAATGTCTGCTTTAAGGAACCCAGATTGTCAGTGTTGTGAACAATAAAGTTATTTTCTACTTCAGGGTCCATAGGCTCCACAGGGAGACCTTGGGGTGCAGGTGATGGCTTGGACATCCGGGCACCATGCAGTTAATTTTTCTCTCTCAGGATGCCCCGGGCCACTCTCTCTATATCCCGACCCCCAAGCCAGAGGCACCTCAGTTTCGTTGGTGCCCGGTCGGAGTCGGGTCACTGTAGACGCAGTGGGGCTGTTCAACAGCCCCCAGAAGATTTTCAAAGATATTTCTTCAGAGGATAGATAAGATTCTTCACGGGCCCAAAGAAGACTCCAGTGTATGGGTCATTGCCAGTCATTAGACCTACAGACTTTCATATACATTGGAGAACATTGCAAACTGGTAATATCTTCTCACTCTCAATTGCCATTCTAATCCAATATTGAACTTTATCCAGTACATTTATATTGTGCCACAAAAGGGTTTTTTCCATTATCAGGAGCTTGAACTTTGACATGCATGTCTGAGATAGAAATTTGTGTTTTTCATCGCATTTTAAATGTTTTTATTGTCCAGCTTTCAGTTTCAGTTTCAGTTTTCATGACTTTTCTTTTTTTTTTTTTTTTTATGTAATTGATAGGAATCGGTCAAATTAAATTGTTTATTATTCTAATTGAAGAGCTGCTTTCTTACCTATCCATTTATATCAAGGACACTTACTATCTCCTTCAGCAGCTGCTTGCTTAATCCACTCTTGACAGCGCCTTATTATTTATTTTATTTCTTCGGAGCCGTCAGCGGTGGACAGTCCACGCTGCCGCTCCATCAGCCCACCGGCGCTGGTACTGATCTGGGGATCCAGGCGGGGCCACGGGGTCTTTGCCAGCCAGACCTCGCGGGATCCCAGGACTGCAGCCGGACGTACGGGGACAAGGCAAGAAGCGGATCACTGATTGCCAGGATCCGCTTGTAGCAGTCGTCCCCCCCTCTGGTCTCAGGGGACAGACCGGGGGATGACCGCAGTGGAGCCAGGCCTGGACAACCTGTGCTTCCACTAGACCACCAGGGATATAAACTGGCCCGCAAACTGGCTTCCCGGGGGTTAATTGCCAGCCAGGGGAGGCAGCTTTCCCTGTTTTACAGCTGGCTCCTCCCCTCTCTCCATTGTGGTCTGGCTTAGCTGAGGCAGCTCCTCCGGCGGCCATTTTCTTCCACTGGAAGTTGCAGATCTCTCAGGAAAACGCAGAGCCCGGGTCCACCTACACACCTCACCTCCTGGTCAGCGTATGTAGCACTATAGCCTACCACACACCAAGTCTGGTTAGTTGAATTGTAGTGCCATTGTGCAGGTGTTTTTCTGCATAGTATGTGACCTTATGCTAGCGCTGCCTGTCTGTGTTTCTTACTCATCTGTCAAAGATATTACTATACCTTTCCTTTCCTTCTCAGCTCTTATAGTACAAGTGTTGTCAGGGTGTTTAATATACCTCAGTTATATTAATATCTTTGTGGTTTGTCACATACAGTGTACACTTCCTTCTCTACAATGTCTGAACGTGGGGATGATGTGCACAATTCTGCTCCAGCCCTGCTGTCATGCAAATCATGTTCTGCAGGGTTAGGTTTGGGAGACATGGTGCTAGAGAGATTATGTGTGAGGTGTTATAATCCTCCAGTCCCCTCTGTAGTCTCAGCCACCTCGCAGGAGCCTCCTTGGGCGTCCTTTGCTCAGGTATCGTCTATTGCAGGACGATTGGCAGTACCTCCTGTGTTTCCCCTTATAGGGTTTCAACAGCAGGCAGTTTTCCCCTCAGAGGGACTGCATCCCCAGGTTGCACCCATGCAGGTCCCCCCCTGTGCCTCCATGGGTGAATACACTCTCTACTACAGTGCAGAACCTGGCGGATACCTCTACTGCCCTCCAGGCTATGTTGCAGGGGGATAAACCCCTTAGACCGGCTAAAAGGCCTATGCCGTCATCTCAGTCTACACTTGATGATGGTGACGGGGAGATTCTAGATGTAGATGACTCTGAGCCCTCTCTGCGAGAGGAGGAATCTAGGTCTCAGATCAATATTCCGGCTCTGATACGTGCTGTCCATTCGGCCTTAAGTCATAAGGAGGACGAACCACCAGCTCCCCGGTCCAAACTTGCTCTGTTCAAGGTTACCTCTGTGGAATCTCCTTTATCTGATCAGCTAGTAGAGCATATGGAAGTGGCTTGGAAATTGCCTGGGAAGCGATACCAGCCTAAAAGACACCTGGCTTATGCCTATCCCTTTCCTGAGGAACATTGCACCAAATGGGAATCACCACCTGCGGTGGATTCTTATGTGACGCTCTTAACTAAAAGTGCTACTCTACCTATGCCGTCCATATCTTCCTTAAAGGATACTACGGATATGAAGGTAGAGTTTTGTTTGAAGTCAATGTACTCTCTTTCAGGGGCTATCGCCAGGCCGGCCATGGCTATCTCCTGGGTGGCCAAGGCTATGGAGTTCTGGGTAGACTCCTTAGAGGAGTCCTTTCCTTCAGATGTTTCTACAGATCAAGTGACTCTAGTGGGTAATCTCCGTGATTCAGCTGCATATATTAATGAGGCTGCTTTGGATGTCAACCTCTTAACTCCAGGGTTTCGGCTGCCACGATGTCAGCTTGCCGTTCCTTATGGCTGCGCTCTTGGAGAGCGGATGCGGACTCTAAGAAAGGATTAGAGTGTTTGCCTTATAATGGTAAGATCTTCTTTGGTCCCAACCTGGACAAGATTGTGGCTACGTTGGCAGCGGCTAAGTTTGTGTGTCTGCCTTCGGCATCTACTTCTTCAGGATCCCGGACCTCGTCCTTTCGGCCCCAAGGTAAGCCTAAGGTTCAGCCCTTTCCTAGGTAGTCAGCCCTCAAAAAGACTACCAAGCCCAAGAAGCAGGCCTGGAGTACCAGATGTCAGGCGGCCATGTCCGATGACAAGTCCTCAGCCCGACGGGACGGCCCTCCCCTTGGGGGATCCCAAGGTGGGAGGCCGACTTCTTCAGTTCACCCAGTGCTGGTGTCGGACCACCACAGACACTTGGGTAAGAGAAGTGGTCTCTCACGGGTACGCCCTCTCCTTCCGCAGAAGGCCTCCCCATCAGTTTTTCTATGCAGGCCCTCTGTCAGACAGACAAGGCATTGCAAATCCAGAAGGCCATACAATCCTTGCTTCATGCAGGAGTTGTAGTCCCGGTCCCGGTGCCTCAGAAAGGAACTGGTTGTTATGCCAATCTATTTCAGGTTCAGAAACCGAACGGATCCTATCGGCCTATCCTCAATCTCAAGTCCCTGAACAAGTTCCTCAGGGTACCTCGGTTCAGGATGGAAACCCTACGCTCCATTATACTGGCTATGGAACCTGGGGATTTTATGGTCTCGTTGGATATTCAGGATGCATACCTGCATATTCCAATAGCTTCATCTCACCAGAGGTTTTTCCGGTTTGCTGTCCAGCAACAACATTTCCAGTTTCGGGCTCTACCTTTTGGCCTATCCTTGCACCTCGGGTGTTTACCAAGGTTATGGCTATCATGGAGGCCCATCTGTGGGGACAGGGTATCCGGCTGCTTCCATACCTGGATGACTTCCTGTTGTTAGTAGGGTCTCCAGAAGTACTCCGCCAACATCTGCAGCTTACAATTTCTGTGCTACAGTCTCACGGGTGGTTAATCAATTGGAAGAAGTCATCACTGATTCCATCACAAAGGATGCTCCATCTGGAAGCGCTGTTGGATTCCCAGCAGCAGAGGATTTTTCTGACAACAGAAAAGATCTCCAAATTGCAGAGGCGGGTACGCAGATGCCTCCACAGTCACCGGGTGTCAATCTACTCAGCGATGCAGGTACTGGGATCCATGGTGTCGGGGTATGCCCTGTTCCATTCCAGGCCTCTGCAGAAGCTGATCCTCTCCAGGTGGAACTGGTTACCCCATCGGATAAAAGCACAAACAATGGCGCTATCTCCGGAGGTACGTCTATCCCTATCCTGGTGGTCGAAGACAGATCACCTCACCAAAGGGAGCCCCTTTTGGATTCTGGACTGGATAATTCTGACAACGGATGCCAGTCTCAAGGGTTGGGGCGCAGTGACAGGTCCACACTCTTTTCAGGGTCGTTGGACAGCAGAGGAATCTGCCCTGGCAATCAACATATTGGAGCTTCGGGCTGTGTTCAGGGCCCTCCAGCTAGCCACACTCACACTTCACGGAAAACCCGTGCAGGTTCAGTCAGACAACGCCACGACGATGGCTTACATCAACCATCAAGGAGGAACCCGAAGTCAGGCGGCAATGACAGAGGTATCATGCATTCTGACATGGGCGGAAGACCATCTCCCAGCCATTTCGACAGTGGTCATTCGGGGAGTTCTCAATTGGGAAGCAGACTTCCTCAGCCATCACAACGTGCATCCAGGGGAATGGTATCTACACCAAGAAGTGTTTCAACTCCTAGTGGACAAGTGGGGCCTTCCAGAAGTGGACCTAATGGCCTCCAGACTCAATCACAAGCTGCCAAGATACGGGTCCAAGACAAGAGATGCCGGGGCTCTCCTGGTCGAGGCTCTGTCAGTAAAGTGGACCTTCCAGTTTGTGTACCGGTTTTCTCCAGTCTCCCTTCTTAGGTCATTCAGAAGTTCAAACAAGAGGGAGGGACGGTCCTGCTGGTGGCTCCAGCGTGGCCCAGACGGCATTGGTATTCAGATCTTCAGAGTCTCTCCATCGACACTCCGTTGCTGTTGTCTCAACGTCTGGACCTGTTGTCTCAGGGTCCTTGCCTTTACCCAGACTTTGGTCGTCTGTCTTTGACAGCGTGGCTTTTGAGACATCCCTGTTAAGGTCCAAAGGTTTCTCCAGCTCTCTGGTCAGTACCATGCTCAGAGCATGCAAACCAGCCTCTGCTCGTATATATCATAGAGTATGGCATACCTATTTTCAATGGTGTCGTCCCAGAGGTTATGACCCTCTGGTATTTAGGATACCTAGGATTTTGGCTTTCCTTCACGCAGGTTTGGGTCTTGGTCTCCGCTTGGCCTCACTGAAGGTGCATGTTTCAGCTCTATCAGTGTGGTTTCAACGTAGGACTGCTCATCTACCGGATATTCGTACTTTCTTGCAAGGTGTCCTTCGGATTCAGCCTCCCTTTGTCCCCCCCCCTGTGGCTCCTTGGGATTTTTCTGTTGTCCTTAAGGCTCTCCAGAGCCCTCCATTTGAACCGCTGGCCGCTGTCAACCATTTGAAATCCACTAAGACTGTTTTTCTTCTGGCCATAGCTTCGGCCAGAAGGGTGTCAAACTTGGGGGCGCTCTCCTGTCGTCCCCCATTTCTGATTTTTCACCAGGACAGGGCGGTTTTTTGGACTTTCTAAGGTGGGCTCTACTTTCCACATTAATGAGGAAATTTAGTTCTGGCCTTTCAATCCCCACACCTCTCGGCAGGTGAGGCCTCATTGGATGTGGTACGTGCTCTCAGGATTTATGTGGACCATACCAGTTCCCTTCGGAAATCTGACTCCTTGTTTGTCCTCTGTTTTCACAAGAAGGGATGGCCAGCCAATAAACGGACATTAGCTAGGTGGATTCGTATGATGATATCTGAGGCTCACACTCAAGAGGGCATTCCTGTACTGCCTTCTGTTACTGCTCATTCTACTCGGTCTGTGGGTCCATCGTGGGCAGCTCGCCGTGGCACTTTGGCTGTTCAGCTTTGTAAGGTGGTCCTCTGTCCAGACCTTTTTAAGGTTCTATGCATTTGATACAATTGCTTCCTTTGGGCGCCGGATTCTCCTGTCTGCTCAGGAGCGTCCCCACCCTTAAAGGACTGCTTTGGGATATCCCCAAGGTCTCCCTGTGGCGCCTATGGACCCTGAAGAAGAAAATGAGAGATATGGTAAGAACTTACCTTTGTTATCTCTCTTTCTTCGAAGTCCATAGGGTCCACAGGGCACCCACCCTAACGCTCCTTGCTTCAGATGGGCTTCGCTCTGGTTGCTGGCTTTCCGTCTACTTCTATGTGAGAATGTGATTCCTGTGTGTTCCAGACTTCCTTCTTTTATCCTCCTCCGGCCTTTGGCTTATTACGAACTGAGGTGCCTCTGGCTCGGGGGCGGGATACAGGGAGAGTGGCCCGGTGCATCGTGGGAGAGAGAAATTAACTGCGTGGTGCCCGGATGTCCAAGCCATCACCTACACCCCAAGGTCTCCCTCTGGACCCTATGAAGAAAGAGAGATAACAAAGGTAAGTTCTTACCATATCTCTCTTATTTTTAATTTAACTGACTTTGCTCCGTCACTAGTTTCTAATGAACCGATGGACTGCGCTGGCAGAATTACAGGGTCAGCCCACAAAATGGCTGCCTCTACACTGAAGTGATGGGTATACTTTATTTATTACCCTTAGTGATTTCCATCCTGCAATATTTTCCTGGATGCATAATGAATGCAGATTAAACCGCTACAAAAATAGGGTTCAGTAAGGGGCAGTGTCACCATGCATGGGCCACCGGGTACATCTGGGTATCAGAAAGCCAAAACAAAATCATCCTGAGACGTTGTGATAAATATTCAGTTATTTTTTCTAAATGGATGAAAGCCCAAAAATGGAGCAAGCAATGTTAAACCTTCGTGATCTTATTAATAACAAAGTACTGCGTCTTGTAATCACTTCCCACTGTCATCCATTGTACATGAGTTCAGTCTGCATTAGGCACTGGCACAGGGATGTGTGTGTGTGTGTGTGTGTATGTATGTATGTATGTATTGGTGTCAGAGGGATGTGTGTGTAAGGAGGCCTGTGTGTGTGTGTATGTATTGGTGTCAGAGGGATGTGTGTGTAAGGAGGCCTGTGTGTGTGTGTATTGGTGTCAGAGGGATGTGTGTGAGGAGGCCTGTGTGTGTGTGTGTATGTATGTATTGGTGTCAGAGGGATGTGTGTGTGTGTGTGTGGGCGTCTGTTCTGTGAGGTACTTACAGAGATTGCAGTTTATCACTATCTTCATTAGCGTCTTTCTCTCTTTTTATCCAGGTTGTGTATCCCGATGGGCAGGTTCAGGTTATCCACCCTAAGCCAGCCGACTTCCGCAATCCTGGCCCCGGGAGACATCGGCTGATCACGCAGATTTACATCTCGCATACGGCGTGGACAGGTAATCAGTGCAGAGCATGTAAATGTACAAGAGAACTGTGCTTTCTCATTACAGGAGATCATTATTACATAGATGGAGGGGTGTAATAGCACAAAATCAGTGCATGAGCTTTAATAAGTCATTTACCCTGTGTGTGGCACAGTGCAGGCGTAATAAAGGACGGCGGGGCACAGTGCAGGCGTAATAAAGGACGGCGGGGCACAGTGCAGGCGTAATAAGGGACGGCGGGGCACAGTGCAGGCGTAATAAGGGACGGCGGGGCACAGTGCAGGCGTAATAAGGGACGGCGGGGCACAGTGCAGGCGTAATAAGGGACGGTGGGGCACAGTGTAGTGTGTCTGGTAATAACAGGTGTGTGTGATCCCATGTGGTATGTTCGCTTCTTATCTGCTGTAGCTGGAGGTATTAGTATGATGTGTATTCTGGGGTCACTGTCACACGTGTGTCCTGCTGATACAGTTCCTGTGATTTGCGTGTAACACATGTTCCCTCTTACAGAACCCTGCCAGGTTGAAGTCAGCCTCCTCCTCGCCTACAGCTCCAGCAGAAGCAAAATATTAAACCCATCATCCAAACCCGCCTGGGGGGAGAGCATGGAGGCCTTGCCCATCACAGAGAGCAGCATAGAGGGCACTATCCCCTTCAGCAAACCTGTTAAAGTCTTCCTGATGCCCAAACCTGCCAGGCGGTGACATATGGAGCATGGTGCGCCAGGAGCGGGGTAGCCTGGGAACGGACAGATACCATGGCACGTATAGCTGGAAAACATTACGTGCCTTTTAAAGTGTGTACCCTTCACCCACACATGGTGGGTTTCAT
Source organism: Taudactylus pleione (assembly GCA_031769625.1). NCBI lineage: Eukaryota > Metazoa > Chordata > Amphibia > Anura > Myobatrachidae > Taudactylus > Taudactylus pleione. The sequence continues at coordinate 3,008,979 of JAUIMM010000139.1, read as the reverse complement.
TTACACAACACTGGACGCAGGGCACCTTAATTTTGGAGTGATCCTGTAGACCAGTCTGCCCGGGGCACAAAGGGCCAGCCTGGGGAGACACTTCCGGAAACTAGACATGCACCCATGCTTGCAGAATAATCCAAACAGGTGCGCTGTGCCAACGCACTCACCCAGTCCATCGTTATAGCAGCTTAGAACCACTTCTTCAGTTACATAAACTTCTCAGTTACTCTACTAAAATAATAAGTTGTTTTGCTTCATTTAGCATTTGGTTTATATAATCATTGAGCGAGAAGATGTTTTTGAGTGTTTGTCTTTTTTTTTGGTATAGGGAAAAGTCTGGTTGAAAAAAAAATGTAGGACAGACCACCAGCCCCTGCCAGCTCCGAGCTGGTGCAAAGTCCAATATCCTAATTATTATCTAATGTTGTGGTTTTTTTTTTTATAATTATATAGCAAACCTTTTTTCATATTATATCGTCCGTCTTCAATCCCGTGTCACCATGCGGGTTGTTTTGTTACATATGTTTATCGCAACTTACTGGTTGTGTGTGTGTGTATATATATATAAATATATTCTCCTACGGGTTCTAGAAGTCGCCAGCAGTATAACTGGGAAATAGTTGCAGGTCTTTAAGCTTCATAGCTGCAGAAATGGAGCCTGGGGCACAGGACGGCTCACTGCCTATATCATAGGGTTCCATGAAGTGTTATTTTGTAATAAATATGTGCTGAACATTAGTAAATTATAGAAAATAAAAATGGAGTACTGACACAAAATATATAAATTTTTTATTTTCTTTTGTTATATTTGAATGACTGTAAATGGTTAAACATGAGAAGGAAGAAGTTATATAAATCTTACAGGTATGGAACAGGGGGTCTGCATGGTGTATCGTGTAATTAGGACTACTGACCCCGAAACTGAGGAGGAAGTTGTTGGGGTTAATATAGAAAACTGCAGCATACTCACCCCAGGGCTGTATGTGACGTTCTACACTAGTCTTCTCTCTAAGCCAGAGGTTCCCAAACTCTGTCCTCTAGGCACCCATAATGGTCCATGTTTTGAGGATATCCTTGGTTGAGCACAGATGGTTAAATCAAATTGACTGAGGTACTAATGAAGTCTCCTGTAAAACCTGGACCGTTATGGTTTGTCAAAACCTGGAATTTGGAGCCTCTTCTCTAAGCTATCTACTCAGCTGCTCACCCAAGCGGGTGCTAACGTCCCTACTCATATATGCCCTTATCGCTTGCAGTTCATCAATGCCCACTAAGCCTGTAGTAAAAGAGAACTCTTCACCCAAACTATAAATGCAGTTTTGCTTTTATATAGAATTGCACTTATAGGTTGCTGGATACGTTCTCTGCCTCATTCTGGATACATGGGAAATCTCTCATCTTTGTAGTAGTCTAACATGGAGAGGCTGTATATGAGGGGCATGAGTTCTAAGGCCGCAGATATATATCCTGTGTGCTACGTCTGCTTTTAGGGTTCCGCTGCTCTACCCCATAGAGCGCGATCATAGTCTATATACACACCTGATGTGTGTGATGGTTACAGAATGTGCTGCTCCATAGCATAGGCCTCGCAGACTATACTCGCCATGTCCCAGCTACAGCACTGATTACAATGTTTCACTCTCCCCCAGTACAGATCTTGTTAGTCCCTCATTCATGCTTCATATAGTCCCAGGACAGTATTGGGGACGGGCGGCACAGGGACACCTCATCATTTGTATTTATATGGTTGCAGCCTATCTGTGTGGATGTAGAATTAGTGACCTGATCAGTATAGTTTCTCCCACCTCTGGGCTGGTGAATCATTTTTTTAAAGTTGAATTTGGGCTAAAAAGCCCTGTGGTGGGAGCAAAATAAGGAGCCTATTCGATGGACATCTTACACCTGCATTATCTTCTAGTATTTCCTATATCCGTCTATTATTGAGAACAGATGGTTTCCCCATCAATGCTGAGAGGGCAATGTTTACCCACCATCGATGGTTTTGGTCCAATGTTTTGCCACAGTCCTCTGATTGGCACCTGTGGCCAGCCACCGTCTACCCCTTCCTTCCAACTTGGGACTGCTCAGCAGCACTGCGACCCAGACACAACACAAGTATGAGCCATAGGTGTGGTGACTGGTCTGGTCAGGTGACCGGTCATGGCGCTGGTGTTTCCAGGCACTAAAAAGTGGTGTTTTTACTGTCAAAACTTGTGTCTGATGTGTAAGTGGCACCAATCTTGCCATTCCAATCAGCGGTAATATGGATGTTACATGTTCGATGACCCATCCCTACCAATATACCGAATTGTACGCATCTATGCAAGCGGACTGCCCGTATCTGCGCATTTGTTCCAGTCCTAAACATGGTGCCAATATATCTAGCTGGAAGCAGACAGCCCTCTCAACCCTGCCTGGCCTACAATCCCCTGCCCTAAAGTCTGCCACGCCGAAAGGCCCCATTACCACCCTCTCAGCTAGCCCACAAGCAGCTCTGATTCGCCCATGGATGCAGGCATTGCGCCCTCGAGGATGTACGGTATGAAAAAGCACAAGATCTGCCTGCAAGCAAACCGGACCCTTTACCTCCAAATATCTTCTAGTCCTGATGACACAATACATATTTACACGGTTCATGCGTTATTTACGGTATTGTCATTGATACTACGCCCACATACGCAAAGTAACGTTTTATTCTGCTTTATTTACATACACATTTTAATGATCTTTTCAAATAAAGGGTATTATTGCTGTTCATTTTTCTTCTTCAGGGTCCATAGGGCTCCACAGGGAGACAATGGGCTGTAGGTGGTACTTGGAGGACCTGACACCAACAGCAAAGCTTTTTCTGTCCCAGGATGCTCCGGTCCTTCCCCCTATACCCCATCCATAGCCTGAAGGCAACTCAGTTTTGTTGGTGTCCAGCAGGAGCTGGATGAATGCTATACAGTGGGGCTGCTTTTAAGCAGCCCAAGCTTTATTTCATTTATTTTGTTATAACAGAGCAAGCAATGCTAGACAGTCCTCTGGACGTCTGCACTGCTGCTCCATCACCCCTCTGCGGTGCCACGACTCCAGCCATAGGCTACGTACTCTCAGCGGGGCTCTGGAGGGACCTAGCTAGCGTGGCTCCTTGGATCCCAGACTGCAGCCAGGACTCAAGGGGATAGGTAAGGCGGATTCTCGCTATCGGGAACGCGCGTCTATACGCAGTCTTACCTCCGGTCTCAGGAGACAGACCAGTTCGTCCGGGGCTCCACTAGACCACCAGGGCATAACTTATACTGGCACATGGGATAGCTGAGGCCAGGGACCCGGTGGTTGATGTCGGCATAGGGGAGACGGCCCTCCAGCTCAGGGCGCCATTCCACTGCGGGGGCGAAGCCCCTCAGCTGATCCTCCTTCACCCTCCGCCCCCTCAGGGACTCGCATCAGCCACAAGTCTCCGGGAACGCTGGGCCCGGTCTCCCTGTATACCTCTCCTAGGAGCCAGGCTATACAGCGCTATTTCCTACCAGCCACTGCGGTCTGTGTAGTTGAATTTAGTGCCCACTCCAGTTATATTATATACTCTGCATTGTATGTGACTTGTGCTAGTGCTGCTGTCTGTTTATTTTTCTCAACTGTCAGCTTATACCTTTCCCTTTATTTCACTATAACCCTGTAATACTGAGGTATAGGGGGTTCACTGTACCTCACATCTACTTGTATTTGTGAGGGCTGTCACATACTGTATATCTGTGTTGCGCACTGCATTGTGCCATATAGTACATATATCTGTGTTGCTCACTGCATTGTGCCAGATTGTGTGCTATACTATCCTTGCAGCTATGTCTACCAAAGGCAAGAGTAACAAGCAGGCTACTGCTCCTACTCTGGTTTCTTGTAAGTCCAGTTCAGCAGGTTTAGCTCCAGAGGATCCCATTCAAGATGGTCTATGTGCATCTTGTTATACGGCACCTGGCCCATCGGCCCCTGCAGCCTCTCCTCAGGAATCCCCCGGGCTTCTTTTTCACAGGTGTTGGCAAAAATTGTGGACCACCTAGCGTCCCTGTGGTAGCTCACCCTATGGCAGGGGTGAGGAACATTTTGATATATATAACATTATTTGCGGGCCTGGTGCAGGCCACGCCCCCTCTGTGATGTCACACATGGGCGGGGCCACAATCGCCCGTGATTACAGCACTGCCCGGAGCATCCTGAGGATGATCCAGGGAGCTGTAAGGGCAGCGGTGTGACAGTCTGAAGCGCCCGAAGGATGCTCCAGGCGGCACTGCTGCATAGATCCTGGCTGCAGGGTGACATTCTTAGCACCCTGATAGCAGAAAAAAATTCTCAGGGCCTTATACAGCCCCCGGGCCTGAGATTCCCCATCCCTGCCCTATGGGATGGCCACAACAGGTACTCCCTGCAAATCCAGTGCCTCCTCCATGCGTAGATGTACTTTCTACCTCAGTGCAGAGTCTGGCGGCTACTGCTACAGTCTTTCAACAAATGCAGCAAAAGGTGAGACCCTTACCTAGTAACCCTACTAAGCGTGCTGTGTTATCTTCCCAGTCCCTCCAGCTATCAGATACTAAATCATCATCTGGGGAGGTGGAAGACGCAGACCTCTCTCACTCTGACTCCTCCTCGGGGGAGGAGGAGCCCCCCTTTAAATTGAATATACCTGCACTACTGAGAGCTGTAAAATCTATTCTTCAAATAGAAGATAAAGAGCCACTATTTACGCCACAGAAGGTAGTTTTGCCAGAGTTTCCTCACTCTGATCAGCTTTCTGATCTAATGATGGAGATGGAATACACCAAATAAAAATAGTTTCAGCTGCCTAAACGCTTGATTTCTTTTTATCCTATTCCAGCTACTGATTACGCTAAAAGTGGAAGTTCCCCCAGCCATAGATTCCCACGTGACACTAAGACTCTACCTTACCTATCCATACAGCAACCTCTTTGAAGGAGACTACGGAAAGAAGGATTGAAGCTTGCCTGAAGTCTATATACTCTTACAGGAGCTATTACTTGTTCTGCTATGGCTACGGCCTGGGTGGCAAAAGAAGTGCTGGGCTGAGGCCCTAGAAGATACATTTCCTTGTGATGCTTCTCGGGAACAGCTGTCCTACATCTCTTACATTAGGGATGCAGCCTCCTATTTAGGAGAAGCGGCTTTGAATACTTGCTTCCAAAGCATCGGCTACTTCGGTGGCAGCTCGTCATATCACTTGGCTTCGGTCATAGAAGGCAGACTTGGCCTCTAAAAAGGCTTTGGAGTCTCTGCCTTACTTTTGGGGGATCCTGTTTGGCCCAGAATTGGACAAGATTGTGATTACCTTGGCAGCTTCCAAGACTGCTTTATTGCCCTCTGCATCTACTAAGAGGCCTCGAATGTCATCCATTCATTCCCAGGGAAAGTCTAAAAGGTCAGTCCTTTCCACAGCAGTTGGCATCCAAAGAGGCCTCCAAGCCTAGGACCAAACAGGCCTGGGCTACTAGACGTCTAGCTACCAAATCTGAGGACAAGCCTTCAGCCTGACGGGTGGGCCTTTCCCTGGGTGGGAGGCAGACTTCTTCGGTTCGCCCAGTTCTGGCATCAGACCACCACCGACACCTGGGTACAAGAAGTGGTATCTCACGGGTACGCCCTGTCATTCCTGAGGCGGCCCCCCCAGCAGTTCTATCGCACAGGACCTCCATTCGACCCAAGCAAAGCCCTGCTCCACCAGAAGGCCATTGTCCTTGCTGCACTCTAGGGTAATAATTCCGGTCCCGTCATCACAGCGAGGGACGGTTCAGAAGCCCAATGGGTCTCATCGGCCTATCCTCAACCTCAGGTCTCTGAACAAGTTTATCAGGGTGCCTAGGTTTCGTATGGAACCCTATTGTCCTGGCTATGGAGCCTGGGGACTTTGTGTCTCTGGACATTCAGGATGCTTACCTACATGTACCTATAGCGCCCTCATCAGCGATATCTCCGGTTTGCTGTCCTACTGCAACATTACCAATTTCAAGCACTGCCTTTTTGGCTTTCTACAGGTCATGGCAGTTATGGCAGCCCATCATCATCATCAAGGGATCAAACTGCTCCCACACTTGGACAATCTCTTGCTCTTAGCAGGCTCACCAGAGGTTTTTCACCACCATCTATAGGTAACCATTGCCTTTCTACAAACGCATGGCTGGCTGATAAACTGGAAAAAGTTTTCCCTGACACCTTCTCAAAGAATGGTGCATCTAGGTGCCTTTCTGGATTCTCAGAGAATCTTCCTGACAGCAGAAAATTTCCGCACTACAGCACCGAGTGCGCAGGTTACTCCACAGTCGCCGAGTGTCAATTCGCTCTGCAATGCAGACCTTGGGATCCATGGTGTCCACCTTCGACATGGTGTAGTTCACTCAGTTCCACTCCAGGCCCCTACAACACCTGATCCTCTCCAGGTGGAATGGGCTGCACCATCTGATCAGATCCCAGATGATGGACCTCTCTCCGGAGGTTCGCCTGTCCCTCTCCTGGTGGCTACAGGCGTCCCACTTAAACAAGGGTCGCCCCTTTTGGATCCCAGAATGGGTACTTCTCACCACGTATGCAAGCCTCCGCGGGTGGGGCGCAGTGACCGGCCAGCAATTCCTTCCAAGGATGTTGGACACCAGCCGAGGCGATCTTACCAATCAACGTCTTAAAACTCCGAGCCGTCTACAGAGCCCTCACTCTGGCTCAGGATATTTTTCAGGGCCAGGCCAGTACAAGTACAGTCTGACAATGCCATGGCAGTGGCCTACCTCAATCACCAGGGAGGCACTTGAAGTCGGTCAGCAATGGCAAAAGTGTCACACATTCTCACATGGGCCAAATGCCATCTCAGCATCTTCAGCCCTGGGATTCTCATTTGGGAAGCGGATTTCCTTTCAGTTCGTGGTGGACAAATGGGGTCTACCGGACGTGGACCTCATGGTCTCACGACACAACCACAAGCTTCCAGTGTACGGATCCAGGACAAGGGATCCTGAAGCGGCCTTCGTGGACGCACTGTCAGTGAAGTGGACTTTCCATTTGGTGTACCTCTTCCCTCCACTCTCTCTTTGGTACGTCAGAAGTTCAAGCAAGAAGAGGGCACGGTCCTGTTGGTAGCTCCGTCCTTGTCTATATCCAGACCTGGCCCACGACAAATCAATGAACGAACTTGATCCCAAAGAAGGATTATCACAGGGCAGGTCCAGGGCTGTTCATTGAATGCGCCCTGGCTTCCTTCCCAAGGTGGTCTCTCGTTTCCACCTTTAATGAGGAAATTGTAGTTCTGGCCTTCCAATCACCAGACCTCTCGGCAGATGAGGCCTCTTTGGATGTGGTCCGTGCTCTGAAGATCTATGTAGACCGTACTGGTTCCATCAGGAAAACGGATTCCCTCTTTGTCCTATATGAATTCAATAAGAAGGGATGGCCAGCTAACATAGACTCTGGGCCTGATTCAGAGCCGGACGCTATTTGTGCTCGCTCGTTCAGAAAAATGGTCTGGCTATTTAAATTGACCGTTCGCTCTTTGCGGTCTGCTGACGCCTCTGACTGAACAAGCGTACAAAACATGCGGTCGTTATTTTGTAAAAAACGCCCCCTGGCCTTCAGGCTGTGGGCGGGTTATAGGGGGAAGGACCAGAGCATCCTGGGATAGAAAAAGCTTTGCTGTTGGTGTCCGGTCCTCCAAGTACTGCCTACAACCCCATAGTCTCCCTGTGGATCCTATGGACTTTGAAGAAAGAGTTAAAGGTAAGTTTTACCATAACTCTCCTTTTTACATAATTTCTGAGGTAATATTCTGGCTGAAATATTACTTGCCACAAACGATCTTTACAGGTTTTTGGGGGGTGCTAAAAGCATTTTCTCTTTTTAAAAAAAAAAAAAAAAAACATGGACCGAATTAACACCCAAGCCAGGACCTGCATGTGCCACCATTGGCTACTTCCTTTAGTCTGAGTGACGGGCCAAGGGGGCAAACACAAGAGGCCCAGGCACCGCCGTTGAAAAAATTGCATAAGGAAAGCATGTGCGGGCGGTTTTAAACAGCCAGGGATTGTATGAAAAATTAATAGTTAAATAGGAGAACATTAATGAACAGAGGGGAGTGGGTAGCGGGGGACATGATTGCAGGTGGGATAGGATCTTGTCAGCAAGGGGAGTGGGTGCTGGGGATATGAGGGGACAGGGTGATTGGGAGGCTATTCTGTGACTGCTCCAGGTTGCACCTGCCTAGTGTAGAACAGCAGGGGGTGCTACACCATTACTTTCCAAGTAGAAAAACCCAAGACTTTGGGGCATATTCAATTACCCGCGGGACTTCTCCCGCGAGTAATTGAGGGGTGAAGTCCCGCCGCGCGGGGTTAAGCTATTCAATAGAATAGCTTTTTCCCCGCGTCAAAAAACAGGACTTCCACGCGAGAACACACTGATTCCGCGAGAACTGCGTAATCAGTGTGTTATTCTTGTTCGCGCGAGGCTGAATATGACGGCCTCACGCTGATTTAACCTTGCACTGTAAAATCAAACAGCGGGGACACCCACGCGTGGAATCTCCACTAAATGAATCCCGTCCAGCGCGCCAATTAGCCGCGGGGTTTCTAATTGAATATGCCCCTTTGTAGTGGGAAAATTTGGACCTGAATAGAAGCCATTTAGTGGGACTTTTTCCTGCTGGTCAGGGGGGATCAGAGGACAGAACATGGCTGGAAGCAGTCATTAACAGAATGACAGAGTAAGCACATATAACACATAGTGGCCAAGTATTTCTAATTTCCAGTGTGAGTGCATGTGTGTAGCCTACGGCGCCCCTAATTCCATCATGTTAGTTCACACACCCAGAGGGGTTGGTATTAACGTGCAAACATTGAGGTTGCTGTACAGCATTGTACTGATTTTGCATCGCTCCTAATTTAATTGCCCCTTTTAAGTTTTGTGCCTGAAAATAACCTAGTTCTGCCTGTAAGATATAGCTCTCAC